>JAQJVK010000004.1:45431159-45984728 GCA_035578135.1 Flexamia atlantica
TTCTTTGTTGGCATTTTTTGCTTTTTTCATCATAGACTCATAGCTATAATCGTAATCCTGGTGGTACAAATTACCTTTGTAACTGGCACATTTACGAGGTGATCCTAATTAATTATTTGTTGGAGTTTCTAAAGAATCTTTTTAAATAATGCGGATTGTGTTTCTTTGAAAAACTACTGTGAGACTCAACCAGAGAGGGAGAGCGCCTTGATTTTGAAGACGCAATATAGGTGCCCCATCAATTTTGCCTTTTCATTCTTACAGGCACTACAACGGCATGTTAAACTGTACTGATGAGTAAGTAATAAATAATGTTATTAGAATTATTTTGAAACAAATAATTTAAAGGAATTAAATTTGTGTTTTTCCTTATTTTAGAAATAAATTTAAGGCATCTAATTAGAGCTCACACTTAAGTTTAAATTGTTCTCTCTTCTGGACAATATAAGTAAAATTAATTATACAAAGAAAGTGATCATAGGTAGTTGGATAGAAAACATGCTGCTATATTGTTACAATATAAATAAAAACAAATTTCTTTTTAATCTTAAATTTTATTTCCAATATAATTTTGGAGAGTGACTGTAAACCTTAATCGCCGTTACTTCCATCAAAATATGATTTAATAACGTATAAGCATATTATTTAGCTTTTAGAAATACAATGATTAAAAACTCACTCTCACACTCTGAATGCTATGTTTAGCTATATTTTATTCCTTGTAATACTTTGTCTCCCGGCGGGAGACAAATTAAACCCCAAAGAATAACATTTAAAACCATAGTTCAATAATTTAATGCATTTACACAGAGAAATGAGAATACTTTGCAATACTGGGATTTTGCAGCCAGGAAAAACATTACAGGTTCTAACAGCGAACAGCTACAGTAACAATGAAACTTAAAACGATGAGGACAACTGATGCTTTTTAACAGTGAAGGTTTTGAGGTTATGAGGTTAGGTTGAGAATCAGCTATGCTTAAGGTCGTTAGCCGTTGATTTTGCAATTAAGTAAAACGGGTAAGTTATCGATTGTATAGAGGGTGTCAATTCAATTATTTCATCGATGAGTAACTCGGTTATTTTTATATTTAATACTAACATCACCTTTTTAAGCTTTAAGTTATGATATTTTTTAACCCTCAATTTTCTCCAAAAACACAGAAACTCCGTCCCGGTACGTCTGCCTCGCCTGTATGCTTATGAGACTCCCACAGACGCATTATGTATTATAAATGGGAGGCGTGTTTCGTCATAACGGCGTTAATTAGGCATTAGGTTCAAGATCAGAATGGTTAAGTAGAGACTGGAGTCAAGGGCGGGATAATGTCACCAGTAAACGGTCTCCAGTGAGCCGGTGAGGAGGAGCGAAGTGTAGGTCAATTGTCTTCCCTACCTATATAGGCTCTAGACGTTATGATTGGTCTATGATGATTCATAGGTGCGCAAGGGTTCGGTAAATAAAAACTGTCTTTTTGTTGGTGGGTCTGTTTGGATGCACAGAATTACCAACGTTTTATTCACCTTAGTTCCACTTTGTCTCACTGAAGCTATTGGTTATCGCCGAACTTGGGTGATGAGTCAAGTCCAAACCTTGGAGGGAGTAATGACTGATCCCCGACGGACTAAAAGGGTATGAGGGGCCCTTGGCTGACAACTCACAAGGTCTGCCTGGGCCTATTCAAATACATTGATACAGTCCGTCCTTAAGACTATGCCAATTTTATTATTGGGCTTAGCGACGACATGAGTTATGTTATTTTATGCAGTTTGTACTCTCCTCAACACGGAGGGGTCCTAAAGTGATGATGCATGTCTGTTAGTGACCTGGGAGGCCGTCGAGTTAGGAGGAGAGTCGCCTTAGAGGCCAGTAGCTAGGGTGAGAATGTTCAGTCAGCACAGCCTCCCTTCTCTCTCATGGGCAAGACTGACCATAGCGTACACTTCCCCCCTGCAAATCCTCTCTTTCTATAGGAGTTATACAATGACCCAAACAGAGAGAGACGTGCTCAGAAGTGTTCGAAATCTAGCATCCAAGAGACTAGAGTCAAGGGCGATATAATGTCATCAGTAAACGGTGAACGGGCGCTGCAGTGTAGAGTGTAGGTCAAATATCTATCGGAGAATAATCGCAGTGGTTGACTCCTGTGGCGTCACCGGTCAGGGGGGAGTGGTACTCCTGGAGATGCAACGATCAGCTGAGACGTCGCTGCATAGATCCATCCTGGTCCAAAATGGATCTCGAATTGGTTTATTGTAACACTGTACCTTTCACTTCGGTTGCAGTATATCATTTTAAACATTCTGAGATTTTACCTGAAACAGAATAAATCAGCTATCAGATGCCTACACATTTATGCTAATCTTTCGTAGTAAAATTACGTTTTAACCACTACGAAGGAACAATCTTATCGTAAAGCACTACTTCAATTTTTTACTGTATTGCAGTTTGTAAAACACAGTCTTTAACTGTAATACTGAATTGTTTTCGGTACAAAAGTGAAGGTGTTATAGGAATAGAAACAATTTAACTTGTGATATCAAGGTTGGGTAATGAAAATGTCTGATATCAGTCATTTTAAACCATAAGAATTGTTTTATAAGTAAGCACTGGTAATTTATAGTTAGTAAGATTCTTTGTTCTATATTTAACACTGGCTACTTCCTTGATAAAACAGGTTTCATAAAAACATTAATCATTCAGAAAATCGGACCATGAAAACTGAGGGTGTACAATTTAAGAGTATCCTAACGGGAAACCCGGAAGGAAGTGTTTATTTCATGGAAGGAGTAACTTGGTGAATTATTCAAAAAAATATGAAACACCTTACTTTCAAAACAGGTGCTGTAATACTTAATGTTAGGCCATATTAATTAGGTTTTGCAGATATTAACTGTCACTGATTAGTGAAAACTAGTTTGCACGACGTTCCTGACGTGGAAACTAATGTCTTCAGGTGTTAAGGAACATCATAGCACTAATCAAATCTGATAAACTTCTCAAAAACATGACTAACTGTCAACTCAAAGCATCCGAAATCAAACAAAAAGCTGGAATTTTATCTTTGAAGAATGCAATCGAGTGAAAAGACACAAATATCCAAAGATTCAAATCTGTAACACGTCCACACCCAATCAGAGGTGAGCAAAAGCAGATAATTAATTACAAGCAAAGGTACTAATTTGTCACTAGATTACGTAATCCATCAACTTGACTGGTCGCTGAGCCCATACAGACCGACGGTACGACGGTACAGGTGCACCCCGGCCCTGTTATATTAACAGGGTATCAATTATCAGCGGTCTACTTTCCCCGCCCGGCCGCTATTATCGCCGACCTTTGCACTGCGATCCGCACTATCATTTGTACAGGTATGTGATAACAATCTCCCCCCCCCCACACACACACACACACAAGTGGACTGCGCGCTGGAAAACGTGAGCTGAGTCCAAGGGCATTTAATCATCGTAAGGTAAACCGGAATGCACTGCTAAACTTCTGTTGACCGAAAAATAATGGAAGTGGAGCCCTTACCGATAATCTATTGTTCAGTAGAACTTATAATAAATAACAGTCAATTATTTTTACTAAAAAAGTTTGCCGAAAAAGTTGAGATTCAATATAATAACTGGTTGTTGATGGATAGCAATCACTTGTTTTTTTGTAAAAAAAAAACTGGAAAAGTCAAACTTCAATTAAACTTGACATTCAAAGCTTTTGAGTGCAGCTTTGTTTTGCCACCTTCCGATCAAATTAGCGATATCTGATAACCCAGGTCTCAGTTGAGCAAGGTTCGGTTAAGCGGGGGGCTATTGTATGTTTGTTTTCATTTTTAATCAAACCGCTGGAGCATGCCAGATCTAGACGAATCTGTAATTTTATAAATGTAAACATTTTGCTACGATTGTAGAATTATTTTGTGTTACGTACCTTTTCGATGGTACAACATTAATGTTTTGTGTGTGTTTTTCTTAAGTGTTACATTGTAATGTTTAAAAAAAAACTGATCAAATTCTAGTCTGATTCCTATCTCAAGGGTTCCTTTTTTGTTATTACATAGGAAATTTCTTTGATCTTCGATTACATGTGAAAACTCTATGGTTACAGACGAGTCCCAATTTCAGTTTATTGTCAACTATCGGGCTTTAGTTAACTTTACTCGGAGATTTTTAAGATCTAACTGGTTCTGAAGTTTGATTAGTGTCTTAATTGGATTCCGAAGTGCATATGTTACCTCAGTGTTGAGGTTATTCCAATATGGAACACTCTGGACAATCCGAATCAGAACTTTACAGGGTATAACAAAAGAGCTAGTAAAGAAGGGTAAACCCCGATGGAGTCGGGGGCCAGTTCCAATATGGTTAACCTGCCCTTTGGCTCCGCCAACGACGTACTCGGCGACTCTACAAGACTCAGCGGATCGATGGTGAACTATTGGAATCATCAAGGTCCTAGATTCCAGTGACAAATTGGTTCAACAGTGGTGTGAGAATTGTGGAATCCTAATAAGAGTCAAGTTAAGTCACGTCAAGTCAAAGTAAATTTTATTTCTTAATAAAATTTACTTTGACTTGAATTGACTTGACTCGTATTAGGACAGTTTCATGTTCCAACTAGTCCAAGATTTTAGAAAAACAATTTTGTAAAAGATGACTCCTGTCACACGAGTTATTAAATTTAAACTTCACAATCTCAGTTTAGAGTCAATTTACAAATTTTAAAGCAGATCGGCAGGTTGAAAATTTGACATTAAATTCACTAAACCGTTAATTCTAATTAAATAGCTCCACAGGTATGAATATAGTTTAATGTTCGCCCTCAAAAGACATCGTTATAAATTAATCGATTACAAAAACAATCCATGTTGGGTTATCAATAAAGTTCATATTTGGCTTTATGGCCAATCTGGCAAGTTAATAGCGACTTTCGAAAGCAAAGGTCGCGATCGAATCGCAATACTTGAAACTACTTTCACTTTCGATTTAATAAAAATCACGTTTCCCGCGAACCGTGGCCGCCTGATGGAACAGGTGTAGAAGTGATTGAATAATCAGGTGATCAGGGGGTCTCCTCGGTATGCATATTTTTATCATGTTCATATAAGAAAATATCAAGAGTTGCAGGGGGTTAATAGTTTATTTCTAGATATAAAGAAGGTATATTGAATCAAATAATGGACTTTAACAAAGAATATTTGTAATTATAATCGCTTAAATCATTCAACAACTCTTTGTTTTCTATGTAATGAATAGTATTTTATTTTAAGATATTTTAACGATAAGTACGCCACGCGCAGTTGTTGTGCAAATGTCGGCTAGGTTCATGTAGGGGTCACGCTTTAAATATGAAAAAATAAGATTTGTAATAGTGAAGTGTGGACGTCGTGTTAGAACACTAATTTAGTGTTTCCAGTTGTTGGCAAACACTACCAAGCTAGACATCGACAAGCCACAACTGAAATACGAACGAGTCAGTCAAAGTCACTATCTTCCTAAGAAACGAAAATCGCCTTCATTGAGCTGACCTAGGTGACGGCAGTTCTTACTTGACGGAAACTATAATCACGCAAAGAAACGAATGTTGTAGTCCAATTTTTATTCATAAATTACACCACAAAATATACCTCACTTCCCCTCCCAAGCAGTTTCTAATCAAAGGAAACTAATCACGCAAAGAAACGAACATTGCAGTCCCATTTTTTTAAGTACTCCATGCTTTTTTCCTTACACCATGCAAGTATCCCTCAAAATATACCTCACTTCCCCCCCAAGCAGTTTCTAATTAAAGGAAACTAATCACGCAAAAAAACGAATATTGCAGTCCCATTTTTTAAGTACTCCATGCTTTTTTCTTTACACCATGGAAGTATCCCTAAAAATATATCTCACTTCCCTCGTGCATCTCCTCAGGCAGTAAAGTTGGATTAGTTGAAAAAATAATCGCACAGCTAAATTAATCAACTACTTACAAATCTGTTTGAATTTTAACTTGACTACATTTAATACATCAAAGAATTATATTAGCCATGCCGAATGAAGAAACCCTTATTTCACTTCACGATCCCACTTTGTTCCTCCATCAGGCAGAAATCACAGACGAAACACCAGTCCCAAGCTGACCCAGATGGCCAGTAGGCCAAGGCCGGTGACCCGAGCGACCACAGGTGGCGGAGAACGTCTTCGGTTTAATTACTGTTGTGATGGGAAGCACCTGTCGGAGGTGTCGACCTTGCCCGGCAACAGGTGCTGATGTAGTGGATGACTCACTGCTGTGTAACTGCCGCACCGCCTCCGTGGGATTTGAACTAGCAATAGTAATATAATAACAATACTTTATTTTACCAGTAAAGGATTGTTTCCCCCCAATATCCTCGGATTTGACCCCACTATAATATTGTCTTTGGGAATACATCAAAAGTAAGGCCTACGAAAACAATTCACAGGATATTCAGCACCTTAAAACAAACAACAAATTTAATGCAAGAAATTCAAAGAGGTACTTTGCAGCAGGTGTTCGGGAATTTGATGGGGAGAGCACAACTTTATACAAATGCTAATGGCGATTGTTTGAACACATAATGTAAACTAAATGTGATCAAACTCAAATAATAGTTTGTATGAATTTAAAGATCAACAAAACAATACTCATCTCAATTTTAAATGTGCATTATTCAATCTTAAAAATGGATTGCGTAAAAAAACACCTTGTAGCTTTGACAAAATTTATCTACAAATAAACAGTATCAATATTGAATTGCAAACATCAATAAGACAATGAATTTATATAGTAGAATTCTTTTATGACGAGCTTGCTGGTGTAAGGTATACCAGTGCCATATTTTAATAATTGCCGTGCATGCTTAGAATTTAAAGAATTTAAATAACCCAGCGGCTCAGCATGAACTCATCAACCAAGTACAGAACTTTAGACGCAAAAAGGCGTTTTAGTCGAGTTTTAAATTGATTTAGATTTTCTGATAGTTTGATACCTTTAAGTAGTTTATTCAGAAACTTAACTCCAGCCTGTAACGGCAAATGCTCAAACGTCATAGTTTTGAGTTGCCCGTGTCGATAAGTGTCCGTGCCCCTTGTATCGTAATGGTTAGTTGTAATGCCCTGTACAAGTGAGTATAATATATACTTGCAGTACATTGTTACCTCTAATATATAAAGGAAGGGCATGTAAGAAAACCAAGCTCCGTGAAGGCACCCCTACAAGATTTCCTTGGCTGGAAATGATTCTAAATGTTTTTTTTCTGGAGCAGAGTTTTTTACAGTCTAAAACTCTTTTCTTGTCTCACTTTTGTGCAGCTGCTCAAAAGAATAATTCCAAAGTAGCCAAAGTAGGCCATTAACAGCACGCCCTTTGAATAACATTTTGCAGGGTTAAGTAATGCAAAAATACCGGATTGAACCTTTGCACCCAACGCAAAGGCCCGAGCGACGCGCCATATAAGGAGACCATATATTTCAATTTCTTCGACCTGATATTTTTCTGGGAGGCTTGACCGACGCGATCTTCCCAAAAAAAATCGGACCCAAGACAATGGATTAGGGTTCCAGTCAAGATCTGTAGAGAATAATTATATTATAAGGGTACTTCACTACCATCACAAGGTATGTGTATCCATAGCTTATGACATTAATTACTTGCTTTCATCGAAGCTCTTTAGTCTTGGGTAAAAGTATAGTCTCAATCGAGGTGTCAGTAATAAGTACATTCTGAGTGGCCATAATACATTTTTCACTGCTGGAGGCTACTGACGAGCTGTTTCTTTCCGTACAACAATGAGGACATGGTCTGTTTGATTTTTTGTGGCAGGATACTTGCGTAAAGGGTCCTCTTGCGTTTGCATACATTTGCTCCGTCCAATAAACGGCAATAAACACAAGAACCTGAAGGCCCCTTACCCTGCTAATTTTGGTTAACCAATAAATACCCAAACAAAAGCCTACCGGCCTCGCTGTGAACCAGCTATGGAACGAGAAGAATGCTCTACCGTCTTCTGGTCCGGGACGTGAGTGCCTTGGTCCCCTCAAGGACTCCCAATAAAGTAGCGCCTTGTAACCTGTACCGAGTAAGGATGTCCTATTTCGCAATTCATTCGATACTGTTCATCGATATAATGTGGGAACAATGATATCTATATATAAAGCCCAAACTATACACTAAACTAATTATATTTTGGTAAGATCACAGTACCTAAAATATCTTTATACGGTAGATATCTTGCGCAGGTTAGAGTAAGAAAAAGATTTGACGTCATGGCAGTCTAACACTTGAAAGAAGGTTCAGCAAGTTCACGTGCAAATCTCGTGAAACTACGCCAAATCTCATGAGATTTTTCATTACTAGAATGAAACATAGCCATAATTTGTTGACAAATAAATATTTAACCTTGATATAAAAGATGAGTTAGAAGCTTAAGAAACATGTTATAATAATAAATCAACTGTCTATGGTTGGTGCTAATTTGGCTTGCAGGGAGACTTGCTGGTGCGTCGACTTGCAAAAGAACTTGGCGCAATAATTAGTGTTATGCTGGACATTTATTGGGCAACTCACCACCTTCAGGTTATTTATGGCGTTTGGTCCTATGGTGAAGATTTTGTTGGTAAAATCCTCTTGTCAATATTAAAAATAACAGTCAAAAAACACGTACACACACACGAAAAACACATAAACGCCACGAAAAGAAAAACCCGACGTTTCGAGAAACCACTTAAAAAACGTTTCGTTTTAGATTGACCCAGGTTCGTTTTAGGTTTCACACTAAACTGTTGAGGAAGTTAGATGTCTGACCCCTATCAACCCCACACTTGATTGAAATGTTTATTAAACTATTTAAAGTTATTGTGGAGCCCTCTTGGTTGTGGCATTACCACTTACAGTAGCATATTTGCCATTGGTAATCGGCGGGATTTGAACCCGGGTCCCTGCGGACCGACGAACCGCGCTTTTTCAATACACTGGGCCGCTCCCAAATCGGTTTTAGTTGGCTTGAAATGGATTTGAAAATGTAAAAAATATTTGTTGGTTGTTTACAAAAATTCTTGATTGTAAAATTCGGTTACCCCTAGAATCTTCAGATTGCTGGTTGTAATATATTAGGGGATTTGAAACTTCAAATTGAATCTATAACTTATTAATGAAATTATTTGTTCTAAAACCAACCCATCCCTATTAAATTCCAAAACTATATAATCCGTCCATAATATTAATGTTAATTTTACCATGAGCTTTCCAAGCGGCTTGCCCCACTTATTGTTGCACACTTTATCGTCTGAGCCAGTTAACATGGCCCAGGCTACCGTGACTCCGTAAGTAAACCCACCAATGCTAAAGTTAACGTTAGTTTATGGATGATCTGATTTTTTTTTATTGATATAAGTAATGATTGTTTGAGGTTGAGCATAGATAAACGCTAATATTTTAAACATTTTTATTTGTTGTTTTAAATCCTTTGAGTCTTCTAATTGGGATAGACTAATTGGGAATCAGGAGACCACCAACTTAAATGTTCAAAAAGATCAAGATTACGATTGGAGTTTTGCTGGATTCAAGTTGTTTTTTTTTTTCAAACTCGCATTTTATTAGAATATTATTAGGATGTATATGCGTTTTTATTGCGCACCAGAAAACAATATATGACTCAATAAAATCTGTTGGTTAAAGTATAAAAATGTTTCTACCATAGCTCTGCTTCTAATCACCTTATTCGAGAAAGTATTCCGTGTTTAATTTGTAACTCGATGAGCTTAATAATATATCGAACATATAGTAGTTTACGTTGGTTGAGAAATTTGTTTAGGAATGATGTAAAAAAACCGTGGTTTTATCATTGACCCAACTATCAGATATGGTACTACTAAAAATCAACCTGATGAAGAAAAAGTTAATATTTACAAAACACCAAGGACTGTTATAAAGAAAAATATCAGATAGAGGAAATTTAAATATGTGGTCTCCTTATATGGGCAAGAGGGACAATCCCATCGTTTGTTCACAAATATTGGGAAACTTTTGTATTGAATAATAAAGCTTAAATAGTATTGCAATAACTACAATAAACACTCCATAAAAACTCTGAAAAATCACCTATATATCACTCAATTTTACTCTTTTCTCAAAGTATTCTTTTCTTATACATGTAATTTACAGTGTGTAAAAATATGTTAATTTTTAATATAAACTATTTTTATATATAAAAGGTCCTACCTGCAGTCTTATACACGTCTGTGCTGTAAATATAACCCCACAAGATGCTTCTCCATATCCGGGCGTCAATAGATTCTCACCTGCCGCGAAGGCCGCACTTGTTCATAGGTTCGTTAAAGATCAGTAATGAAAGTGTGGGTTGTACGACCAGTTAGTGGAAGTTGCTCCGTCACCTCGGTAAAATAAAGTACCAGATCTAATCGGTACAGGTTACGCGGGGCTACTTTATTGGGAGTTCTTCGGTGTTCAAGGTTCCCGCGTCCCGGCCGAGAAGACGGTAGCAGAGCGTTCCGAACTATCGGTATTGGTAAATTGGTTAACGATACATTTGATCCTATATCTGAGTATTGTTATCGGTAGGTTTTGATATTGTACTAGCTTCTATTGGATTCCCCGGTTTGGATGTCGGACTCAAAAAATTGAAAATTGTTGTTGATCGACATGAAAAAAGTTGTTGATTGATATGAAGAACTAAAATTTAATTTTCGATAAATACTATTTTTAAACAAAGCAAACAGAAATATTGTTGGTGCTATAATATTTACATGAACCAATTACGGTAGTGTCGAGGGGGACGGAGCAACACCATCTGAAGGTTACCGCTCGAATTCCGGATCGGTAAAAACTCGTGTCAGAAAATATAGATAATATAATTTTTATTTGCTTCACCAAAAGTTTTCCAGTGTCCGGTTAAAACAGGACATGTGTAAAGGTTGTAACACTGACATATAAATATGATGTATACTGAGGGGAAGTGTTGAGATATTGAGGATTGTGATATACAGGGTATCCAACTTAACTGTGCCACCATTGGTATTTAAGAAACTATTGGATTTAGAGAAAACTTTAAGTGGGGGACTTCACCTATTTTTAAAGACATTTAAAAATATGAATTCCATTCCCTTCTAAAAGACCGCCATTTTCCAATATGGCGGACAACTTTGATTTTTCTTATGGAACACCCTGTATTTTATGATGATTTGTATTTTACGCTTAATTTTAAGAACTTTTTACTGTTTGACATTTTTTCCTAAGCCCAACGGTTAAGGGGATATAAGCAGTAAAAGTTTGATTTTTCCCCATTTGAAATGCATTATGTACATTTTAACTGTGCCATCCTATGCAATCTTTGTGGAGTATCTTTAAGTTCTTTAGATTAAGCGTAAAATCTAAATATGACATAAAATACAGGGTGTTCCATAAGAAAAATCAAAGTTGTCCGCCATATTGGAAAATGGTGGCCATTTAGAAGAAAATGGAATTCATATTTTTAAATGTCTTAAAAAAGTAGGTAAAGTCCCCCATTTAAAGTCTTCTCTAAATTCAATAGTTTCTGACATACCACCGTTAAGTTGGACACCCTGTATATCAGAAATGCTTTGAACCGATAACGGTATAGCTGGGTCTTTAACAAGCAGTTAGATGAAGGATTTTCTATAACATCATCAGAATATAACGCTCGGTTTGAAATAAAAATTAAAATCTAACTCATCCCAATCCAACCAAACCAAACACAACCGATCTCCCTGTCGTTCGGCAGCACGACCGGCGATCGCTGACCGTGATCGCACACTGCCCACAGCGGCCGTGTACGAGATAAGCGCCGTGCACCTGTAGATCTGGTGATAAGAGTAATTTAAATATTTGATAAACAAACACGATCTGTGCTTGGCCCGCCCCCCGCTCTCTCGCGTGGCAGACAAGATCGTCGCGTCGATTTGATTTAACAGTTTGATAATCAAGACAAAACATTTTCACAAATAAATTTGGGAATACTAATTCTCCTTAAGTCAGTTTTTTTTTTTTTTGGGGGGGGGGGGTTTCGCTTGTATAATAAAGGTTTAGGGTACCTCTCCTTTTTTTATACCGCCATAACCGTTCGTACACGGTTAAGATGCTTGTCCAAGTCGACTGTAAGAGCAACCGAACAGATATCAGCCGGCCAGCGTGAAAGGACCCTTTTCTCTCCTGTTTCCATTCGAATAAAAAAGCCGGAACTTTGTAATCTGGCGCTGGATTTGTGGAAACCGTCACAGAATAGTGCAAAAGCTCCGATATTCGCCAAATCTTCCCTAGTGAAGTTTCTAGTGAAGACGCCAAGTCTGAATTTGCTCGCATACTTCAAGCAATATCAGAAAATGTTCATTATAATGATATTACGAGGATCTTTCATCAGCCTGTAAAACATCCAGCCAAAATGACAACAACAGCGACGAGACAGATATCAGCTGGGCTAGATAGCTACTCAACAGAGCCATTGCGTCCCCCTCAAATCTCGACAGACATAAAAATAAACACAGCTTTTCAATTATAGAATTTGGAGTTGTCCTTTAGTATCTATCAGTCGATTTCTGTTATCAACTTGCGGCATATTTGTAAAACTCCTTCCGGGTGCGACATTAATATTTGACTGCGAACGTTACTTTTCGGGACATTTTCGCCTGATGCGTACCACGACGTCCTCCTAAAATCAGTAAAGACAAAAAAATTGTATCCAGCTAATTATGAATTTAGCTTCGGTATCTACACATATATTTCTGTTATCAACCCGCGGCACGCATGTAATCACGGCAGTTCCGGTGGCGGGTGGGCGTGGGTCGAACAGTTCACGGCGATCCACACCACAGAATGTCGAACGCCGACAAACCAGTCCAGGGAGTGGCTGACGATCAAACTGTGTCACACGATTTATAACTTTATTAATTATATCGTCGATTGAAATTTAAAAGCCGCCGTTAATTCGAACGCTAAACAAGTCCGATCTCAATTAGACGTCCGATTCATATTTCGGTTTATTACCCATTATAAGTACACGGAATCCCGGGGCCAATTTGCATAAATTGTCGGAGCAGATTTTATCTGAGCTTTGGGGATCGACTGGAACATTCTCGGTCCAATAATTCTCGCCGGGTAATTGAATATGTTAATGTGGACCTTATTGAATATAAATCTCGAAAGCTCAATGTCACTGGGGCTCTATTTATAAGTATTAGTTAACGCAGTTAATCCTCCATTTGTTAAGGATAATAACGTTGTCCGAGGCGGACGCGGACGTGCTCTGGAAATGTTTAGTGCTCTCTTGTTGTCTGGAGGCCTTCTAGAAGGGTTCTTGGCTGTCATACTATCTACAGACTTTGATTACTTTTTTGGATATGCTAATACTCCTTTTACATTGTTTTGCGTCGTTTAAATGGAGAAAAGTGGTCATGCGTTGCAAATAAAGTAATTCCTTTGTAGTTCTTTATCCAATCTTAACCAACAAGCTATCACTGAAAACTATATAGAATGGAGTAACTTTTATTTATTTTGAAATTTTGTGGTTTTTTGGGATTTGGCATCTAATATTTTAAATGACTACCATTTAGAAACGGTTGATGATGTTTTGGTTTAATCTTTAATGAAAACAGGTCTTAATAAGATAAACATTTGTGCAAAATCTTAACGCTATATCTGAAACCATTTACGATTTGAAAATTTTATTGTAAAAAACACATACATACAAACAGACGGAAAAATAGGCACGCAGAGACCCAAATTCCTATGGTGAAATGTATTTGTCTTGGCCTAAGCAATAACGCTATACAGATTTGTCCAGAAAGTTACGGAATACCCTAAATATATTGTTTGGGCATTTATTTATTGGAACGTTTTGCCAAACCAGTTGAACTTTCTTTTCGGGTTAAGATGTGCATTAAATTAAGCAAGGGCTTAAAGATAATACATTTTTCTCTCTTAGTGATTCCAATAAGAATGTAAAAATAAAATAATAATTTCAAAATTCATAAGAATATTGAAAATTTATTTAATTAATATGTTAATTACAAATAAACTTGTTTTACATTTTGGAAAAAAAAACAATACATTAGTCACTGTTTGACTATGGCTCTAAAAGTGAATTCTTCTTATAGTTATTGAAGATCTTTTAGCGTTCCTTTAGATTTTGATTGTCTTCCCAAATAAGTATCTTTAAGTCTTATCGTCTAAGAAATGTGATAGAAATTACTTCTTTACTGAAAATTCTTTAGCGCTTCTAAAATTTTTATATATTAAAATTTTGAAATCTCATTGCATTAGAAGTTTGATAAGAAGTACTAATTCTTGTTGTGATATTATAAAGTAACTCAAGAGGTAACTTATTAGATGCATGAGTGCTGACATTAAAAGTAAATAAACATTACAATAAAAGAATGAAGTAGGAGTCGACAGGCAACCAGGCCCGGATCTAATTATAAGGTAATGTTGGCAGATATATCACAATTTCTCGTGACATTTGATTTGTGTGAGAAACAAGCTTACTGTAGAATCTACTATATAAAGCAGTAAACCATATTTTATCTTGCTAAATAAGCTAGTTCAACATACATAAAGTACATACTTTACATATCTTTGTATAATTTGCTTGCCATAGCTTTTAGCACTGCCAGTGCATGCCACTGTAGCATAACATATCTACATATTTGTCAACCAACATTGACTTATCATCGTACAGCCCAACTAATTTACCTCGAAACTTTGCATGGATGTTCCTTTTAGGACGTAGGCATCCGGTAAGAACGGATATGTCATAATTCGCAGTTTTAATGGGTTTTTGATGGGGTTGAAGTAGATTATTATACTGCAATTTGTATCGATGAGCGAAGCCACGGGTAACTATTAGTTTTAAATTAAAACAAAATACATGCATAAAAGCAATACATGCGTAAATATGGTTGCCAAATTTTACAACCATAACATTTTACAAACGCTACTTTCCTTAGAAAAAATAATTAATTGTAATACTTATTTCGAGAAATCTAATAATTGCTCGTTGATTGCGATAAACCCCAAAATAATCACAATGGGTCTTACTATCCCTTGATCAAAAGACTTAGCAAATAAAGTACTTACTGATACGCCAGTTTTGTTACTAAAGGATGGATTTATTATATTACAGTTCTCAGTTCACGGAGGTAAGTCTTTATAAATTCATCAATAGAACGGCTTACTCTTCAGTTACCATATTCTATTCAGCTGACATAAAATGAAATGCGAGTAAACAGTTAACGTTTAACCGGAAACGACTAGCTTCACCTCGAATAGTCCACCACTAATTCCTTCATTTCTATGTTAATAGCGGTGGCCACGACGCGACGCGCAGTGGTCTAAGAAATTCAATACCGAAGCTTGTGTAGGTTCATGTACCTGCAACTCTACCCCAGCTATTACCATTAAACCGGGGCGAACTCTTGTCAGTGCGAACGCAATCACTGATTACACCAACCGGACAACCGGTTGTAGGTGTACACGCTCCGTATTCAAACCAGTTTATGAACTTGGCATTGGGGTCTCGACCAGAAACCGCAAGCAGGTAAATAAGGGTATAACATTAGCAAATCTAAAATAAAAATACTTAGCCTCTTGCTTTGTCTTAAATGGCTTCTTGGCTGGTATATTCCAGGACATAGATCAACATCCGCAACAGATATTAATGTAATATTTCTGGTAAGTCTGAAATGGATAACTAGAATGGATAGCTAACTATTCTCCTCGGTTTCTCTTTGTCTCTGTGGGAACTTTGATACCTGGCAGAGCTTGAATACTCATATACAAGCCCTGGAGGGACGGAAGGAGTACTGAATCATCCTAGCCTATGCATCTAGGCGGGTTAAGAGACTGCAACATTTCCCTCACAAACTCCCAGGGTCTGCCAGTGGTGGCTCCAGGTAGGTCGTCCGGTCGGATGAGGAGTTGTCCATCTCATTCCACCCCTGACGATAGGTAGGGAATGCTTCTCTCTCTTCTGGGGATGCAGATGGACCGCTTCATACTCCATCGTGCAAATCCTCTCCTTCCGTAGGCTGGCACAGTATTTCAAATGGAGACGTTTCACCAAACAATGTTTGGAACCTTTAATCCTTCAATAACATCTAGCCAGAGAGCAATATAGCATAAGTAATTTTACAGAAAAGGACTACTTGATACATGAAAAGCCCATCGGTCACTTTTCAAACTATGTTAGAGTAAAATATAGAGCGATCTCTTTTCACAAACGCAATCGCTGATTGCATCAACCCGTTGTAGGTGTACAAGCGTATTCAAACCAGTTTATGAACTTGGCATTGAGGCGCTTGACCAGAAACCGCGACCGGGTAAATAAGGGCGATAACTTAAAAACCGGCGGCAAAAGTGGCGCTGTAGGTCGATAAACATGTAGAATAAGGGCGGCGAGACAAATGTGGTCATAGGACAAAAGTCAGCAGAGCGAAACGCCAGTGTGAAACCGTAATAGTGAGCGAGGGTTTGGCAAGCTCTTGGGCAACAGTTGAACTATATATCAGCGCACGCAACCGATCAGATCTTCGCACCCGCACCCGCTCCCGCACACCGACACACCCGCACAACAACACACTTACACACTAACACACAGACACACAGACACACCCTCGCAGGGCCACTACCACTACCAACACCTGATACTGGCGTCAGATGAGCTATCTGCATAAATAATTAACTACATCTCAATTCGTGTTCGGGCTATTCTCCTCGGCCTCCGAACGATTCAGTGGTCTGTATCTCGTGTATTCAGAGCAAGTGTTTGTGGATGACGTACTTAAATTTGTGTCTGTTTGGATAAGAGTGATGAAGGTTAATTTATATTCGTTCCACCGATAATGTTTGCAAGATATCCTTACACAGAAACTTCGCCCAAAGCGTTACCCAAAATATTTGAGAGACTACAGTAGAATTAATACAACTATGAAGAGGGAGAGGAAGGGATATTTCATTTATCGTGTATGTCTCTCAGTAAAACAAACGAAAACACACGAATATAGGTCGCAAGATATGTAATTCCCTAAATAATATATGTTTGTCAGGACGTCGTTTTCTATTAGATGAATCATTTGGTTTATTGTTGTTTTTATCTTATCCTAAAATAGTATTGATTGTCCGCTAGATAGTGACACTTAGACACTGGAATTTTCGGAGATTTCGGAATTCCTCGTATGTTATCGTCTACCTTGGAGGGATTGGCCTGTCCCTGGCAAATTTTGAAGAAATAAATTCCTTTCTCTCTCCCGCTTCATAGTTAAATTTTCTGTATCTTACTTAATGCCATGGAAATCCTGGGATTTGTACCAATGTTCCCAATAGCTGTAAATTACATCAATTGAATTTCAAAATATATTACGTTTCATAGAAAATCAAGCGTCAAAACCACCAAGCAATTGGAAGTAAAGGGTATTGAACTGATGTTCAAAGTAGCTCCAAGATATTCCACCAAGTACGGACGTCTGTTGATTCACCGTTCTGCATACCGATCAATCGCCAGAATCCGCTCCTATTTTACAGTTAAATAACCTTTCAATCCGTCGGTAAAAGCTGCACGTCGGCTCGCGTCCGGTCTCTTTTCTCCATCACGTTATCATCGCAGCCACAACGCGGCTTACCGTCTGTATGGCACAGCTCCAGACGGCTGTCTCTGTCCGGCTAAGCCCGGTCTTGAGGCAGGATTGAACCGTGGAGCGTGTCAGGATCATCTCCTCAACACCTGACTGTAATTACTTACGATACGACACTCGATATCTCGATTGCTTCGAGATCCGCGATTCGTTACGGATTTACTCTTGATTTACCCTCGCTTAATTGTCTGCTTGTCTGGGTAAGCCTGTGGTCATTATGCTGCCATGGAAGTAATGGAATCACATGTCTTTATTGCTTTTAAAGCAGCGGTAACTTGGAAACCTTAAAAGCGTTTTATACGTTGTTTGTTCTAGTATTTATAGTGTATTTATGGAGACTCCACGATTATAATACACAATGTCTTGCCAACCATCTTCATACGATTTATCGTTAGAAGGAGGTTTTAGGCCCATTGCCAGAGCTCGAAAGTAACACGTTGCCTTTTATCATTGCCTTAAATTTAAACAACAATAGTTGTAATAGCTATTACAGAAACCGTTGGACCAATCACATGAAACATTTGGAAAAACAACTCACCTCCCATAGACACAAAGTAACAAACTATAAGAACAAATCGGCTTGCATTTTTTTGAGTCATAAGACTTTACAACTTTACGTAAACATGAGTCGAAATAAAGCGTCTATGCTTTGTGGAAATTTAAATAATCCCATAACTCTACCACTATTACCATAACTCCCCAGCTATCTACGCAGTGCCGCTCTAACGGTTGTAGTGTCTCGGGCCACACTACTTCTAGTTTAGCCTTCATTATCCTCAAACACAAGATCGTTACCTCGGATCCGCTCAGCACGCGCCGCATTGTCCTCAGAGGCTCGCATATGAGTCGCTAATGACTCACATATGAGCCACTGACTTATCCTTAGACGGTAACGACTCGCATGTGAGCCACTGAGTTATCTCCGTGCAGTGATTGCGACCTACGAGCCACCGGCGTGCTTTATGACCGAGAGCTGCTCTCCATCTAAATTAGAATGTTGAAATAACTCGAGCGGAATTGAAATTGAAAATTACAACTTGTAATGAAGTGCAGCCCCGAGGATGTGGAGTTAGTGCACAGGTGCGGCGCAGCGGTAAAGTGTACAGTCCGGGACAAATAACGTGGTCAAGTCCGGCCATAAGGCTAATGTTAATTTTAGCATTAGGCTTTTGGGCGGACAAGGCCTAGTCATTTGAATAGACTTTTACAGTGTTGCGGACGGTGTTTGTACACTTTAAAGTACTATAGTTAAACTGAAAAATGGCATTTGGGTAAGCGCCCCGCTTTTAGAAATGTACGCTTCATGCAGTAATTTCTTGTCCCACAAAGACTGTGTGTGCACATTTTATCTGAAAATACTGAATCGAGACACTTAGCTTCAACGAGGGTGGTAAACTTTCTTTACCGAATCATGCTTAACGAACTTGATAAAATGTCTTTTTGCCATTGCATTCTCATTGGAGGGGTGAGACCAGCTATTATATAGTGCCTCCAAAAAATCTAAACAAAAACTATAGCACAACTTAATTCTGGCTTACGTCAAAACAGGTCCTTTTAACATTGTCTTAATGGGAAGTCTACATGAAAGCTGGAAACAATTTCAATAATTAAAACGCGTGCAAACTGTGGAACGCATGCGCGGAATCAGCCTTTATAGATAAATGAACAGCTGAGTTCGTAGGTTATCTCCGTCAGGAGCCGGCTTGGCATCTTCCCTTGCAAGGAAATCACGAAAGAAGTTTTGCAGAGTTTACGAGTCTTGAACGTGATAAAAGATCTGGTGTCAGTTACGACGAGATGAGGTATAAAGATGATCAAAGGTTACGATTTCTATGGCAGAATTGCATCAAACCAATGAGCGATCAAATCAATCCTTTATAAGGAATTTATACGGATCTGCGTTTTACGATTACTTTTCCACGGTTAGTCTCTTAGTTAAAAATGATAAGGTGAAATAAATATCTAAAGCCCTAAGCCATACTTAGCTGACTGCAACACCTTCCCATTAACATTTCCACAGAAAAGAGCAAAGATCTCTCATTTAAACGCACGGAAAAAATCATCTCTATTTTAATGATATAATGTATTATCAGACCCAGATATAGATGTCTTCATAGTATTCGATACAGAGAAAAAAACTACCATAATGAGAGACAACAACACCTACATGTTTTATTGTGCCTATTCAACAGAGATCTTCCGCGTTAATATCAGACAAACCCCAAAATTAAAGGTTGCTACAAAGAAGATACTCCTATCTATTTTATATTCACAAATATTTCCACTTTTCATCGTGACCGTCCCGCCCGGCACCAAAATGAAACGGTACAGCCCCAATAAAACATTCCTAATCAGTCAAACGTCCTTGGCCACAAATTATTGGCCGATTCAAAAGGTGGATTTCACTTGCGGAGTCGTGGGGCCCGCGGCGGCCGGCGGCCAAACAGGTATTCGACGTTCGATACCGAGTTTACGATTAATCGATAAAGCGGCCAGTAATCGAAACTAGTCTAGCGTGAATTCATTATTTATCCGGGAGTATTGAGTTTTCACGGGAATCTCGCGGATCGGACAGTTCCGGGCCAATCAGATCCGCGCACTGCGGTTCACGGCTTCACGGCTGACTTATTAACTTCACACATCAGTTCTCGCACGAGTCGTGTTGTATCTGATGATACAGTTTCGCGGCTCCCGCCCCACCCTCGAGTTACGATTTCGGTTACGAAAGCAGTGGGTTTACATCGCGTAATGTTATTGTGTGGGATACTGCGTATTGTGTGGGGGTAGTGCGTACTGAGGAAACGGCTAAATGGTGGAGTATGTTTTGGTAATGTTTCAAAGGAAAAGTGGAAATTGAAGAAGATATCCTACTTTTACTTTCAGTCGTTCAGTTTCGGAGATAATCAATTGGGTTGACCAAGTCATCGGTAGAGAGCTTCTGTCGAACTCTTCTATAATTAGTGAAACATCTCAGCAGAATAAGGTGATAATGAGTGAAATTATTGCCCCTTGTAAAACAACTAAAATTGATGTCGTAGCGCCCCTTTCTAAGACGGTGGGTAATCCAATTAAACATCAGTTAAATGGACTACACAACAATTTCAATAGTTTAAGAGTAACAAATTACGGCAACGTGGTGTTGATTAACTATGATAAGTATTGGTAAAAAATAAAGTAGCAATTTCATTTTTGAATCCTTGTTAACACCAAAAATATAGATTGTCAACGGGAAGTTGTCTCCTATAAGTTCTGTAATCAGTAGTAAAATCCTATAAATTAGTAGTGCTGCTGTATTGATATAAACATAAAACATAGCTAAAAACCTTTCAACCCCATACTTTTAACTAATTTTTCCTACCACTGCATGGAAATTATCACATTGTCACACCTGTAAATAGGTTAAGGTGACACACCAGAGAGATAACTATGACGTCAAACACCATAGACCAGTTTCTCTTGGTCAGAATTTCCATGACACTCACCGTATTCTGAATTCTAGTTGCCTTGTTCTAAATCAGCTAATTTAATTGTCACCGTTCCTATCTCAACTTCCGGTTCGTTCCAATAGAATAAGCAAACATAACCTCAATGAATATTGTGTACAGGTTAGTTAATAAGTTGAACTGTTTAAATAATGGTGGTAGGAAAAATATTGTGTGTATTATGAGCACAACTAGTCATTGCCGCTCTCGAAATGTTTGGCCGCACTCAGCTACGAGCGGCAATTACGTTTTTTGCGCTCTTAATACACAAATAGCTATTTTCTCCAATGATAAGATCCATAAACCACCACTTTCCTCTGCATTTCACTTCCTCCAGTTATACAACATGTCGGCGAGTCCCCGACCGAGCGTTTAACCTGCGATAACGCCGCGGTCGTATATTAATCCGCAAGCGGCTATCACCAATGGCCGCGTGTCGCCGAGGGTGGGGCCAGTGGGGCTGTGGGACTGTGGGGCTGTGGGGCTGTGGGGCTGTGGGGCTGTGGGGCCGGTGGGAGTGTGGGGCTGTGGGGCTGTGGGGCTGTGGAGCTGTGGGGCCGGTGGGAGTGTGGGGCTGTGGGGCTGTGGGGCTGTGGGGCTGTGGGGCTGCGGGACTGTGGGGCTGTGGGGCTGTGGGGCTGTGGGACTGTGGGGCTGTGGGGCTGTGGGGCCGGTGGGAGTGTGGGGCCAGTGGGGCCGTGGGGCTGTGGGACTGTGGGGCTGTGGGGCTGTGGGGCCGGTGGGAGTGTGGGGCTGTGGGGCTGTGGGGCTGTGGAGCCGTGGGGCCAGTGGGACTGTGGGGCTTATCCGCGACACCTGACGAGGCCTTCACCAGTCGGCGTCTGCAGATTTACAGTCTGCCCGCCGCGCAATTAAGGTTGCAGAGGTTAATTTATTGGCCGATTGATCCTGTGCGCTACCGGGTTGTAGCACGCGATGTATTGTGCTGTGGTGTGTTGTTGTGGCGTAGTGGTGGTGTGATGTGCGTGGGACAATACTGGTCGAACCTGGAAGTAGTCAGAGCTTACTACAAGTCGCGTGCACGCACTGGATTCCTAATCGAAAGCAACGAAGCAATGATATGCTCATGAGGAGCCGCATTAGAAGAACCAAATGATTTTTGCAGTGTTATCGGATTAGCTGATTAAAACATTGTCATCTCTAATGATATTTACTTACCATATCAGCGATATAAGTAACGTTGTAGAGATATTACGCGATTGCCGTGATTACAGTATTTGTTTTAAAACAATACAAACATATTTAAGTGCTATCTGTCAGCACTGTTGGACAAGGGAAGTTTACCATAATGTAGTTTTATTATGAAGTCCTCATGAAGGTAATAATAGTAGAAGCATTTCTATTATAAAAAAAACTCTTTATGATATTTTTCTATTATACCATATCTATTAATTCAGATTACAATTACCGTTTGATTATTTCGACTTTTTCTTTCATGTCTATTTTCTGGAAAAGAAGAAGAAGCGAAAGAATAAGTTCAAACAACTAAACAGTATTACAAATCCCTTGCTATGATGATTTTTTAAAATAGCCTATAGATTACTTTTGCAACTGCAATTAAAAAGTAATGGCTGATAATTCAACAAGAAATAAAATCTCCTCAAATGTTTAGAGAGTACAAGCTAATCCTTTACCCAGTAAGTTGTCAAGTTTAGACAGAAGAAATAGCTAAACTAACCGGCACTTTTTAAGGACATGTAATGTTATGAACTTGATAAGCTCATGTAATGCACATGTATCTAATAATATGAACATGTTAAGCACATGTAACACACGAGTGTACCGCGGGCGAGCCGAGTTTCACCTGCCGGTGTAATCCCCTAAATATAAAGAGCCAAGGTAAACGCTTGCAGATGATAGCCCGGCTAAACAGCGTTATGCCGTCCGCGCCGCTGACTATTGGTTTAGATTATAGTGTTTAGCCGGAGCCCACAGCTACGAGATATTAGCGCATGCGCCGTGTTAACGCGTCGTCACGGCGTTAGTGACGCGTTAGCGAAGCGTTTCACGGTCCAAAGTATTCATCATCTTGCTAAACATCTTTCCCCTACTTGGATTGGCTGTATGTGGAAAACTGGCTGTAAGCTGGTCTCTGGTACATTGCGTTTCTTTTGAGGCTTATTTTCGTCTCGAACTATGATAAGGGTTTAGAAGTGCGCTGTTAATGTAATGATAGCAAGCCATAAACTATAACATAAATCTTTACTTCAGAGAAATGATAAATTATTGAATTAAAATATAGAATTTGTTGAAAAGCATAGCTCATTGTTATTTAACGCCAACTCGCCAAGTATTGGGTTTTTGCAAATTTGTCATCAGTGAGGTGTTTAGCATGTCTTAACAACATTCTACTCTTGTTATTTGTTAATCAGAACCATTAAATACCCATAATATGTGTTTGTATTTAAAATAGTCCATGTACTATGTATATAAAATTTATTTTTACTACTTTACTGGGACGACTTCGTCCCTTAACTCTAGGAAATTTTAAAAATTGTAAACAAGTTTCCACCAATGCATGAACATTAACATGGTAGAGTACGCCACAATTTTGCTATCAACATATTGTCTCAGTACTCTGCATGTTATACCAGCAGCGGGGCCGGTCTACACCATAGACAACCCATCTATCATCAGGCCCAATTATGTATACACCAACGACTACACGCCCAATAACTCTCCTGTGACAGAAGCATTGTGATATGCTAACTGTTGCACATCTGTCTTGTGACCATACGCCACCTCCATACATGGTGGAAACTGCTCGTCCTTGTGAAAACAAACTCATCACCCTTAAACCCCAATCGATGTTGATTTATTTCTCATATTTTTCAAAAACAAACAATGTAAGAGCGGGGATATATCGTCGACGTGATATATTGCACTGTGGGCGTTCTCTATATTTTATTCATT
Source organism: Flexamia atlantica (assembly GCA_035578135.1). NCBI lineage: Eukaryota > Metazoa > Arthropoda > Insecta > Hemiptera > Cicadellidae > Flexamia > Flexamia atlantica. The sequence continues at coordinate 45,455,234 of JAQJVK010000004.1, forward strand.
GATAATATTGACAGGCGTAGTGTTCCAATTACGCTATGACGTAATTGGGTTGGCAAACATCTGGTCAACAATGGTATAGCGATCGCGCAGGCTACCGAGACTACTGAATGGACAAGCGGAGCGAATAGAACGTATTTTGCTTTCGAACGAAGTTTGCGCTGCCCTGTTTGGTTAGATTTACGCAGTGAGGCTTGAGTTAGGACTTGCATACTAGAATTATATATAAGGATACACTCGTTTAAGGGTAAAAGATTTCATGTTAAGGAGCTTTATCATCGATACAAAGAATTATTTCAGGGACCGTGACAAAAACTTTATTATAGGATCATGGTAATTTTACATAGATTTACATACATTTTACATACATTTTTTTATACTGTATTTTTAAAACACCAACTTAAAATGCCTGAATGTTTGAAGTACATTCGAAGTATTGATTTTGCTTTAACTTATTTGGGATGCATATTACATTTTTTTTTATTCGTAAGGCACACTAAAATCCTTTTTTTTCTAAACTTCCTGAGAGTCTGGTAAGCCTAGAAAGTTTAGGAATCTGATTCAAGAAATCTGAATTCAATTTTATGGTCTCCCCTAATGTATGATTTATAAAGTTTAGTGAAAGGGGGACTTACATGTGTCTAGTAATTTTGACACACCCTACGTAGTTTTGGCTTTCGACTTTTATTTCCAGGTGCTTTTTGACTTTTTAATCCCTAAAGAAATATAAATTCGTTATAAGGCATCAGATATTATGATTTAAGACATTTCTGTGGTCCACAAAGGCACTCTTCACCCCACCTTACGTGACAATACTCATCTTTGTATTGCTTATAAAGTGGACACCGCTTTAATGCGATAACTTTGAGAGTTCTCCGTTATCGTTACGCATAGCGAACAATATTTGCCATAATCCAGCATTACCATAAACCAGCGGACCCACTCACTGCGGCTCGATAAACATAGCACAACATTTTAAAACCACGGTTACTCCGGCTCTTATCGTAATGATAAAAGCTCACACTCCACTACCGCTAGCAATACACCACCCGATAGCAATAAAACGTATTCTTTATTAGTTCTCTTGTAGATACGCTAAAGGTTTGAACACGCTTAAGCGTGAAGAGGAAGGAAATGTCTCTGAACTTCTCTAAGCATGAAGGTAATATTTTGTTTTGTATACCTTATTTATTAGTATTGACCGTATATACTGTGTACAAGTTAACTGTGCCACCATTACTATCTTAACGAATGTTATTGAGAAAGAAAAATAATGAGATATTTTACGTGCCTTTCTGAAAATATTAATATTTGATTTTTTTCAATTCATCGTTTGCTAAATTCGCTATTGCAAATTTTACCACATTTATGAAGTCTTTTATGTTGCACACGTAATTTTTGAGAATTTTTGCTAAACCTGAGGCTAAAAGTGATGGAAAAAGTTTGAACTAGTTGTCCATATAAAACATGTATAGTTTTACGTTATTCTATCAAGTAGATTCTTCAGCTATTATTTGATAGACATTGTATCGAAAACGATTGGGCTCGATGAACATTTTAAAGAACAGGTATCTTGTATGGTGACATTCAGGCTTACTAACAGTTCCCCAGGATTTTAACCGGCAATCTTGGGACAATTAGGCGGAATATTCACTACTGTGCTACCCGTTCGAGTATTTTACAGCGCAGTCCTCCAGAATACAAGTGATTCCACACCCATGTTCTCCTTGAGCTTTCAAATCGTTTCATTCCTTTTTCCTTTTTCAGTCTGTGATGTCTTACTCCAGGTTCATGTACGCGTGGGTTTTAACGACCTGACAACTCTGTTGAGGACACGGCGTTTGGCGCCTTTATAACGCTGATTGCAAGTTATAAAGTAATTAAAGTAATAAATCTCGTGGAGTCGGCCGCCAACGTGACGCGTTACAGGGTGTTACGTAGCGTTACGGACTTGTCAGGGTTCCGAGTGACCGGGCTCGTGACAGGACACCCGCGATGAAGGGCCTTGTCGGCGTTATGGCGATAGGTTCAGTGCGGTGTTCCGACAGAGAGTATATGTTTTGTGGGGTGGTCACAAGCAGCATGCGTCTCAATAGGTTATTATGTTCCTCACATGTTAAAGCTCACAATGTAACCTATTCCTATACATAACAACTTTCTTGTTTCTGGTTTGGTTTGGCCGGAAGTGTGCTGTGAGGAATTAATTTTTCGTGAGAAAATTTAAAATATTTAATAAGTGTTCGTGTTCCCACCAGCTTCAGTGAAATTAAATGTTTTTATTTTCTCAGCAGTTTACCGCGGTAGAATATATCGTATATGGGTTTAATATTTGAATTACTGTACAGTAGTATTGTTTTATGTCATATTATAGTTTTTTGCCTATTTTACTGCTTTTCATTACTTTTCATCACAGATGTTTATACTAAAACCCATACAGTAACGAAATACATATTTGATAATAATAGTTTTATCTTGATAAGTAACTGTATATTAATATTTGAAATATTTTTTTGATTAGCATGACATGCGCATTCACTGAATGTACAGTCAATAAAAAAAGTCTTACAACAAATAAAAATATATTTACACTTATACTGTATTTACATACAAGATGGTAAATATACACAATGGTGGAAAATGGCGATCAATTTCGATTGGTCACACCAATCATCATTGGCCCAATGAGAAACTCATTGGGTCTCTCGACAATACCCGGTGTCTCATTGGGCCAGTTGATGATCGGTGTGACCAATCGAAATTGATCGCCATTTCCACCATTGTGTATATTTACCATCTTGTATGTAAGTAGATTATAAGTTCAAATATATTGTAAGTGTTGTAAAGCGTTTTTAATGACATCCAATGAATATGTTTTGTAGACTCATTTTCTTAAACAATCCTGTTGTTTTTAATTTAGTATACAACTGTTTCGCCCCCTTGTCCCTTGTTATTATCATCACAGTCGAGGTTAAGTCATTAAAATCCCAGAAATAGAAGTTCTTGTCTGTATAACATAAAAGTAAAAAACACAAATCCTGTTACTGTCATGAACAGAAAAGGAGATCTTGAAAGCACATAAATATTACACCTCTAATATTATTCCTCTAAATTATTTACCATAGCTCTATGACCATCCCGAACATACTTGTAGTGCAAGTTATTTAATACCAATTGCCACAAGACCCAGATTCGCAGCCAGGAAAGGTTTATCTTATCTCCCCCCGGAGTCGTGAGGTCCCCAGCGCGCGGGGCAAGGTCCTATTTATCACCACTCTCCACTCTCCACTTCGCGGACCTCGGACCATCCGCCACCGCCGCTCCCGCCGACCCGACCGCGACCGGCGATGGGTCGCTAGCGACAGATCAGATAACATCAGCGGGAGCCGGGTCATGTTGACACAATTAGTCCGTCGGCCGCGGTGATCATTCAGTGCGCAGAGTGGTGTTTATCAAAACCACCAGCGGTGAAACTCGTGGTGGATCGAGTCGTGGGTAGGAAAAGTTGTGCGGGTGGATTCATTTGTAAATTATTTAAGAAGTATAATTTAAAAAAAATTGCGATGCGTTATGTTTAACTAATGCGTTTACCTTTGCACTAGGGCGACACACATCTACACCTTTACACTTTGGTAGGGGCGACTTACCGGATGGAGCTGTTACATCAAAGTCATGCTGATTCTCGAAAGGGAAAGCATATAATTTGAAGATCTGGTGTACAATATTTCAATTAAAACAAATATGAAGCACGAGGGAGGGAAATTTATATACTTATCATTCGCCAGCGAAAGGCCAACCCCTCGAAGGCAGACAAAAACACACGAGGAGTTCCCGAAACATCCGAAAATCCCAAAGTCTAAGTGTTACTATCTAGCGGACAATCAATAAACTGTCAGGGCAAGATATAAACAACAAAAAACCAAATGATTCATGCAATACGAAACGATGTCGTGATAAAAACACCAAAATGCTCCAGCTACTGATAAACTTAGCGGGAAATGTGAATAATACTAGTTGGTTTTTGTTTGTTTTTTTAGGGACATGTCTGGCGATGGAGTGAAATTTCCCACCCTCTCGCCCTTCATGGTTGTACTAATTCCATTATATTAGTTTGGTATATTATTTCCCTTTTCTAAAACTACACATGACACTAAAAAAGAATGCAAAATATGTCAAAGATGTTTTCAAACAGAGACTTTAATGCGCGGATTCGCAAATGTTGCGGCGTCGCGAATTGACGAGTCCTATTTTCCTTCCTTTGAAAGTTATTCGCTCACCTTATATTTTTACTTGACAACCCCGATATCGGTGTTACGATTTTATCGTTTCCTATTACTTCGTCGTTTCCTATGTTCCACCTATAAGAACTTACGCGAGTAATATGTAAGTAAGTATTTTGACAACTGGATTACAGACCACCCCGTCATTATAAACCAAACGATAGTCTTTAACGATCGAGTTCGAGTCACGACACCTCCGACGGAATGAAATAAGACAACGCTTTCCGAGACGTATCGCAGCCTCTGAGCCTGAGCCCGACCGGTAGCCGGATCAAAGAGTGCCGAATCGGAATTCGCCACGCAGTTGCCGAGCCACGGGTTTGGGAGTCGAAAATAATCGCTGGTAGTGAACACCTGTCTTGTAATAAGATGTCCGCACTGAGTTATACGGGGGCGAGCGATGTATCGAAAACATTACATTCGATATAAATACCGATGATGAATCGCCAGTCGGAATGATGAATGTGGCGGCGTTCGGCTTCCTTATTGTGAACACGCGCCCTGGGCCGCGGGCCGGCGCGGCTTCCACCGTTGTGAAACCGCCGCTACGCCGCCAATCAGTGTGTAACTGGGGGTAAACCTGTGTAACTACCGGCTGTTGGGTGATGTAACAATGTGTGCTTCCTGCTTCCCTTGGGAGGGGTGGGTGGTCAAAAAATGTTGTTCTCTTTGAATGTATTTATTTCGGCTTTATTTGTTTGACCTGAACCAAAAGTCGGGCCAAGAGACTTTTTGGCCAACAGAATGATTAAATGGTTGGGAAGGTTTGTGGGGTGATCAACAAAGTCACATTACAATCTTTCAAAAACGTTTACGATGTATATTATCAACAGCTCCCGCAAAGCTTGCCGCGAGTCCAAAAGGGAGGTCATATTTTTATTATTTCAGGTAATTCTTAATAAGATATTGCGTTTTGTAACGTGTTTCGTACCACGAAAAACAATTTTCGGCAAGGCATCGTAGAGCAAATTTCCTAAGAGTCAAAATCCAAATTTGACAGTTTGATACAAACACCAAATTGTATCAGCAGGCGTTTTAGCAGGCGTTTTTGGTGGTTTCTACTTGTTATCAACCGACGATATGGTTATACAGTATAGGAACGAAATTTTGAAATAAATAACATTGAAAGCTGTAAACACAGTACATTGTCATGCATGCTCCTTACGGAAAAAAGGTAAAATTATATATTTCGCTTATTTTTCAAAATATCTTCTAAAATTTGGTTTGTGGCTTCATCTGGATGAGACCTAATGTATTTTAGCCTAAAATCCCCGATATTTACATTTTCGTGGCATCAAATCTGCATACTCATTCCCCATGTTATCCGTATGGGAAATAAACAATTTCTACAACTTCCTTATTTCTTCTTGATAAAACTTGGTATATAGCTTCTGCTACTTTGGATCTACGAAATATTGAATTAAAACCACCCAATATCAACAAACCTGTAACACAAACCGGCACACTCATTCCCCATGTTATTCCTATATGGAAATTAAAAAGCAAGCCGTCTTGCTATGTTTGATCAAAATACGTTATTACGCATTTGAAAATCGCTGATTATGCAGGTATGCTGCACCGGGGGTACTCCTTTTTTCAATTTGGTGGTTCAGTCAATTCTCCGGTAGCTACTTCGGTACCTTTGTACTTCTACCACACGGTACCCGACGGTTCTCGCGTATTTGACTCCCTAGCGCTACCAGTGACGGCCGCCTAGCGCTTTACTTGCCGGGACAACCACGATAGCGCAGTCCATTCATCCGCTCAGACTGCGGTTATCTGATGAGAGAATGGGTGGGTTATTAAATCCCCCTTGTATGGTGTTTTCAGGCTAAGAACACGATTGTGAGTCTCACTGCAGACCGTTTTGGCGGCGACGTTTTATAAACAATCGAACAAAACTATTACAGGTTTTGAACAAGATAGGTCGGGAGCATGAGTCAATGTGTGTTGGTGTTTAAATGTTAAAAGCACTACGGAATAGGATTCGCTGGAGGGTTGGACACGATAAAATGTGTCCTTTCTTGGTATTTTTTGTCGATACAATTTTGTTTTAATTTTAGGGCTATTCCAGTTGTTTCGATTCCACGGCCACCAAAGGTTTACTTTTTTCTACCATTCAATTTGCATCGAAAGTGAATGAGTGAAACATTGAAACTTAAAACTCACGATGTTAATTGGCGAAGAAATATTACCAATAAAATCTTTACGTTTTATTACAATACCCCATACAAAGTCGACCACCAGCAAGGGGTATTTTATGGCGAATATGAGTGAAAGATGAGTGTAGGATGATTTTGGCGCGATCTCGTTGTCTTGTTACTGACTAAGGCCGGCTTTATTTCTTGTAATTGAAAGTCCAACAGCCAATGGCAACTGAGGAACCTACAGTTTAACGTGGAATCCGAGCCACAATTTCGCCAATTAATTATGAGCTGGCATAGTACGTTGCGAGGATGGTCCTATAAACAATCGAACATAGTTCTTAACAACTTAAATGTAATAGAAAAAGTACATTAATAGTGAGCATTGCATTTATTCTGCAAATCCAAGATTCATCAAAATAATTCAACTAAAAACTAAACATAAACAATAACACAAAAACATAACCATGTGATTAAAATTAAAATTGACAATCATATGATTTCAATCAAATATATCAACAATAGTATTCACCATTCGCCAATGTGGACGTTAATTCCTCGAGGGAACACCGCATCATCGCTTGTAAATATCCAAAATTCGAGACCTGGATTACAGGACACGCCACTGTCCCATACTCATATACATAAAACTTGAAGTTAATGTAATAATTTAATTGTTTAGTTTACAAAAATATAATATAATATAAGACGGAAAAATTAATCAAAGTTAAAAACACTGAAATTGATCAAAGTATGTGTATGTGTACTACTTTTTTATGTACTAATTAATAAAGATGCTAGACTAAATGACAAACAACATTAAACGCCTTGTAATGAATTTCTTTCGTTTTCGTTGCATTGCAATGGTATTGTGACAACAATAAACAGTCCGAATTTATTAGACTACTGCCCCAAACATTCCAAACACACCACAGGCACCGTCGGCCCATCACTCGCTCCAGTCCGCTCCGGTCGGATACCTGTCGGCGGTCCATAAACACCGCGTGTGACTTACGCCCGCTGATTGGCCGGATCGTGTTAATCAGCGTATGTCATTGGCTACCTCAGTGGCGGGGTCGACGGTGCCATAAGTCTGCAGACAATGGCGGCGATGAAAGTCCGATGTTATCGGAGAAAAAAATGGCTACCGGTAAATTAACCAGGGGAATTACGAGGTACGGGGTTCGGGGAATGCAGGATGTGTTGGGAGGATTCTTCGGTGCCGGAGAGAACTGTAAAGTGCACAATAAGAAACAGAGTGAATTATGTGCAGTAATAAGTATCCCAAAAATAACAAAAAAATGTATAAGACTTTGAAAGAAATTGGGTAAAGTTGTATAATGTTTGCACTCTGATGTTAAACACATAAAGGGGGTACCTATATCCCCCCTCTGACTTACAAACGTACTCTGTACTTATTAAATCCGTTGGTCAGGCCAGCTCTTAAAGCACACTCCCTTTGAACGATGGCCATTATGATCTCAACCCCTTAAATAAATATTATATCTGCACTTCCTTTATCACAATGAACCCTAGCTGCACGAAATACAACGTCTTGTCAGTAGCATCAAAGTTATGAGTCTCAACTTTCTTCTTCACCAATCATGATAACAATCTGTTTCCTCGAGCCAACATTTCAGTGCAACTCTTACTATTTATGAAAACATGTTTTATTTAGGTTAAAATCACTCTTTTAAGAAATTGGTCTCAGACTTTTCGAACTTCATATAAAAGTGCATTTCCCCACTTCCTCTAAACACAGACTAACCTCAACTCAACCCATAACCATTTAGCAGTATTTTCACACCTTAAAATCGCTTCAAGTTCACGCCTCCCCCAAGTACCCATTACCACTTACCCTCCATGTTATACCGGCGCCCCCGGCTGGTCGTAACCCATCGCCTTACCACAATACAGTAACCGGCCGCCCAGCGAGGTAACTAGTTCGCCATTACATTAGAGATACTCGAGATAACCGACAGCATCGCCGTGCTGGAGATAAACATTGGAGATAACATCACACCTCGCCGCCTCCGGGCAGGGAATGAATGTGAAATTTGTACCGGGACAAATTTTATTAACCACCTCACACGTGTCTGTGCCGTTGTTACCTCTGGTGGGGATAAAGCGGGCTTTAAATGTGTATTTAGGCTTGTGGCACGTGTCGTATTGGTTGTGATTATTTTTTATTTTGTGAGGTGATTAGATTGTAGAACTGTAATAGTAATAGTAATCGGAGGTCGGTTGTTTGAAATCGGTTTGCTTTAATGAGTTACCGCTTTAAAAGTTGAATAGCTTGTCGTTTTACCAACGTAAAATTATATGTCCAGGCGGTTCAAAGGAGTAAAATATAAAAACATCATCAACAGACAAAAGTTGTAGAATGAAAGATAGGGCTTACCCATAAAAGAAATCCCTATCCTAGTTATAACTATTGCTGCTCCACTTGTAAATCGTAACGAGTGCACTGCGAAACGCATTTTTTAAATATAATGAGCAGATAATACATCACGTCCATTTTTATGAACAACTGTCTAGTCACAAGCATATGGTCTTCTAGAAAGGGGTTTCTCCCGAAAAATAATATTGGGCAAGTAAAGGAGGGGGGGAATTGGTTTCAGCCCCCTTCAGACTACTGAACTTTCGTTAGAAATAACCCAACAACAATCAGCTCAAGTGATTATGAACGTCATAAAACTTTCCTCGCAGTAAATTATCAGTCGGTCGCGCAACAGTTCTCTGATTTTCTCACACCTAGCATGAGCTGATTGAGCAATCTCGCGACCGTGAGATAATGAAGACAACATGTGCTCGGGGGCGGCTCGGCTGCTCGGCGTCGCTCGGCAACCTTCGGACGTTTCCGGTACATTGTCTCCGGCTGTTTTATGATTTCAACTCATTTAGATCGATCTCCGTGACCATCTATCTTCGCCTGTCGTCCGTCGAGATGTGGAAATCTCAGTTGGGGATCGTATCCTTCCATTTCTATAGTTCGTCCAAGTGGCCGCACTCACGATTTTAGACATGGAAAAGTTAGTCTCTCTTTATTACTTCTGATAATGCACAATTTAAAACTATATTCAATGAATTGACGCATCCCCCATCACGATTATTATAAGCACACATGTTTCATATCATAACATATCCAAACAAAAAAAGAATTACTCGGCGAAAATAATGTTTGCAGGGTCAAAGACGATTTCATTTATCGGTATTAAATTAGGCTATGTTTAATTACAGAACGATATTTTGTTTTAGGCCCATAATCCATATTTGTTTAAACCCAAACATATAAATTGGTTTTGTAAGCAGCGTTTGAAATAAAATAAACTTACCAAGATAGTATCCTTAAGACACTTATATCTTAAAGAACCCATTTCATGGATAGTAATTAATTGTAAAAAAGTATAGTTTGATACTGTTGTCAGCAATACAACGTACATCAAATTCAGTAATCCCAACTAATCCTAGCAAAATCACAGATACAAACTGATAGTGCTCATGACAGTAACCCATCGTCCCTCTTGCTGTTCAGATCGACCCCTTCAAATTACTCACAATTATTCTTCTCCCAAAACGATTTCGGTTCATATTTTCAACTACCGACCGACAGTTCCAAACGCGCGAGTGCATATTGCACAATAAATCTTAAGTGCAGCGGGGGACTTGCCTCGTAAATCATAACAGAGAAATTTCAATATCAGCATCCATCAGCAGTTAGAAGTGGTCCGCCTGCGATTGGAAGGAAAAGATGGTGGATGGAACAGTGTTCAATGGATGGAAGAGGAACGCGGATGCAAGGTTAATGTTACATAGACTATAACAAGCAGCAAAGGAATACAATACGAGTATATATATTGTCAGATTAGGATTAAAAGACCTTTGAAAATCTGGAACACTTTTAAAAATAATATTTTACAAAGTACAAGAAATAAAGTATCTGTTGGGATCGGAAAGGTAGATATCGGCAGTCTAACTTGTAAATAAAACGTCTAGAAGTTTCGGCTTCCAAGAAACTCGCGTTCTGGTTACGAAAGACGTATAGTCCGTTACGAGCCGGCATATATGTTTATCGAAAATGAAGAGTCCCCATTCTGATCTTAATTATGTTTCAGTCGTTATGTCGGAGACCCTACTTTCTGCAGTGTTGGAGGATAATAATCATCCCGATATTTTTTCAGGGATTCGCCTCGACTCAATTTACACCAGCACCTCATCCCAGTCTCCTCTCTAAGTAACACTCAGCATTCTTTCGGTCCTTGTTTGACATTCCAAAGTATCTCTATATTACATACTTTCACCGAATAACATTAATTTCACGACAATATCGTAGCTTTTCCCATCACGGCAGACACAAAATATGCAGAATATTCCGATACACAAGGACCGGCCCGGACCCATACATTAGTCAGACAAAGCTTCCACTTCACTTCCACCGAGTTTGTGGGATCATAACACTTCAGAATAACTGCTAAAGAAATCCGCTTCGTTACGTTACTGCTTGATACGGCTGAACTTTGATAATAAAATGGAAATTATGAATCGCCATAAATATCCGGGGGCCCAAAGTGGAGCTTTGACCCTGACATTACGGCACAAGGATATTGGCAATGAAGCGGGAGATTAGCATTTCAAAAGGTGTTGGAAAGAGACCAGAGAAAGTGGACTGGAATGCCCAAGAACCGCGGCAAGTGCATTTCAGCGTGGGCGGACGCTAAGTAAGGACTAGAGATATTGCCGTTACTCTCGTGTGGTTCACGGCTAAGCTCTGCGAGGTGACGTGTTGTAGGAAAAATAACTTCTTCATTAGGATCTTTTTAGTTATCACTTCAATAATATTCATAAGATTTATCTTGTGGAGTTAAAAACAATTCACGCTCTCCCAATATGGTACCTGACATTGGACTCGCCGTTTTTGATTTTGAAGAAAGCTAGTATTCTTCAAAACAGTTAAATACGTTTTTTATTTAATTAATAGCTGTTGTATCAGTTCTTAGCATGGTTAAACTTGAAAGTCAATTACTTTAAGGACATAAAGATATCTATGCGCTGACCGAGAACATGGTCTACTTTTGTGTAAACATTTAGCTGTTGGTCAATTAGTTTTCCGTTTACTCGGGATAAGATACAGACCGAGTTCACCTCTTCTCAGTAATATTGTAGATTTTGTTTACGAGACAGCGACCACCCACCGCGTACCTAATCATTTATAATTATGAGTGTATTGGGACAATACACATATTACGTAACACATTTTTTCGTCATTTCAACCCCCCCCCCTCCCCCATGTAACTCACCGTAACGCTTGAGCAAACCCCCCCCCCCACCCACCATGCGTTACGTAACTCGATCGTAGTAGAAATGAATACAGCTTAAGCATACTTTTTCCAGTGGAATATGGATTTAAATAAATAAATAAACTTGTAATGACTTTAGTTTATTATAACATTTTTAATAAAAATAATAATAAATAATAAATAATAATAAAAAATAAATAATAAAAAAATTGGTACAAACAAACAAACAAGATTTTTACTAATAATATAAACAACAACAAACATCTTAGTTAAAACGTAAAACAAAACAGAAATTTACTCAATATTTTACGTATTTATTTTTAGTTTCACTGTTATTAAATGTAGTATGACAAACGTATCTTTTTATATAGCTAACTGTAACTTTGATTTAGATATAAATTTGATAATTTTTGTATTTTTAAAAAGGGACAAAATTTAAGAGTTACGGAACGTTTAGCCAAACCCCCCCCCCCCTCCCCCATATAACGCAGCATAACGCTACGCCATACCTCCTCCCCCCCTTAAGTGCGTTACGTAATATGTGTATAGCCCCTTATATACAGTATAATGGGCGTTAAAACTTGTATGGCTTGTTCCTGGCCATAACACCTATTGAATCATAGCCTAGAATCATTGGTCTACGTTTATTTAACGTAAATAAAATAGGTATACAGGGTGTTGATAAAAAAAACCCTTCAGGACTTTGGGATATGGTTACTTACATCAAAACTAAGAAAAAAGTTCCTGTAAACATGGGTTATAAAATGCTCGGTTACCCGTCTGTCGGTCTGTTTGTGTTTTAACATGATTTTGCATAACTTTGGAACCACTAAAGATATCAACTTAAAATGTGGTATGTACATGCTGATTATTAGGACCTATTTTGGTGCGGAGTATCACGTTTCTACTTTGTACCATTTCAAAATGGCGGCCATTTTTATATTTTAAAACTTAATATCATAAAAACCGTAAATTTTACAAAAATCTTACAAGAGACAAAAACGTTGCGCAATGTTATTTCCTACAAAATCATATAAAGATTATTAAGATCGAACAACAATTAAAGGAGCTTTTGCAATTTATTCAGCAGAATAAATGCTTGTTTATGGCAGTTATAGCAAATTTGCTTCAATTCTGATGGAAAAATTGCAAACCCTCCTTTAATTGTCGTTCAATCTTAATAATCTTTATATTATTTTGTAGGAAATAAAATTGCGCAACTTTTTTGTCTCTTGTAAGATTTTTGTAAAATTTACAGTTTTTAAGATAGGCCCTATTAAGTTTTAAAATATAAAAATGGCCGCCATTTTGAAATGGTACAAAGTAGAAACTTGATACTCCGCACCAAAATAGATCCTATTAGCCAGCATATAACCAAGTTTGAAGGTGATATCTTTAGTAGTTCCAAAGTTATGTAAAATCATGTTAAAAACACATACAGACCGACAGACGGATAACCGAGCATTTTAGGACCCATGTATATAGGAACTTTTTTCTTAGCTTTGATGTAAGTAACTATATCCCGAAGTTCTGAAGGGTTTTTTATCAACACCCTGTATAACCATTTCATTCATGACTGTCATGGGAAAACCAACATAAACTTGACGACCTTAGTTTATCAAGACAGTAGTATATACTTTTTTAACTTCATACTTTCCTTTATAAGTTCAAGATCATGAGCGTGTTCTCTTTGGTTAAAAATTGTGCAGGAAAATAATGTATTATTTTACAGTAGTCAATTTTATTAGCTGTCAACAACTAAACCGTGGTTCAAGTTTCTCCTTAGCCTTAACAGGAAGTAAATACTTCATTGCGGGCATTTCTTTTTCCTAATGCGTGTTTACATCCATATCATGGCATTATGATATCACTATGTGAGCATTATACCAGTGATTAGTACATTTTATAACTGTTATTTAAATAAAGAAACTAGCTTATTAACACGGTTTTACCGTGGAAAAAGAGAAAACCTCCTTGGATCAATGATTTAAACTTTGATGTATCATAGGGAATAGCCCTTTTAAAAATCCTTTCTTAGTGGATGCCTATGTCCTGAGAGGAACGTTATGCAAATTTCCAAGGTTCTAGGTCAAGTAATTTGGGCTGTACGATGATAGGAGAGTGGTATTTGACAAATATATAGTAGAAGATAAAGAAATGTAGACACAAAGTCAAGGAATTTGCCTATTTTAGATTTTAAGGTATAATTGATTAATATCATTAATATTAATAATATTATAGATTAATATAATTAATATTAATATTAATCAATATAATTCAGACCCCTCTAAAAAACTTCCTATAGCAGTAGCCGTGACCGCCGGGTCCAAGGCGGCATTCCAGCACATCAGGATTAGCATCAACACTCCAGTATCACTGCGCGGCCTTGGCTCTATTCTAATGCACTTCCCACATGGACCTTGACCCTGCACACTGTCTACTGTCTACTGTCTCACTGTCTTTCCCCTTCCGGCCCCGGCAGGTGGTGGGTGGCCGATTCACCTTTTTTTCTCAATTTGGGATTCACTATACAAGAGTGGTGATGTAGTTACCGTAATTTGTTATAGCTGTGTGTTTGATGACATATATTACAGCATCAAAGAGCAGCCTGTATTTTATCTATTTCCAAATTGATGTTGTTAAAAAAGGAGTTTGATTCAAAATATTTTTTTTTATTTGAAAGTACAGATAAATCGTGGATTGGTCCGAAGTTTAAATATTCTTTTTCACCTCCTTTGTGAATAGGTATTATTACTATTATTTGTTTGAGAATATCAGTCCTAGGAATGACACTGCATTAAAAAAACAGCACAGACGTTATGGCAGTAGTTTGTTATGACTACAGAGTCTATATACAAGGTTTTTGCTTGTGGAATTGTCACCGTTTTTTGACCTTACACCACAAAATACGAGTGACAACCTAGAATATGTAAGTGAAATTTTAGCAAAGAAATTGTGGGCGTTTGGGACGTTGTAAGATGATAGAAGAGGGCTCAAATTAAAGGTTTCGACGCCAGGGATTCAGGAAAAGTACTGTAATTTCTTTAAATTTACCAAGAAATGGAAAAAATGGAAAATATATACCATTTAAAAAGCATTAGGATCTAAATATGTATATTCTGTTTAAATTTAGTGCTGCTGCTTGATTCAAAACTATTTGATAGATATTAATGGTGGATATAAAGCCAGTTTACGAAGGTATTTTTTACTATGTAAAAGAAGGATCGTTTTAGTTTAAATTGTACCCTATCATGATCAGGGGCTTTTAGCCCCTTCAAGCCACTAGTCAATAATTAATTATAGTGTAATAGTTATTTTACCTCCTCCCTAAAATCTATACAATGTATAGTTGGCAGCAATGTAATACTCTGCAACTACTACTCTTTGATTAAAGATAAATAATGAAAGTCGTCATCGCACTAACATTCCTTCTCTTATAATGAAATCCTAATAATCCTACTTAATATTATAAATGCGAAAGTATGGATGTTTGTGTGCATATCTGTCTTTGAACCACGTGAAAAGTACTGGAATTGAGCTGAAATTTTGCAGGAATAGAGCCGCTATATCAGGAAAGGACATGGGTTTATTTTTATTTTCAAACTCCACTAGGGCTCCACACCACTGGTTTCCAAAGTTTCTATTTTATTCTTATGGATATACACAGGTTGACAGATTCTTAATCATTCTTAATCATTTTAATTTTTTAAAATTGATTAATTGGATAGCTGTGGGTACTAATTTGACAGTTCTAAGAGCAGTGGCAAGATCAGCTGTTTCAAGCTATCTATCGTGAGCGAAACCACGGGCAACTGAGAGTGAACTTATAATTTCAATTATTGTTTTGGTCGGCAAGGTTATGAAAATGCAACGATCAATTATCGGTGATGTTCAAAATATGCCCAATGCATATTGCATGCTCGAACACAGCCCGTGCAATCGTCGCACTCGAGCAGTACACCCGGCACAGCGTTAAGAGAGGGTGGCGAAGTCAAACCATTGTCGGTCCAATCGCCAATCACTTCATCTCTGGGAACCGCGGGCACGCACCGTATTGTCCCGCGACAACAATACGTTCGGTGGGATAATTTCTGGCCAAACACTATGCTGGTGCGGGTGATGGTGCTATTGGGAGGGGTGCGTCTATTCCCACGGGATGGCACGCGTCTCCCCCTCCCCCCTCTCCCCCAACCATCACAACTCCCCATCGTGGGACCTGGACCACCGCATCCCACCATCCCATCGTCCCGCCGCTGATAAAATAATTGAAACTGTCCTCCCTCTTTGTCCTTGTGAATCGGTTTAATTCGAGTGTGACGGTTGAGGGTTTGTTTGGTCCCCACCTCCACCCCCACCGTTTGTTTATCCCCTTGGGAACAAGGTGGGATTAAAGCGCGAGTAATGAGTGTGATTGATGGTTTTGTGGACCGTGGACCAGCAGTGTTCATTTTTCGGTTCTGGTTACAGGGGGTGTGGGAGCTTGGATATTGTGCTGTTGCTCAGACTTGATGGATTTTTATCGACTCTCAATGGAAATTGAGTAATGATACTTTAATAATTGAAAGGTACTTCACCTTCAAAAGTCCCTCAGGTAAGGCCTTAGAGCCCTTGGTAGCCCCTGGCCCTTGGTTAATACCTTGGCTTTTAAGGTTTTGGTACAGGAACTTAAAATTCCAAATATGCCTATGATATGCCTGGAATCAAATATTAATACTAGCAGTTGCCCGTGGCTTCGCTCACGATAAAAATTACATCTGATCTTACTTCTGCTCTTTGAACGATAAAATTTTAGTATTCACATCTGTTTACAATTCAGTATTTGAATGTTTACATCCTTATAAAATGTTAACATTGAAGATAAGGAAGTACACGGGCCATAGCCCGAAGGGATTTCAAGTAAGTGAACAGGGCTATGTCCTTTTCTGATATTAGTGACTCTATACCTGCAAAATTTCAGCTCAGTTGGTCCGGTATTTTTTATGTGCCTGAAAGACAGATATTCACACAAACATCCATACTTTCACATTTATAATAGCATAGTAGGATAATAACATATCATTTAAAAGATCACCAGGATTTCTTTTTTTACACAAGTAGATAATATAGCAGGTCTAATTCGGATCGTACTAAATATAGTTATGTTTAAGCTCCGAGCTGATTGAAAGTTCAAAAAGTATCCTACAGTTAATTCAGTATCATTTAACTATGTCGCAGATTACTATATACATGTAAACTCATTACTCATTACTTGTTAGCGATCAACGTTACTTCGGTTTCATAAGGACTGATGCGGAGACATAATTATAGTATTATACTCCCTCAGTACAGTGTTAACATTTTTGAGACCCATTACAACCAATAAGTTCGAGCGAACGTAGATTCAATTCTTCACTTAGTTATCCCATCGGCCAATTTTACGCTAAAATTCATATTTATAATTATAATTTACGGAAATAAACGTTTCTCACTCACACCTATCGCTGCAGGTGGCCCTCTAGGGTGGCATCAAGCCCCTATTTTGCACACATCGCATCAGCGTAATATTGTCACCATTAAGTTAACCGCTCGAGTACGCCTTCCCGCTCGACCTAAGTGATTCCCGCCAGATTGCACGCCTCAACAGCTGTCGGCGGATCGCGCGGGAGATCTGCCCATCGCGTGCAGACGGAGGAGAAACGGCGATAGAAAGCACTCGAGTCGCTAGTTACACCTTCAAACGACACCGCGCCGTATGGGAGTCTGCTACGCAGAGTAGGCGGTGGAGGTGGTGGACTGCTGGGAATCAAAATACATTCATAGCCAGGATGTAATCACTAATATTATCGCATAGAATTTTACATTATATTAATTACTTGGTATTCAAGCGAATATTATATAGTTTACAGTAGACTCCCTCCTATGTGGGCATCTCGAGACCAAGACCCAGTCAGATAATGATTTTATTTGCAAAGTGGTCTAAAGCGTGGAAAATTCCACAACAATACATACTGTTTACTACTGATTATAACTTAAATTTGATATTTTCTCGTTAATTCATCTTTATAACAATGCAGTATAAAAGATTAATACTCAATGAGAGTCGTCGATATCGTTAATTTTCTACTCATTTCGGCGGTTAACCGTCGCTTTTATTAAAATAAGATTAAAAATATGTTACTTCCGCGAAACTTAGACCGGTTAAAGCGATGGCGGATTCAAATGCGGCCAGATAAGTGGGAGGTTACTGTTGGTAGTTTTATTTTAAAGCTACCGTCTTCACTTGAAACTTTTTTCTGTAAATATCTTGGTAGTTTTTCAACTGCTTAAAACATCCTAAAAATAGCAAACATCAACATAATTTTTTTCATTGTATACTTAACTTTCTAAATAAAATAAGGGTGTATATTGTTGAGACGGCTTGTCAGTATTAAAACTGATCAACCCGATCGTTATGTTTAGGTTATCTCCCTATAACTCCAGCCGATTTTTAGCTATAACTACAATACCTATCAAGCTTACCAGAAAAAAAGTACACCATTAAATATCAAATGCATTTAACAGATTAATTCTATTCGATTCGAGACACCTCGACCGTGACAGACGTTTCCCATCACCCCTCTTTAAATCGCATTACCCAATAAATCCTGCAATGAATCTATGCACTGACGCACCAGCCCCAATGAATGAACGGCCGGCGCACCGGCCAGAGGGTGATTACGCACATCGCCCGTCGTACATCGTACATCGAACAACGTACATTTCAAACCGGTACCGATGGACCGGAAGCGCGTCAGTGGCGGCGGCGTTGCTGTCGGATCGTTTCAATTTGTGACAATGGCTGAGGGACGAGGCTGGGGGCGGCGCGTGCGAGGTGTGGGAAGCGCGGGCAGATGATGCGTGGAGCATATGCTTCATGCTGCGTGCTAGGGGCCTGGGGGCCTGGGGCAAGTGCATGGGACCCGTGGGACTCGCTGGGGTCAACACTTGAGTGTTAGCGTATTGGCAGACTCAATTAGGTCATGGACCATTGGTTTTATTTTATGGTTGTCCGCTGTTTTTGTGCTCACTAAACCACTACGACGGTGATTAATATCTTTTATTTTAGGGTAAAATGTTCCAACCAATTTCAAATTTATGTGGGATTGCCAGGAAATAAACCCACTCTTTTCCAAGACGCTGGCCTATAGGCTAGCGACATAACTGCTCCCGTGACTTGATACATGGTGATGAAAATGAGCAATAGTGGAGCTCGATCGTTCTGCTTTATTTCATAACACCAATATTTTACACAGTATACTACTCTTAACCGTCACTATAAGTGTGATTACGTCACATTGGTGCCGTCACATTGGTTTCGGTGATGCACAAGGATTGTGATAGTGTTTTTGTAGTGAGCTAACTTTCTTTTTTTGTGAGGAAAAACAGCGGATTAGTTTTTTTAGGGAAGTGTACTGATTCTGAGGACCAACTGCTAACATATGAATCCAGTATAGGACGTCTTAGATGATAATGTAATGAAATGTAATGCAACGTGACGTTCACAAAGGTTGTAGAACTTTGATCTGACGATCGTCTATTTCACAAATCGAGCACTTTTCTAAGCTACTCAACGAACGTGCTTAATCTATAACTCATTTATAAATAGGCAAACAAATCTTGTTCGCAACTCCACGCTCCAAAAGTCGTTTATCTAAACGGCTGCGATTCGACAGTAACGGCCGAGCAGCCGTTTACATATTTGGCACCTCACAGCGAAACTTCAAGTTAATAGAGCGATTGTCGAGGCGGGTGCGATTAGATAAACTCGGTTGTTTCCTCGGACTGAACAAATATCGTATCTTACCGCACTCCCACGCTGCGGTTATTTGTTCGATATCCGCACCCACGCGGCTAGGTTGAGCCAGACTGCCGCGCTCTGACCGTGTTGTACTGTATTGTCATTGGCCGTAGTGCTGGAGAAATTTCACCTACGTGGCCCAGATGAGCCTATTTAGTCTAAGCTTTGACTTTCGGCTGCAGAAGATTACAATTTTATTGACATGACCCATCTTTAACTCTTGTAAATTGCAGATAAATTTAAACAAGATGCAGTTTCTCTGAGCTTAACCTAATGTATGTGGTCCTATATGAACTATATTTTAGTTTTTCTCGTCAACGTACACGTATGTGTACAAAAAATGTGTTAGCAGCGTTGTATTAAATTGCAAATTTAGGTACTCATGGATCTTTTTTTTAATCTCTGGCTGCGAATTATTTACTATTCAATTCAATTCAATTTATTTACATCAAATTGGTTCATACAGTTTGCTGAAATTCAGCGGTGAACATAGGACAAGTCAATACATAAAACAATCTTAGGAACTAACATCATACAAGTTAGTTCCTGTAGTATTTGCTCTATAATAATTACTTTACAATCAGCATACTCCAATATGGACTAAAACGATTGGTGCTATTGACTTGCATCCAAAACACTTTAATTCACCTTGATGGCTTAATTCTTGAACGACTAATAAGTGACTTACCTCTGCACGAAATATGTTCACTATTTTTTCAATGGTTGAAGATTTAGACCACTTCAATTCCTAATACACAATATCACAAGGAGCTCTTGATTCCGTCTTCGCATGACTTTACTCCCCGATCTCCTCATGATCACGAGTCCTCGCGTCCTGACTGCCGAAACGCTGAGGAGATCGTATTTATCTTCAATTGTAATTTCAAATTGCCCGCGTGCTTCAGTAGCACGAGTCCATATTTATTCATCTCTTCATTTACGTCTTATTTCGATTGTTCTGAATTCCGCTCGATCGCCAACAAGAGTAACATCGCTAGTTAAGTTGGCTAAACTAGCGTGCAACTACCATTTTATGCCCTGGGATACATCTTCCGCGGTTTATTAAATCGACAAGATTCTTACACGTGCTCCTTGCAATGAGGTTCCTTCAAAGAGACACTTAGGCCTACTATAATTAGTGTTGATTGCAGTTATAAGTTATAGAACTATTAACACGTTCACTACCGGCCGTCACAGTGTCAGGTACATGGTAATACTGGAGCTGCGGTACGGAACGTGTTATACTTCTTGAAATAAAAAACCCGGGCTTCTTTGTACTGTAATTGAAAATTTGAATGTTGCGCAG
Organism: Flexamia atlantica; assembly: GCA_035578135.1. Lineage (NCBI taxonomy): Eukaryota > Metazoa > Arthropoda > Insecta > Hemiptera > Cicadellidae > Flexamia > Flexamia atlantica. The sequence goes on from JAQJVK010000004.1 coordinate 45,476,071, forward strand.
TAGACTACATGGTCTTTTTGTGAAATCAGACAAAATCAACTATAACAAATTTAAGAGACAACTACACTCTAGTCCGTATTTTCAGACATCGCGAAAGCCTCATAGAGGATCTTTCCTGAAGTGAACGGAGTACCTACTAGATTATAATTACATTATATAAACGTTAGAGCTAATGCATCTCAAAATTTTGTTTGTTTAACCCCAGGCACTAAAAACCTGAATTTACACATGTTATTGTTCTTTTTATTTAATAAATTTTGTTTCAACCTTCTTACAAATAGTCTTAATCTTCATCGATTGTTATTATAAGGCTACATTATTAAAAATCGGGGTAGGCCTGAACAAAAAACTTTAAGGTTGAAAGTAACGTTCAAATATAATATAGTAGATTATTTCAGTTTTCTCATATTCAGACTTGGGCGTGGGAAAGTAGTCAATCCAAGTCAGGTATCGTATCAGATATCGCTTGTGGAGAGGAGGCAAGGTGCAAGGTGATCTACAGATGAGTCAGGCACGCCCTCGTGTTGGCAGCGAGCGGTGTCAGTGTTGTATTGAGGAAATCACATTTTCACAATAGGCTGTACACGTTTTCAATTACCTAGGTGTGAAAAAATTCTAACTTTCATACCGTAGGCTAATGAATTTTCAATTCTAGGTTTGCCAAAAAAGGTTTGTTCCTACATTACGATACGATGCAATGTTCGTGCTTCACTTTTCATGTCTGTGTATTTATAAAATATATATTTCCAAGTATAAAATCTAAGATCATTGACCAACAGTTTGGTCGTTTGAAAACATTTTTTTTAAATTCGTTTATTTTGACAGCATGGGATTTAAATATAGTTGAATCGTTGTCTGTCTTTATTATTTACTTCATTCCCATTTTCTTGAACGAATCCATTTTAATTACATTCATGAACAAAATTATGACAATGAGTAGGAGGGCCGGACACTAAATTAATGCGAGTCACATAAACTCAAATTTGCGTCTTTGTGGTTTAACTATATCTTAATAAAACAAGGACTCAAGCGAACATCCTAACTCCAAGAACTAAAGTCTTGCTAGATCAACATAACATACATCGTGTCTTCCATTAGAGTCAGATAGTAAATTGGATCACCATAACCTTTGCAGTGGGCACTTCTACTTAGGCGACTGCTCTGGGTCAGGTCAAAGCGTTACGCCATTCTTGCGTGTCACACACACGCTAACAAACAAATACACACACACACACACACACACACACACACACACACACACACACACACACACACACACACACACACACACACACACACACACACACACACACACAAGTGATATATGACTCCGTCAGACACAATTACAACATCATCCTATCCGCATTATAATCAGCTCGTATCCATTCTTGGATCTAGATCTCGCTGGGCAGTACGTTTCCAGATTAATATCCAGGAAGTCTCCGATGAAACTGATGTATCGCTGGTCTTTGGGAGTTTCTCGAGAAGTTGCGCGGGGATATTAATTTCCTGCTCTTATTTCTTCCAGTTAACTTTATTTATACAATAATAGATGAAGCATTCGTGCTTGTCATCTCTGATTTTAGCCTCCAACGTTTATTCTCAAACTCGGTAACACATCATTAATCATTAATCATTAATCATTCTTAATCATTCTTAATAAGACAGGTACCTCATGAAGGACGTTACCCTGAATTTCGGGGAGAGAGATATTACCAGTCAGGCATGAAGGATTCACCAATACCCGGCCCACTAGTGGAGAATCAGACTATGTCCATGCCGATGGTTAACCTACTCGAACTTATGGGTGAGACTTTCTATCAGTCCCAAAGAGATAAGGAGGAACCAAGTAAAACTCGTTAGGTTCAAAGTCGGTAAATCCATTGTGGAAAAATTTATCACATAGAAACTTGCCCATGCTGTCCTTTCATTTGGCAGGCTATTCACACGAAAGGACATGCCAATACTGCTGTCAGCTTTTATCCCCACTCTTTACGTTGCAAACTGGGAGTAGTTGCACTGATGTAAAGTAATATAAGGCTAGAAAGTGGAGCAATAACTTGCTTTCTTTGTAAAACGTATTAGGTCACTGCATCGATTCTAAGCACGATTTGAAAAAAAAACCGGGTAGGGTTGAACTTTGACCAAGTTGTCATTAGATTTTGGCAATTAATTAATTATCCTGATACAATGAATCAACTAGTCCTTGTTATTATACAGCTCACACTAATCCTTCGTTCATATTCTGTTTAAGTGCTGCTAGTGATTCGTTCCGGTCAAGTTTCAAAGCAGGTATTAATTTTTACAAGAAAATGAACGTGTAAAATAGCAGTAGATGAGTGATTTGTGTGTTAGTCGCTGACCCCGCGTCACCTACTATCTCCCCATCTCCAGACCGACTGTTCACACGAACTGAGTTGTATATCTCTTTTTACGTGGGTTTCGTGATCTGCAGCCAACTTTTGTTTAACACAGTCGTGCACCGAGATATATATAAGCGCATATTTTGCTCACCGTCTGTCGCTTGTGGAGATCTTCCCGCGGTTGGAAATGGTTTTATTGCATGCTGTTTTGTTCTCTTAGACAATCACGTGAAAGGGTAGGGAAGAGGAGATTGGGAGTTAAAAAGGGAGATAAGTAGAATGAAAGCATGTCAAACCCAAGGTCTGTAGATAAGAAGATAATAATTATAATTCTAGAATAAGATAATAATAATAATTCTATTATATACTGTCAGGCTGCTTAAATCCCATAAAGCGTGTGGAACCAGTCGGTTATAATCTTCCGGCCTACAAAAGACGTCACAGTACCAGCTGTAAGTTATGGGTTTCCTGTCTATAAAAGACGTCACGATTCGTTACATTTTTGACATAAGTAATTTTTCTTTGGGCCCAACCGAGATTTGGATTTAGGTTGATTCAAACTTAGAGGCGAAGAGCCATTTAGGGAAATATAAATTAAAACAAAGTCCACGATAACCAACTTCGTTATTAAAGACGCGAGAAAACGTTGAGGTGAATTTAAGAGTAAAAGCGTTTTATTATTCTTCTGTTGTCAGAAGGTTTTCCAGGTTTTTTATATCATTACCACATTCAAAACACACAACTATCATTTTCAGTCAGATTAGTGTTGATGTGCGGTATTCGTTCAATCAACGGCAAGGACTGTGTAGACTTTTGAAGATTTGATTACAAAAAACATCTATCTTATACTGATCGAAGAACCTCGTACAAGTTGTGTGGCATCACAACAAGGCGCCGCGCTTCGCGCCGATCACATACCATTACCCAAATTACGCCCCCGCCCGCCCGCGGTGCCGTTTAAAAAGCTTTTACTTTAGTTCAGAAAAAACCGAAAGTGTGAACGTTTGAGAGTGTAATCTCGGCCGCCGCGGGCTCCTTGAAAACACCTGTCATTATTTTAAACACCGCTCCACCAGGTTTATGGACGGGTAATTTTAATTACTCTATCACGTTCTGGGTAAACGTCGCTAGATGATGAGGGTGCTTAGCTGAGCGGCGCGCTGGTTTAATACGAGTTTAATTCAATTCGCAGCTCCGCTGTTATTAGTTCTGACATATCGGGTTTTGTAAACTGGCCAAGTACTTGTGAAAGTGTCGGGCCTTGGGTTTGGGAGTAATATGTGGTTGGGTAAACTTGTGGGTCATGGATGAATCGGGTGCTTTTGCATCTCCTATCAAAGGTGGAAGAAAGTGAATTAAATAGCACTTTTAATGGGGAACCCATTAATCAGATGAAAGAGATTTAAAACTGTATAATTGAGAATCGCAACGATTTTGGGAACTGTGGGGTATTGTTACATCCTATAACTGCTGAATAATTGAAGTTCAAGGGAATTTTATTATTATCTATATATTTATATGTGTGAGGGAACCTTTCTTCGGAATCGGTTAAATAGTACACGGATTGAGGTAGAATATTTAAGATATTTTTAGAGGATTTGCTAGTACGTTCCACAATATTAAAAAAGGGCATCACTTATAAAGTCAACTTCCAGAACGTTGCTAACTGGCGCTAACTGTTAACTTTATATCGAACTCATATAACTTTGATTATAAACAAACATAGATACATGCACTTAGGGACATGGACATAGGGACGTGGTGATTTTTTCCACCTGAAGACGGAAGACGGAATCAGAGTCCAGATCCCGAAACTTCGTGAAACTTGTTTTTACTATCAGTGATGGCAAATGTCTGCAGATATCAAAATCAAAATATAGAGACATGGTTTCAAATAATGCCAAGGGTTAGGATAGATTAAAACATTTAGCTCCCGAACCGCTTCTTACTTTACACTAAACCAACAAGTGTTGTTTGTTTAGTGAATTATTTTTTAAATTGCTAACACTAAAAATCTGAAAGATTGCTAGTACCTCAGTACAGTACTGATATGGATTATTTGATCACGTATATAAATAAACACTACTGTTCCTGAAATCACTTAATACTACGCCCTTAGGCCTTCTAAACTTTTCATGTTACCAGTAAAAAAGTGAAACCGAGGTTATCGGTTAATAAATAATAAAACCAAAACCGAGCATTACTTTACCATATGTTGCCTCGATAATGCATTATTCGCAGCCATGACCTGTCAGGATATAAATAGACCCAGAGGACAACCCCAACCGGCGCGGCGCCGAGTGAATACATTAGCGCGGTAAACGTGTTTACGTTTACATATCCGCGTATACACACGTCGAGCGCAGGAAGCATTACTCGACAATCCGTCGACAACCGACTCCAGCAGATATACGCACGATTATACGCGCAATCGCTTGCACAACGTGGAGTACCATGAGGTAAAGCTATTCTTTCGGTATTCTAATACAATATATCATAAATTTAATCGAGTATTTATTCGATCATTAAAATAAAATCTTTGATTAAAATCTAGAGAGTTTTATGTTTGTATTCATACTACATAACATTATTTGAAATGGCGACCTACCCAGTAAGGTATTTTAAGCCAAATATGAATGAGAGATGAGTGCAGGATGATTTTGGCGCGATCTGGTGGTCTTGTTACTGACTAAAGCTGAAATGTTCTTAGATAGGGCTGTTAATTAAAAGCCCAATGGAAACTAAGGGACTTACAGTTTAATGTGGGATCCGAACCACAATTTCTCAAATTACGAACAGGTCTAACTATGAGGATGGTCTTATTCTTAATGTAGTGTTCACTGAGAATATCACATCTACAAGCCATCGGGCACAACTACTTGCAGTCCGTGACATGCAAATAGTTGGGTTACAGGACACGCCACCGTCCCAGTCAGTAGGATAGTAATATTCTATAAACTGTGTTATGGAAATGTATATAATTGTGGTTCGATAGAATATATGAATGGACTTACGTATTTATTGGAACCTAAGAGGATTCAAATCAGTGCAAATACACATTCTTCTGTATCCAGAATGTATATGATGTAACCTTGATTCAGTTTAAATATGTCAAATCAAATTAAAGTCTTTTATTGTAGTAAGACAATATAAATTGTATTACAAACGACAGAACTAATATCATAACATAAAACTATTATTTCCATATATAATTATAATAAACATATAGACTTATTAGGATTAAAACAAATATCTTTTGTTGTGAGTGATTTCGATTTTAGAAAAAAAACCTCATCCACAGAGTAACACGCACGCTCCAAAAGGTATTTCTTTAATATTATTTTGGATTTTTATTCGGAGTTTACTGATTTAATGTTTTCTGGAGGTCTATTTAATAATTTGGACCCGATATTCTTTGGTAGCGTAGCGGCTAAAGTAATTCTAATCTATGGGGAGTTTGTCTATGATGGTGCCTGTACCTAGTATTGTAAACAAACATGTGCGCAAACATGTGTACATGCGCAGACACAAAGTCGCACGCCTCCGTCCTAGCTGGACTCAGCTTTTAATTGAGCTTAATGAGTATGTCTTTGTGTGTCGAAGGACGGGAGAGAATGGACACGTAGGTGCTGAAGTGTCTTACAGAAACGACAAAGACATCAGGTGGAGGCTGTGTGGTCAAGAGCTTTACATAAGATTACGGTGATGAGTGTATGTTATAGATACGTTATCGGTCCGCAAAGAATTACAGGTTCAGACTAATGATATGAAATACACAACTAGAAAATGAGATATTGAGAATAATTCTGAAAACGTCTCAAAGAATAGCCTTTTCTCAGAGATTTTTACTGAATCGCCTATTTACGGTAAGAGCCGGAGCATTTTTGCAAAAATACTTAACTGTTCTGAGTCCTACAAATCGTGCAGCTTTTTGCAAAAATACTTAACTATTCTGAGACCTACAAAACATGCAGCATTTTTGCACAATATTGCGTAGGCTGACTCGTGTAGGAAACATAATAATATTACATATATCAATTGCAATAAGGAAAAAGCGTCAATGTTTTTTTCCGTTTGTGGTGCAGATCACCAAAGTATCCCCAATGTCGTTATTATTGAGAAAATATAAGCTTTAACGGCTGCATTTCCTAAAACAAAATTGGATAGTTGTTTCTTTTTTGGGAAATAATTTTAAATTTTAAACATTTCTTATAAATAAGAGTAGAATACAAAAACGCCATAAAATATTGGGGATTCTACGAGAGGAATTAAATTTAACACCCATACTTGAAAATTTTGGCCACTTACAAACATAGAATTCATATTTTTTATTTTCTCTATAAAAAAGGTTATTCCCATATTTCAAGTTTTTATATTTAATAGTTTCCAAGATGCCAATGGTAGCACAGATAAGTTAGTCGCCCGTTTAGATAAACTACAAAAAAGTATTATTGAAATTTCAAATTCTACATCGTAATTAAATAATTAGCACTGATGAAACTACAGCCGAATTTTCTGAATAACAGCCGAACATCGTGTTGTGAGCCACACCGCCGCGCCGCGCCACTTGCAGTACAAGGTGCCACAGCGAAGAGAGCCGGAGCCGCGGGGCCGGCGCTGGACACACCGCTTATTATGATATTACCGCCGTGGTTATGCCCTGTAGTTAATGTATGATTAGCATAAAGGCCGTCAAATGGGAGGTTTGCAGACCAGGCTGATAAGCGATGTCTAGTTACCCCTCCTTAACACCTTTATATCTAATGTGTTGCCGTAGGAATGGGGTTGTTTGGGAGAGCAGAGGATTAGCAATTGCTGTCCCTTAAACTTTAGAATGGAATAGAATATAAGGGAATAGAAAATGTGATTTTTGTATTCAATATTCTGGCATTGTGCATTACAATGAGAATCTGTGAATAACAAAATCTTCATGCACTGATTACTCTTTGAAAAAATGACTTCGCACTAAAACAATGGTTTCTTAGCCGTCTGCTAGATTTAGCCATATCCGTCGGGCTAGGCAATTTGATAGAACGTTATCCCAAGTATCATGAAGTTAATTATGACTAGGTTTTTATCAGGGTGTAAAAATTAAATATATTCATTTCTAAGAGAGAAAAGAGGTTTTTTCTTTCACTTATTTTCTTCATTGAATAATGTTCAACTATAATAAATTTCACAAAGTAAAATGTTCTTAATCTATTCTCTGTTAGTTTGCTCTTGAAATGGTTCTTGTAATTAACTTTTAAATATATTACATACATCCTACGATCCTTGTATACCTTGTTTACAGCATGTGCTACTGTTAGTTTATGAGACGATTCCACTGCAAGTGCTAGACCTGTATAGTTTAGTTTAATATAATATTTACCGATAATCATCATCGTTACTACGCAATTTTAACAGCACGCAACATTTGAATGTTAGGAAATATTAATTCTAGTAAGTACGTGTTAGTAAGTGAAGGTTAATTAATTTATACATTTACTTAATTTATGAGACGCTTTAAACCAACGAATATGTATAGTAAATACCCTTATTTGCAGTTGGTCTTGAACTAGCAATAAATTCTTTGATGTATTACTTATGAGAACAACCAGTTCACAAGGTAATACATCAACCGTTCATCCGTTCCTTGTACGTTGTTTATCACATCCTCTGATAATATATGAGGCGTTCTCCATATCGCCTATCCCACTACAGGTGTCATGACGTCACCGCTCATTTTGCCCTTGAACTAGTACTTCAAATAAATCTTGCAGTCAACCACTTATGACAGTCCATCGTCCGCTGCATGTACCTAGTTTATTACATCCGCCGACGGTCACGAGCCTCTCTACAGGTGCCAATGACGTCACACATATGTACACTGAGAAAAATTTAGTCCTGAAATACGTGGAAAATACACGTAAATAAGGGTGTGCGGGTTACCCACTGCAATCTGGACCTGGCTCAATGCTCCGGCAGTGAGGCCGCCACACGGAAAATCAGGACTTAGTTTGTCTACATAGTTATGACGTCACTGGCTATGACGTCATTACTGTCGGTTGTAAGTCCTGCTAATCAGAGTTGGCTCTCGTAATTGCAGAGACTTTTCTCAGAATATCCTGCGATTCATTTTGCCTTCACCACAGTTTATCACAGAATATACGTTCCTATTCTCGTAAAATACAACCGGTTTCTATGCACTGACTTGCCTAGTCTCTGCATTTACCGGTATTTTTGACTTAAAATCAGTAAAATATGTCTGGTCCCTCCCCTAGCGGTCACCCATCCAAGTTCTATCCACGCCCGATGTTTCTTGACTTGTATGTTCAGTTGAAGACTGCTATATCCATTGCGTTACGGCTGCCTGTTGACCAATGTAGTTGTTGAATAGGATCTGAATAAGTGATAAGTGCAGTTTTACGCCTAATGGTACTTCTCTACAGTGACAATTTATTGCGTAATTGAGTCTAGAGTAGCCCTCATCCGTACGTGTCATGCGTGTTTCCCGGTATCGGAATTTTTATTAAAAGTGATGTTTGTTCGTTGTGTGCGTCTATCCGTTTGTATTACGAGGGTATGTGTCATGATGGTTTTTAATGCTTCTTGGCGATTTCTACTGGAATGAAATTTGATTTCCATCACCTGAGGAAGATCTCTCTGAGAATGTAACTTTCGTAGCCCATAATATGAGACTACAAAGGATCACTTCGACAGCACAAGGTATTTACTCCATTAATAGTAACAATTTATTGCCCTGACATATTTATTTGTTACTTTTAAAAGTGGCAGTAAATCATTGCAAGGTTATACTCGACCTGCATTCTATTTCTTACAATTCATCTTGTTTAAGACTTTGCTAAAAGTCCCTGAGTTATTAAAATCGAAGCAGGATTTAAACAGTGCCACTACTTTTTTTAGTGATTTGTTCGTGTAAACTTTGGGCAGATAAAATTAATCTTAGGTCTAAAACTGATCAATGCGTCCTTGCAACTATTTAAAAATAAAACAATATTTATTTAACATAAGTACTGCTGGTAAATAAAACTATTTGATTTTCTTAAAAATCTAAGCTTTTTCTCTGAAAAATTGGTAATTTGATTTTCTTTTAGACGTTTCACTACCATTTACTTTATATGTATCTACTATCAATGGTACTACAGTAAATAAGACTGTAAAAACATTAATAAAATTTGTATTATAGAAACCAAATGTTGTTATACAAACTTATATCACATTTGTAAATTTTCAATCCCAAATATAAAACTAACACAACGGACTTTAAATCAATCCAGATTAGGTTAAAAATATTTTTATTCGATTGAAATAAAATATTTGATGATAATGCGAACAAAAACAAGGTAAAGACTAACTGTTTTTACCAAATCACATGGAAATAATTTGAAGTTCTCATCCTATCGTAAATGCAGTGAGCTGCAGGCAGAAAGTAATCATGAATAAACTTATGACGTGTTTTGTGACGTATACAAACCATCTATGACGTCACTTTAATGTTTTTTCCTTAAAATCACGGTAAATTCCCTGATTATTTGCAAATACGGCAGTTCGAGCGTAATTGCAGAGAAAAAGTTCTTAAAGAAGGACTGCGAGTCCTGCGTCTGTACTAATGCCCAAAACTCTGCCGAGTCATTGAGCTGGGTCCAGACACAACACTCCTGTACGTGAGCCAAGTCCTTATTTACGTATTGCGAGTACAGATTCTAGACTTGGGGCAAAAACTCTGCTTTTCCGCTAAGATATTTTTCTCAGTGTAGCCTCAACCAATAACCGATCAGTTTCCCTTGAAGCAGCAGTTAAAATAATTCTTTGAATCAACTACTTATGAGAGTCCATCGTCCACTACATGCATCTAGTTTATTAAATCAGCCTATTGTCACGAGCCTCTCAACAGGTGCAAGTGACGTCACCTGTATTTAGCCTCTCCGCAGGTACCAGTGATGTCACCGAACAGATTGCCCAAGGGCGAAGTAAGTTCAAATTTCAGTTCAAGAACTAGCACTTCAAATAAATCTTGTAGTCAACTAGGCTGCTTACAACTTATCACAATCCGAAGTATGTTTAATTTATACATATGCTGATGGTTACAAGGAACAATCACAGAGAACAATAAAACAGAGATCGCTTTTAAATGGGTCTTCTGTTGCACCCAAGAACTATTTACAGCTAAAGGCAGTTGCGGTTACAGTTAAGTTACTAGTTACTAATTACTAATTACATCTAGTTACTAGTTACAGTTAAGTTAAATAAGGAGAGGGCAGTGACGGTGCTGCTCTCTCGCGGAGTCAATGGTAAACTAAGTCCTTAATACACACTGGGCAGCGCTCGACACATACTGGAGCGCAACATTTGAAAATCCCTCTGTTTGATTCTTCTCTGTGCCTCTATACAGGTGTTAGTGGCATCTGTATTTTTCACCAGTATTTTTCAGCCTCTCCGTAGGTGCCAGTGAAGTTACCATTCAGTTTGTCATTGAACTAGCACTTCTGGCCTAATTCACTATCACTTATTTTTTTGTTTCCGTTAATTCACTACCTCTTGATAAACATTCTATTGCTCGAAAAAATGTTCAGTCACAGGTTCAGTGAACAAAACTGTAGTGAATAAACGGAATTTCAACAAACAATAGTTGAGGTGGTGAATTAACGAAAAAATTCCAGCACCTCAAATAAATCTCTCAATCAACTACTTAATGACAGTCCATCAAGTAGAGTAGAGATGGCTTTGGTAGGAGCCACCTAAGTTGGCCAAAACTAAATTTATCAAACTATTAATTTCTTACGAACTTAAGCATAAAATCTTGCTGTGCTGAAAACATTGATACGAAAGTCTGCTTTAGCATAAAACTTGCAGTAAAGTGAAAGTTTTGATGCAATATTCCAACTGGAAGTTCTCTTGCGAAAATTACTAAAACTTACTTGCGAAAATATTACTGATGGATTTTTTCAAATGAAGTATGTAAACCACGGAGAGGTTGGATCATGGATGCGGCCTGATTAATAGTCTTAGATTTTATTATTAAATGATATGTATAAAGAAAAACAGGTGTATTTATGAATAGCCATTACTACTTGCTGCAAGTCACCATCTGTAACAAACAATGTTTTCCATGTGACCTGTATACAATTTTTTTGATGAGATGATTAGAACAAGCTTTGGCTAACTTAGGTGAATCCAACTTTTACATACCTAGTTTAAAATATCATCTGATTGCCACGAGCCTCTCAACAGGTGCCAATGACGTCACCTGTATTTAGCCTCTCCACAGGTACCAGTGACGTCAACGCGGCCAGTGCAGTCGAAAGGTCAACTCCAAGGATTCTCCATAATCGCCGATGGAAGATTGTACTCTCGTTAAAAAGCTATCGATCAATCCGTCGAGCTAAACTCTGCCACGACCTTCCTGATATCATCTCTCAAGAACTATCTCTGGTCTGCTGGCGTTGTTGGACGTTTAAGGATCGGTAGGCCTATTGACAAAAGGTTCTATTCGTATCTTCTTTCGAAAACATACTTCTTTTGTTCAATCGAGTTAAAAAAATGCGCTGGTTTCGGCTTATTAGCTACGCTTTGTTCCCGGCTGGAAAGTATTTTCATGGGTAAGTATCCATATATATTAATACGCAAGCGGTTTTCGATTCACAGTCAAACCTCAATAACGGCTTGACGGATTCTAACGTTTCAGATGTTAATTAAAGGGATTTTTATATAGATTTGTCAATAAGTCTCAACAAATTAAAAAAGTGCGTAACTGAAGTACAGTAAGGGGCTAAAGTTAATTATACACTTTAAAAGTATGTAAGTAAATTGTTCATTCTTTAATCTTTTACAATATGATGTTTGTTTAGCTCGATTTCGAGCTACAGGTTATCTAATTGTATAAAATAAGGAAAGTGCGAGGGATGATTTATTTTGTATTGACTCTAGTATCATGAATTACAAAACTTAATTCACATGCTATTTTTTCATTCTACATCATAACTAATTCTAGCACTTAAAACCCGTATTGAGTAAAACACTAAAATTTAAACTAATCTTTAAAGCTGCATTTAGTAATCTTTAGATAGGTTTTCTAGAAATATATACCAAGAAATCTCAGCCTAACATTTGAACTATCATATTTTGTTCAATATCTAGTTTTGTTCAATTAGTCTATTACCTATTGAATTCATCTAATCCCATAAGTATCATTCAGAGTTTCCTTAATTGATAAAATAATCATTTTTATACCCTCTAAAAAGACACATAAAGACTTTAAGGGCATAGCTATTCATGGTAAAAAGACTTTTGAAACTTCTTTGTATTTGGTTTTTTGATTTCCTAAGTATCATGTATTGCACAAAACCAAATTATAAACTATTCTGTAAAATAAAAATCATATCAGGGTTCACAGTTTAGTTTTTATTTACTTAAATTAATAATAGTTACACTCCACATTGTAAATAAGATAAATATAAAATTTTCCATAACAACATTCGATATCCTCTCCTTAGGTAGTAAACCAATATTGTGTCATAGGGACTAATCGTACACAGCCTCGTCAAACGCACATTAACATTTTAACAGACTTGCGCAAACATTTTCCCACTCCTACAAGGTTCGACATGTGAAAGCCAGGATTTGCATCTATTCATTATATTCACCTAATGAAGAAATGAGGTGTCGAAGCCACACGAGCAAGTGTGGGAATAAAGAATACTAACAGCATCGCGCCGTCTCCATTCATCTTGCAAATCACACACCTTCATTGAGCGGAGTTGTAATTTATGGAAATTGGAATTTGTGAGTCGGCCAGATGCATTAGATAATGAGCTGGAGGTAAACAATGAGTGAGTCAGCACCACACCCCGTCCCACAGACACCTGCACAAGGCTCTGTCTGGCTGGAGGTTCACTTTGTGGGTTTAACCGCGTCTTCTGTGACTGCAACATCATTACTTTGTAGGCTTTGAACGCGTCATTGTTGTAGGCTCGAAGGTTTACTTAAAAACGTAGCTGTCTACAATCTCTGATTTCGTCACGTTTTCTGTAACTGTTTTTTACACGTTTGCTTTTAAGGTTAAGAAATTTGGACTTAACCTGAAACTCAACTTTGTTCATATTGCCGTCCACATTTTGTCAAATTAAACTAATTTATATTATATATTCAGGGAATCTTCATTAATTCTCCATTCTACAGTTTCTAGTCAGCAGAATATTCCCCAGGTTTATTCAGCTTGCAAAAGCTTTGACAATTATTATCGTTTTATGACAGAAAAATTTTCTGATATTTTCCAGATCCGATCGAATCTGCAAATAACATTTCAGAAAGAGTTCAATACTATAGTATAAAATTTGAGCCCCATTCCTTTTAAAGATTTTTTAACTAGAGCATTTCTCATTTTATATGTCTCTCGAAATGCAAACACGACATCAAATTACAGTGATTACAATCACTCTCTCATTGTGATGTACAATAGCCTATATTTTACTGAAACCTCACGTAGCAGTATAACATTATTCAATATAATAGTTCCGGTAGTAGGTCAGCAGCAGGACGGTAGAATGGCTCTTGAAAACTCTCTTCAGAACGCCAGAAGACTTTTCTTTACAAGATAGATCGTGGTCAATTAAAGAACAATAATGAGATGTCTGTAGTGAAAAGATCATTTGCTCGGTCGGTTGAGCAATCGTCGGTGGAAGATGAAGACCGAATTTCTAGCTGCTGAAAATTCAAGTTATGAGTGCCAATCAGTTACTAATGGGTACCCCAGGGCCACATCCTTGGACCCATTCTATTCGGTGAACGACCTGTTTGGCTCCCGGTCTGGTTCTCCAAAGTAGTTTTGGTCAGTGTAGTCAGCGTGTAATTTTTGTTGATACCTTGTATCAACGTGTCAAAATTCGAGTGATTGTATTGGAGTGATGCTGATGTAACAAAATGAAAACTCTCGTTCCAAGATACGCGCGGTATGTATTGGATTGGATCGTATGGTTTGGAACGATTCTATTTCCATTGGGTTTTGCCTATTTAAGACTAATTTTGATTGTTAAATAAATTCCTATACTCTTATATGAGTAATGTTATCGTGCTTGCTTGCTTGCTTGTATGCTTGCTTGCTTGCACAATTATCTCAAAAACGGCTCCGAGGATTTCCTTCAAAGTCTGGAAATAAGTCATTTATGACTCAAAAACGTCTTTTATGCAGATAACTTGGCCAGAGAAAATCTAATAACGTAATAAATCGAATTTTAAAGTTGTAAAATTTTAACATTGGCCTTATGGGTTGCCGTGATAGCAACGAAAATAAACAAGGAAAGTGTAAACAAATGAGGTAATCATAACAGCTGTCTGGAATCTACAGCTATCAAGGGAAAATACAGCAGGTGGGATGAAGAGTCCATGGAGCAATAAAAAAGGTTTATATTTATACATTTTATGACATTGAAATATTTTATAGTAACTGGATGAACTGGTAAACATGAATAACACCGAGCAAGGCTCGGTCCACCAGGTACTCGAATGGTAATGAACGCTATGAATAACAAACATTTTTGGACCTGTAGGCTTGTTAGCAAGATTTTACTGGTCAAAGTTTGAATCCCAGCTTAGCCTATCTCTCAAATGTAAGAACATTTTCTAAGATCAATTAAAAAAATTCAAATAATTAACTTTTAACAAATGTATTTTGAAACAAAATTGTAATTCTTTTTTAACTGTTATCAATAGAGAATATCAGTTAACACGATTCGTAGAATTCATATCAATTTTCTGAATGATATGACTCCCTTTTTCTACGAAAAAAGAACTTTTAGTTTATTTTTAGTTTATTCCTCTTTAATTAAAAGTTCTAAACTATATAAAAACCTCGCAATACATCCCACGCTTCCAATGCATTGTGTACATTATACCGAACGATCCCACCTTCGCCTAGGTGAAACTACAGTTGAGCCCGCCACACACGACGCTAGACGACAAGTGACTTACACCTCGAAGTTTATGTGGTCATTGTAGACAATTAGCCCGAGTCATCACATCACACGTCACATGATCACATGTCACATCCCACAACAATGTGTCGTTAACGCAAGTGTACCGCGATAACCGCCCTATAAACCCATCATGAAGTCATTAGCCGTTTAACGTATCTCTACACAATGCGATTCTCGGTACCGAGGTTTATACGACCGGGTGTGAGGCGAGGTTGATTGGACGTCGTATAATGTTGAATTATTATGAAGTTTGCGAGTCGCGGGGTGTAAAGTTACTAGGCTTCAAGTGGTTGTAAATCTTTGCATTGTTTTGTGGAGCATAAGTTTGTGTTGAAAAAGTAGGTGAGATGAATGCAATTAAGATTTAAGAATCAATCGTGGATACCCTGTATTAAAATTTTTGCAGTATATTTTATACCAAACCGCCTTATCTTTATTATATTCGGTATCAATATTATACTTTATCACTAGGGCGAAAGTGACGCTTTTAGCGTTCTTTGTCAATTTTTTCGACCTGTAGGTGGTAAGCAGTTGTTAGAAATTACCTAGTAACGAAAAACAATTATTTTGGGCCCCTTGTGTTGAACTACATTTTTCGTGTTACTGCGAAAAACAGTAATCTAATTTCTTTACAAAACAAGATTTACAGTTAAATGTTTTATCCTGAAACCTCGTGCTTGTCGACCTGCTGTTTTCAAATAACTAGCTAATTTTTACACTGGTGTCAGGTCGGTCTAATACGACAAAAACGAACAGCTTATATATTTTATCCACCTTACTCGTTTCCTCCCTAAGGCAAAAAAGAACTGTACTTTCGCTCAGCAACGCATGTATTGAAAACAGGTTTTCCCTGTCTTCGTTTCCCACCAGTAGCCTATAACGAAAACACATTTCCCATGTGAAATGGAAGGTAGACAATGTTAATTAAGTTGCTCCTTCACTAAAACATTTAAGCGTATCATGACGCAATAGTCGTACCGTAAAGTAATTGTACCCACCGTCTTAAGCAATTCTTTGTTTTATTCTATTGGACAGCTGTGTCGCCCTTTTGTTCTAAGGGCATCATCAGCAAGTAATCTTAAGGTTAAAAACATTAGAAAACCAATGGTTTTTGTCGATATAACTTTGTAGATCATGACGAAGACGAAAACACAAATGAAATTTTCACAAACACTAATGATAAAAGACATATTTGTTGGACTCAAGCCTAACTTAAACCTAACCTCACTTTCAGACATCTGACCGCGGTCAACTCTTGAAAAAGTCATCATTGCCACAAAGTTGACCGCGGTCATGTCTGAAAGTGAGGTTAGGTTCAGGTTAGGCTCGAGCCCAACAAATATGTGTCTTTTATCATTAGCGTTTGTGAAAATGTCATTTGTGTTTTCGTCTTTGACATGTTCTACAAAGTTATATCGACAAAAACCATTGGTTTGCTAATGTTTTAACCTCAAGATTACTTGCTGATGATGCACTTAGGGCAAAAGGGCGCAACAGGTGTCCAATAGAATAAAACAAAGGGTTTTTTAAGACGGTGAGTCTAATTACATTAGTGTAGCAATTCATGGATAGCGAAAAACCCAGAACGTACCGTAAAGATGCAGATTTTCTGTGGAGGAAAACCGGCTGGGGAAAACTGTATCTTAGCCAAATCATAAGGTAACTTTCAGTGACAACTTTGTAGAGGCTATATTTTCACACACAAGGCTAACAGAGCTGGGAATCCGGGAAAGGGTCAATCGTTGACGTCACAAGCGTTAGAGTACTTAAGGAAATGAGATAACATTACAATATTTATTATTCTCTTCAGACCCTTTTATTACCTCTACAAATGCACAGACAACAGTTATTGACCATCAACCCTTGCACTGCCCAAACCGCTACACCCAGACGGATGAACTCGGCCCCGCCCCACATATTTCATCGACACCCGCCAGACACGAAGCGGCGAGCGGACAAGTCCCATATTGCGCGGCAATCGATTTCCACAGTGGCAGATGTCCATGCGCCCATTAGTCCCGTTAATTAAAAACAATTAGTTGTGCTCGTGCCATATGCGGGAGGCTGGGCGGGCCATCTGTGTGTGAAGGGAGTGCGGCGCAAGGTGCAGGGGCAGGTAAATAGGGAGATAAGTAAATAGGATGTTCGCGTCCGTGAGTAATGTGGGAGACATGATGAGTGATGGGGTTTGGTCATTTTGTTTTTGGATAATACAAGTGGTCTCGAATGGTGATGGGGCCGTGACAAGTGCAAAAGCTAGAGGGAGTGGGAATTTTGGGAGTGGAGACGATAACACATTTTTATGGGAAATTCTAGGCTGCTTAATTTTAAGGGGGTTTGTGACCTCAAATTACAGAAATATAGGTTTGTTGAAAAATACATAACCTTTTACTATAGTTGCAATAGACTTAAAATTTATACAGCCAACTTGTATGGTCTTGTTAATATACAACGTTTATCGTTGTAGAAAAACAAGTTCGTTTATTAAACGAAGTGTCACAAAAGATAGTCTCGTAAGTACACAATGATAGGGGATAGTTTACTAAAATACGTCCAGATTAATCAAGTTATATAATTTTATAGCGTATATTGACACTAGTTTGGCTTCAGCTGATATGAAATATGCGAGTTTAACATTCAGAAGAAAATTTAAATATAAACCAATATACTTCCCACAAGAAATTTATATGACATCATTAGTTCATACACGAAAATCCCCTCCGCGTTCTTTACTCACTAAACCAAATTAGTCAATTAATTCAGTTGATTAAAAGCAATCAGCTGTGCCCGTGCCATATGCAGGAGACCGGTCTGAGCCAATGAGCCCATCTGTGAGGGTGGTGCCCAGTGCAAGGTGCAGGGGACAGGTAAATAGGGAGTCTGGGAGATGAATAATGTCCCCGTATTGTGTTACACAATCAATAGGATGAGTAATGGAGTTTGATAATTTTATTTCTAAATGGATGATGGAAGTGGTTTTGAATGGAGATGAGGGTGTGGAAAACGTTTTGGAAACGGGATACTGTTGTGTTACACAATAGTGGGAATTACAAAGCTTTTTACCAGGGGAATATTGAGTTTCTTATTTGTAAACCTCATTTCTGTAGGTCTAACAGTTTTTGCATTAAGCCGTAAAATTCGTATGGTGATTTTTTAATATTTATTTTAGGTTCTGTATTATGTGAGCAGTTCTTTGTATGGCCCATCCCGTGCATTTTTAGGTCACTAAACATGTCTTGACCCAAGGGACCCAGGAAAAATCGGGGTTTTAAAAAGTGAAAGACTGCAAGGTATCGTAAAATATACACCATATAAATAGCATGATTGTGCTATACAAATTAAAATAGTCAACTTTCACAGCATAACACATGTTTAAGGTCATGTGCTAAATATTAAATATTAACATTTGGATGAAAATTTAGATTTTATTTACCGTAGTAAAGAATATTTCCCTCTATTTAACGTTTTTATAGGAATTTTGGCCGCTATGAAAACCTCTGATTGATATTATTTCTCCTAACACACCTATGCATATACCTAACATACAGAAAAGGCCTGTCCCTATAGGCTGAAATGTTTGAGTGCTAAATTAATTCACCAAGAATGTTTCAAAATTCCCTGCGCTCTTTAAAAGCTAAAGGTAAAAATTTAAACACTACAGCATTTATCTAGTACCCTACCCAAGGGTTACGTACTACATACACTACAAACACCGACTCCGGTATTAGCAATGAATATTCAAGATCATAAACATCCAGTGGGTGCAACCTGTGCAAATATGGAAGTATAACAAGTAGGCTGTCGCCTTTGGCAGTAATGCTGTCATGTTGTCAGGTGGAACAGCATGCCGTCATGCCGATGCTGCAATGACCGCTTCCATGCTTATACCGAGGGCATGTCCTTGGCCCTACCCCTCATCGTGCACGTAAACATTGGGGAAATGTCAAAATGCAAGTAGCAATACACAACTGGCGTCATCGACTGGCGACTGCCCTTGGGGCTTGACATTAACCGTAGGTTAGATGTCGGGTAACTGTTTAAGTAATGGTGGTGGATCTAGGTGCAATACTCGTAGTTTACAGTCCTGACGAATACAAGCTCTAGCACTCCTGACATGATGTAGACTACAGCTGGCGCCAGCGCCACCACTGTCCGCTGTCCTTGACTTGACATGTCCGTGGGTGAAATGTGGTGCAACAGTCTACCTCTAAATAATGGAGGTGTCCGTAGCTGTAGAGTGATGTGGAGTTTCTGGGGTATTGTTGATTTCAGTATACTGAGAGCTTCTCAATGTGTTGGATAAAAACCTGTAGTGTCGTTAAAGAACCTGTTTATATAAATAACATTAACTTAGAAAATAATTTTCTTTATGGTATTTTGTTCCAATAAATAAACCTTTAGCTTTCATGACCAACGGGACAAAACAGAAACTTAACTGATAAAAGAGTAAACAAAACTATTTGTCCTTTAAATCAGAGACCTTAGCCATGACAGATGGTCCATTTACAAAAGTGTGACTAAAGTCCAAAGACGTTGCTACGATCAGCATCAAAAGAGACGTCTGTCTAAAGTAAAGGTTGAAGCAAGCCAGTTAATTTTCAAACAACCTATGCAGAATATTAATACGCAATTGAAAGTCTGAGTTCTCAGTGACTACTGAACCGACTTATGATGAGTCAAATTGAGATTCATGATTTATGTGTCAAGTTAAAGGCAATAATGTTTAAGTTTGCTGAATTTCCTCAGAATTTACGAATTTTATAAAGACCACGCCCTACACCCCTTCAGTGGTTGAGTCAATACAAATCGCATGGAGGAATAAAATTATAAAACAGCTGATTGAAGTAAAGATTGTAAGCGAAGCTAAATCAAAAACCTAGTTATATAAAAAGAGGCTACGGCCAGCTGAATTCGTGCTTCATGATCCTGGCACGCCGTTTCTGTTGACGCCGATTATAGTGGATTAAAGCGAGTATACTCAAAACCACTTCTCTGACTAAACCAACAGGATTTTCAACATCCAAGTCCTCCATCTCAAATAATACAACCGTCTAACACCAGTACCTCATCAGGACCGAAGCAGGGAGAACTACCGGATGATAAATGCATGCGAGATAGGACCGGGAGATTTACCGCTCGTACAATCGCCGAGGCCCGGGGGTACTGGCATTGTGGTTCAGCAACAGCAACAGTGGTTCACTGGTTCAGCCGGAGGCCGCGGGTGATGGACAGCGGCGGAACAGGTTGCTGCCGAAAAGCGGTTGCCACGTGTTTAATTAACGGCGCAGTCGGTAGAGGGCAGCACCTCGGGCGGTGCTGACGCCCACGCCTCCGCCGAGCTGAGTATACCACTAGCGGCCAGGGAGTGCGGTTGTGGCACTGTGGCTCTGGCCGCACTGTGTAGCTGATAGGGTATAGTGCCTGAGACGCTGCTGACGCCCACGCCTCCGCCGCGCTGAGTATACCACTAGCGGCCAGGGAGTGAGGTTGTGGCACTGTGGCTCTGGCCGCACTCTGTAGCCGATAGGGGTATAGTGCCTGAGACGCTGCTGACGCCCACGCCTCCGCCGAGCTGAGTATACCACTAGTGGACAGGGAGTGCGGTTGTGGCACTGTGGCTCTGGCCGCACTCTGTAGCCGATAGGGGTATAGTGCCTGAGACGCTGCTGACGCCCACGCCTCCGCCGAGCTGAGTATACCACTAGTGGACAGGGAGTGCGGTTGTAGCACTGTGGCTCTGGCCGCACTCTGTAGATGATAGGGGTATAGTACCTTAGACGCTGCTGACGCCCACGCCTCCGCCGAGCTGAGTATACCACTAGCGGCCAGGGAGTGCGGTTGTGGCACTGTGACTCTGGCCGCACTCTGTAGCCGATAGGGGTATAGTGCCTGAGACGCTGCTGACGCCCACGCCTCCGCCGAGCTGAGTATACCACTAGCGGCCAGGGAGTGCGGTTGTGGCACTGTGGCTCTGGCCGCACTGTGTAGCTGATAGAGGTATAGTGCCTGAGACGCTGCTGACGCCCACGCCTCCGCCGAGCTGAGTATACCACTAGTGGACAGGGAGTGCGGTTGTGGCACTGTGGCTCTGGCCGCACTGTGTAGCTGATAGAGGTATAGTGCCTGAGACGCTGCTGACGCCCACGCCTCCGCCGAGCTGAGTATACCACTAGCGGCCAGGGAGTGCGGTTGTGGCACTGTGGCTCTGGCCGCACTCTGTAGCCGATAGGGGTATAGTGCCTGAGACGCTGCTGACGCCCACGCCTCCGCCGAGCTGAGTATACCACTAGTGGACAGGGAGTGCGGTTGTAGCACTGTGGCTCTGGCCGCACTCTGTAGCCGATAGGGGTATAGTGCCTGAGACGCTGCTGACGCCCACGCCTCCGCCGAGCTGAGTATACCACTAGTGGACAGGGAGTGCGGTTGTGGCACTGTGGCTCTGGCCGCACTCTGTAGCCGATAGGGGTATAGTGCCTGAGACGCTGCTGACGCCCACGCCTCCGCCGTGCTGAGTATACCACTAGTGGACAGGGAGTGCGGTTGTAGCACTGTGGCTCTGGCCGCACTCTGTAGCCGATAGGGGTATAGTGCCTGAGACGCTGCTGACGCCCACGCCTCCGCCGAGCTGAGTATACCACTAGTGGACAGGGAGTGCGGTTGTAGCACTGTGGCTCTGGCCGCACTCTGTAGATGATAGGGGTATAGTACCTTAGACGCTGCTGACGCCCACGCCTCCGCCGAGCTGAGTATACCACTAGTGGACAGGGAGTGCGGTTGTAGCACTGTGGCTCTGGCCGCACTGTGTAGATGATAGGGGTATAGTACCTTAGACGCTGCTGACGCCCACGCCTCCGCCGAGCTGAGTATACCACTAGTGGACAGGGAGTGCGGTTGTGGCACTGTGGCTCTAGCCGCACACTGTAGCCGATAGGGGTATAGTGCCTGAGACGCTGCTGACGCCCACGCCTCCGCCGAGCTGAGTATACCACTAGTGGACAGGGAGTGCGGTTGTGGCACTGTGGCTCTGGCCGCACTCTGTAGCCGATAGGGGTATAGTGCCTGAGACGCTGCTGACGCCCACGCCTCCGCCGAGCTGAGTATACCACTAGTGGACAGGGAGTGCGGTTGTAGCACTGTGGCTCTGGCCGCACTCTGTAGATGATAGGGGTATAGTACCTTAGACGCTGCTGACGCCCACGCCTCCGCCGAGCTGAGTATACCACTAGTGGACAAGGAGTGCGGTTGTAGCACTGTGGCTCTGGCCGCACTGTGTAGATGATAGGGGTATAGTACCTTAGACGCTGCTGACGCCCACGCCTCCGCCGAGCTGAGTATACCACTAGTGGACAGGGAGTGCGGTTGTGGCACTGTGGCTCTAGCCGCACACTGTAGCCGATAGGGGTATAGTGCCTGAGACGCTGCTGACGCCCACGCCTCCGCCGAGCTGAGTATACCACTAGTGGACAGGGAGTGCGGTTGTAGCACTGTGGCTCTGGCCGCACTGTGTAGATGATAGGGGTATAGTACCTTAGACGCTGCTGACGCCCACGCCTCCGCCGAGCTGAGTATACCACTAGTGGACAGGGAGTGCGGTTGTGGCACTGTGGCTCTGGCCGCACTGTGTAGCTGATAGGGGTATAGTACCTTAGACGCTGCTGACGCCCACGCCTCCGCCGAGCTGAGTATACCACTAGTGGACAGGGAGTGCGGTTGTGGCACTGTGGCTCTGGCCGCACTGTGTAGATGATAGGGGTATAGTACCTTAGACGCTGCTGACGCCCACGCCTCCGCCGAGCTGAGTATACCACTAGTGGACAGGGAGTGCGGTTGTGGCACTGTGGCTCTGGCCGCACTCTGTAGCCGATAGGGGTATAGTGCCTGAGACGCTGCTGACGCCCACGCCTCCGCCGAGCTGAGTATACCACTAGTGGCCAGGGAGTGCGGTTGTGGCACTGTGGCTCTGGCCGCACTGTGTAGATGATAGGGGTATAGTGCCTGAGACGCTGCTGACGCCCACGCCTCCGCCGAGCTGAGTATACCACTAGTGGACAGGGAGTGCGGTTGTAGCACTGTGGCTCTGGCCGCACTCTGTAGCCGATAGGGGTATAGTGCCTGAGACGCTGCTGACGCCCACGCCTCCGCCGAGCTGAGTATACCACTAGCGGCCAGGGAGTGCGGTTGTAGCACTGTGGCTCTGGCCGCACTCTGTAGCCGATAGGGGTATAGTGCCTGAGACGCTGCTGACGCCCACGCCTCCGCCGAGCCTAGTATACCACTAGCGGCCGGGGAGTGCGGCTGGGAGGCCCTATGGAGCTGTGGCTCTGGCCGCACTCTGTAGCCGATAGGGGTATAGTGCCTGAGACGCTGCTGACGCCCACGCCTCCGCCGAGCTGAGTATACCACTAGTGGCCAGGGAGTGCGGTTGTGGCACTGTGGCTCTGGCCGCACTGTGTAGCTGATAGGGGTATAGTACCTTAGACGCTGCTGACGCCCACGCCTCCGCCGTGCTGAGTATACCACTAGCGGCCAGGGAGTGCGGTTGTGGCACTGTGGCTCTGGCCGCACTGTGTAGCTGATAGGGGTATAGTACCTTAGACGCTGCTGACGCCCACGCCTCCGCCGAGCTGAGTATACCACTAGCGGCCAGGGAGTGCGGTTGTGGCACTGTGGCTCTGGCCGCACTCTGTAGCTGATAGGGGTATAGTGCCTGAGACGCTGCTGACGCATACGCCTCCGCCGAGCTGAGTATACCACTAGCGGCCAGGGAGTGCGGTTGTGGCACTGTGGCTCTGGCCGCACTGTGTAGCTGATAGAGGTATAGTACCTAAGACGCTGCTGACGCATACGCCTCCGCCGAGCTGAGTATACCACTAGCGGCCAGGGAGTGCGGTTGTGGCACTGTGGCTCTGGCCGCACTCTGTAGCTGATAGGGGTATAGTACCTAAGACGCTGCTGACGCATACGCCTCCGCCGAGCTGAGTATACCACTAGCGGCCAGGGAGTGAGGTTGTGGCACTGTGGCTCTGGCCGCACTGTGTAGCTGATAGGGGTATAGTACCTAAGACGCTGCTGACGCATACGCCTCCGCCGCGCTGAGTATACCACTAGCGGCCAGGGAGTGCGGTTGTGGCACTGTGGCTCTGGCCGCACTCTGTAGCTGATAGGGGTATAGTACCTAAGACGCTGCTGACGCATACGCCTCCGCCGAGCTGAGTATACCACTAGCGGCCAGGGAGTGAGGTTGTGGCACTGTGGCTCTGGCCGCACTGTGTAGCTGATAGGGGTATAGGTGCCTGAGACGCTGCTGACGCCCACGCCTCCGCCGTGCTGAGTATACCACTAGCGGCCAGGGAGTGCGGCTGGGAGGCCCTATGGAGCTGTGGCTCTGGCCGCACTCTGTAGCTGATAGGGGTATAGTGCCTGAGACGCTGCTGACGCCCACGCCTCCGCCGTGCTAAGTATACCACTAGCGGCCGGGGAGTGCGGCTGGGAGGCCCTATGGAGCTGTGGCTCTGGCCGCACTCTGTAGCTGATAGGGGTATAGTGCCTGAGACGCTGCTGACGCCCACGCCTCCGCCGTGCTAAGTATACCACTAGCGGCCGGGGAGTGCGGCTGGGAGGCCCTATGGAGCTGTGGCTCTGGCCGCACTCTGTAGCTGATAGGGGTATAGTGCCTGAGACGCTGCTGACGCCCACGCCTCCGCCGTGCTAAGTATACCACTAGCGGCCGGGGAGTGCGGCTGGGAGGCCCTATGGAGCTGTGGCTCTGGCCGCACTCTGTAGCTGATAGGGGTTTAGTGACTGAGGCAAGTAGGGTGTATGAGGCAGTGATGACGACCACGTCTAGTAGGAGGAGATCATACGGGAATGTGACCGGATAGCCGGTGTCAATGATGATCACCACTGTACATTCCACTATAATTAATTTTGGACACTAAATAAATCGGATGAGCGAGTGTGGTGCTGACGAAATCATTCGTTAGCATTTGTTTAGGTAGTTAATCCTACTAATATTTTAAATGTGAAAGTGTGTGACTTTTTTTGTTTGTCATATTACGTAAACTAAGTTTGTCTGTCAAACTGTGTAAACAAAGGATTTTATCATATCATGAAAGTCAGCTGTACGTATCCAAACAGACAAATGTAAATAAATAGACCCAATTAAACTTGACAGATGCAAAAAAATCGTAGGAACAATACCAGTTGTTACAAATTTTTAATGGCAAAGCCACGGGGAACATCTAGGCAGTCAAAATCAAGTTTAAGGAAAGACTCATATACATGTACTGAGCCTCTGAAAGAAATGCTAAGTAATTCCAAATTCTCATAGGTTGAGTTTGATTCATCTAAGGTTCATGTGTAAATGCCTAGGGTGTTCAAAAAATGTGGGGCAATAATTTACGTTGTGATTCCTTGGGACAAAATAAGCAAAAAAGTCTATATAAACATAGGTCCTAAAGTGCTCCGTTTTCCTTCTGTGTGTCTGTTTATGATTTTTACATATTTAATCATATCTCACGAACCACTCAACATATAAACTTCAAACATGGTATATGGATAACCAATATTAAGAACTATTTTCGTTAGAAGTATCAAATTTCTACTTTGTACCACTTCAAAATGGCGACAGTTTTTTTTGTTTTCAAAGCTAAATATCCTAAAAACCGTAAATTTTAGAAAAAGTACACAAGGGACAAAATTGTTGCGAAATTTAATCTGCTTAAAGATTACATTAAGATTAAAATAATCGGACGACTAATAATGGAGAAATTTTGAATTTTCCGAATAAAAACATGCAATTTTCAGACAGCATGTTCTATTGAACCATGTTTTTATGCAGAAAAGTTAAAATTTCTCCGTTATTAGTAGTCCGATTATCATAATCTTAATATCAGCATTAATTGGATTAAGCTTTGCAGCTTTTTGTCACTTGTATAATTTTTCTAAAATTTACGGTTTTTAAGATATTTAGCTTTAAAAACAAAAAATACTCGCCATTTTGAAATGGTAGAAAGTAGAAATTTGATACTTCTCACAAAAATAGTTCTTAATAGTGGTTATCCATATACCAAGTTTGAAGTTTATATGTTAAGTAGTTCGTGAGATATGATTAAATATGTAAAAGTCATAAACAGACACACAGACGGAAAACGAAGCTCTTTAGGACCTATGTTTATATAAAATTTTTTGCTTATTTTGACCCAAGGAATCACTACGTAAATTATTGCCTGACATTTTTTGAACACCTGTATAACGTTTGCAAAAGAAAACCTCAACGATTTTTAAGATTTTACAGTTTTTCTAATGGGTACCTGATAACGCGCTCCCGACGTACTATTGCAAGACCGATTTGGAGCAGGAAATGGCTTCAATCCACCTGACAATAGTCTCAATCGATTATACAGTCATTGATCAATTGCTCTTATTATGAGGAAAGTTTGGAAGCGATTTCAGTGAGCAAGTTTACTTGCTGTTTAACCGACGCAATTTCGAAACCAATTGATATTTATCTTGATATTTAAATTCTGCATAAGGGTATTATATTGGTGTGATTATCTTTCAATGAAATAGTAAGAAAAAAATCGGGTCTAGTCTTTGAACCTTAAATAAAAATTATTTAAGCTTGCTAGCTGAAGACTCCGCATAGTTGGTTTGTTGTAACCCACAATTCCCAATTTTTCACAAGCTAAATTATTTTAAACCAAAGCTACGTGTGCTATTAGCACTTCCACTTCGTCCTGTTAAATACTGTTGAAACATGATGACTCCTATGTGATGGCTCTGATGTGATGATTCCGTTGTGATGGCTCCGTTTTGATCGTTGTGACTCAATCACATCGCAGCCTTCAATTGTGATCCAGTCCAGTTCCTAGTCTAACAAGATCGGCGATTATGCAAAGCATCAAAGCCCCCGGCCCTTCGCACGAACTTGTGGCCTTCAATGGCAAACGGGACTGGGAGAGGAATTTCGATTGTTTGGAATGTACTTCGTGACAGTGAATGTACACTGTAGAAGTTTTATCTTTGAGTATCTCAAGAAATTCCAATCCAAAATTTATTTGATTGTTATTGATTTTTGGCAAACGCCAGATCAAAATATTTGTTAAGTAATTTTGATATAAAGATGTGATACATAATCGTTTGTCTCTACGTCTCTTTATGTAGACATATAACAAAAAATAGCCCCCTTAAAAATATTAAATCATAAACAAAAACAGGACATAAATTTCAAACACTTTAAGTTTCACGAAAATTTATCAGAGGTATAAGTGTGAGTATGAAGGTAAATCAACATCACTTCACTAAATAATTATTCTTTAGGGGAGAGGGGAATTTCATTTAAGTTGGTCATATACACTGGGCTCATTTATTTTAACTCTCGAATCGCTGTAATAGCACACATAGAACTAAAAGTAACATAGTTAGTTTTATAAATTTGAATTATCTTTAGCAGTCAAACCTCTTTACTAAATAAAACTAAAAACGCTATTTATAAATAAAATATCGTGATGTCCAGAATATAACAAAGAACCCAATAATACCTGAACATTCTCCTGAAGAGAGTTGGAGGAATCAATAAATCCGCGTTGGCAACATAGCTCTTATCACATCACATTAACATAATTTCCCAACAATCAGCCTATAACTCTGGCCGGCGCCTTGCGTTGTAACTCGCACACTGCTATAGTCAGATTTATCACTGTAAAGCTTGTGGTCACTATAGTCAGATTTATCACTGTAAAGCTCGTGGTCACTTGCAATTATCGCTTATTTGCCCAGTTTGATTGTTAGGCCCACACAGTATGGCGAAAGCGGCTGCTTAACTTGGATTTCTAAGCCAGATAAGATTAAAATTACACAAAAATAAATGTGTTTCCAGTTTTCACCCTGTTGTCATTTTTAAAACAGTACAACAGTTTACCAATATGGATTATTACAATAATGACTACTGATTGTATGCCACCCAATTGCAACGATTGCTGGTATTTCCATGCATTAAAGTCTCTTAGATCGAATGGAAACCGGTACAGGTTATTTAGGCAAAGTAAAAGCGATTGTATTATTTTATACTTTATTCGGTTTAATGGTTTATATGTTTGACACATGTAGCATTTTGCTTTATATATCGTACAAAATATTTATTTTAGTTTTTACGTTAACCTAAAAATGTACAGCTGTCATCTCAAAAATTAAATCATAACTACCGTGAAACATGATGAAGCTTGAGTGTTATAAACAAAAGCAGCTTTGAACCATTGTTTTGGGTTTGAGCTAAAACAAAATATATTAATCGTAAAATTAATGAGGTTTTATTGTGTAGACTGTTGTCCTTTGAAATAAAGATATCCAGTTAAAACCGCTTTTGTTTGTCAAACACCCAAGCTTCAATGTTCCTCACACGAGGTACATTCTTTTCGTCACACCAATTCTCTTCTCTTCAACCAAATATTATTAATAATTCAAATACGATACAATTAATAGTTAGATGCCAACAACCTTCGGCCAAGAAGGCGAGCACTGTAGCCACTTAGCCACCTGGACTATACATATCGTCAATGGACACGGCCGAAGCACTTCTGGTCTGCAGTAGATGATTTAGCGAGCACTCACTGGTGGCTAGTGTTACCGAGCGTTATGCCGGGTAATGCGACACCCCATAACTATCGTGCGGTACCGAGCAATGAGCAATGACACAGGACCTTGCCGTTGCCTTGGGTGCGCTCGGGTGATGCGGGCTGATGTAAGAAGAACATTTCCGATGTCGTTTCAACTTATCATTTCTGTAAATTGCAGAGGCGGTTCTCTCCTTTTCTCAAATTCTTGTAAGTTGTCACAAGTAACTCGAGTAGCTTAATTTTAAAACATATTGCATTTTACAATAAGTCGTTATAATGGAGAAATGTTTGACTTCTGAAATGAAAGTAGCTCCAAAATTTATGTGCTATTTAAATCGTGAAACGGGTCGGTGCGGTGAATTATGACCGCTATGTTTATTGCGCTCTCGTGTGAGAAAGGGTCTCGCACTCACTAGATATGTCATTGCCTTGAGGTTTGTAAGCAGATTACTAACTAAAAAAATATTTTTATTTTCGTTTCACTTTGGAAGATTTAACGGGAAAAAGTCGGAAATTAAAATTAAAATTTAAAATTTAAATTTGTAAATTTAACGAAATATTATTTTGAAATGAATAATATTGATATTATTGATCAAATAAATGTAAAGGTTATCTTTTGGATAAGCTGTTAAAATATAATTTATCGACTTTCGTATCACTTCAAAACATTTATCGGAAACAAATTGCTTCCCTAATAAAAATAGTAAATTGACGGTATTATTGTTATATTTTAAGGTTATACATTTATTTTCAGAGTTGTTTAAATTGTCAAAATATATCCCAAGGACACTTACGCTCTTTAGTCCCAGCAAATTCAGCCGTTTTAAATAGTACCTTTAAACCCATACAAAAAAAAATATAACCGTTTAAAGAGCTTTACATTAAGACTCGACTTTGTCAAACTACACTATCAGTCTTCAGCTTGCTTACAACAGGATATTTCTGTTGCCAGATTAATTATCATTATACTTACTGTCTCTCTCTCTCTCTCTCTCTCTCTCTCTCTCTCTGCTCGCTGAAGCACTCAATACGCAAATCATAAATCACTCCCATTTCTCCAAACAGCAGAGAAATCACCACGGTACACAGACCTGAACTATACAGAACCCAATAAAATCAAACTTTTTATTTCCACAAATATACTTCGGGCGGAGCCAATAAGTAGAGCTTATCTAATCTGGCCTCCACTCCACTTTTTGACGCTATTGACAGTTACGGCCGTCGCCGTCGCGTTTACATTTAAATTATCCCATTGGTTGCACAATGGCTGCAGCATTTACATCTAAAGATTGCCTTCATAGACGACTGCGCTTTATGAGGGGGTAGATAGGACCTGGACTTTCTACAAGGCTTATCTACGAGTAAGTGACGGCGTGTGTTAGAGTTATTGAGTGTGTTTGCTAATGTGTCCAAACCTGTTGTTGAATCTACATTCTAAAGGTTATGCAGATTTATGCAGTGATGCAGTCACCTATGATTGGATTGATTTGCACATTTTTAGATGGATAACAATTTCCATAAACTCTTGTTTTGTTTATATTCCATCAACAAAAGTGGCGGGATACACAAGTGTGGTTTTCTCCAATCAAAGTTAACTTGGTCTCTGAGTAACTACTCACCTGGTGATATGTAACTTTCGTTTGGTGGGAAACTAAAATGCATTGATTTTATAGTGAGGCTCTATTTTAGGTTTTACAATTGGATAGTTTCGTTAGTTAAGAAAAATTTAACTGGTAGGCCTAATTAGTTTTCATAAATTTTAAACTAATTCAGTACTGTTATTTATAAGAGGAGAATCAAGCTATAAAAATAGAATGGAAATGAGAGAATTATTTTTCTTTTTGAACTTGGAAATTAAAAGTCGTGATAGTCTCGAGCTTAGGGCTGACCATAGTTTGTTCCTTAAGGTAAAATCAACTAAAACTAGTATATACATATTAAAAGGGGATTGTTAGTGGTTACTGTCATACGAAACCCAATAATGTACCACTTCTATAAAAGTCCATCCACCTTAAAATTGACTTAAATTGGCTGGATAACCAAGTGGATAAAACGCTCACCTCGTAAACGGGTTTGGTTGTAATTTGTCATTGGCCTATTTATTGTTGATGTTATCTCATAAAAGGTCGCCGTTAGATAGTAACAAGATCCGGGAAGGGACCGTTCCCGATCAAAAGACTAAAAATGTTCAGCGTTGAAATTGATAAAAATCATAAAAACTGAGACATTTTTATATTGCGAAAAGTGTGAGGATTAAGTTAAGGCTGTTTCTGACCGTAGGAAGAGAAAGTCCTCAGTCAAGTGGCCGGTGGAGGCTAGTTACCACACAGCGCGGCCGGCCGCAGTGGCCGCAGTGGCGTAGTGGCGTAGTGGGTGTGGGGACCTGGTAATATCGGTTAATTTGTCATAAGCCGCGCAGCCCGTATTGAGTTATGAACTGGTCCGGACACGCACTCCTCGATATAACTGCACGGGCCGCGGTTAGGCTATACTGGAGCGATACCGATCGCGGGGTGCGTTGTGAGTATTATACTGCAACAATACTGATCGTGGTTTGTGTCATCAGTATTATATTGGAGTGATACAGATCGCGGGGTGCGTTGTGAGTATTCTACTGCAACAATACTGATCGTGGTTTGTGGCGTTAGTATTATATTGGAGTGATACCGATCGCGGGGCGCGTTGTGAGTATTATACTGCAACAATACTGATCGTGGTTTGTGTCATCAGTATTATATTGGAGTGATACAGATCGCGGGGTGCGTTGTGAGTATTATACTGCAACAATACTGATCGTGGTTTGTGGCGTTAGTATTATATTGGAGTGATACCGATCGCGGGGTGCGTTGTGAGTATTATACTGGAGCAATACTGACCGTGGTTTTTGGTGTTAGTATTATACTGGAGCGATACCGATCGTGGTAGGCGTTGTGATCGCGGCGTATTGCGTAATTATCATTTTGAAGCGATACCTATCGCGGTTTGCGTTTTAAGTAATGTAATGGAGTGACTGATCGCAATGAGCGTTGTGAGTGTCATACCGACATCGGCGCGACAAAGTAAAACATGTGATTGTAAAAAGAACAATAATGGGGTGATTGTAAAAAAGTGAAAAACTTGGTAAAATAATGCTATGTTTTTATTGCAATGTCGATGTGTATTAGAATTTCAAAAAGCTTGAAAATGAACGCAAGACTGTCTTCTTTAGTCTTTCTTCTGTACTACTAAGGTTTAACATGAACAATTCGGTTCGCAGGGTAGACATTGATGCTTAACACGAGTTATAACCAACCTCTCTGAAGCGTGAGCGATCAGTACTCTCATACTGCAGTGTCGCTTGTACTGTTTCTACCTCTGTACTACTGTACTTGTATTTTCGATTTGTTACGAGAAGAACGACGTTTTCAACCCTTTTGCTTGCCAAACGTCTTACAACCAAGACAGAGGATAGCTGTAGTCTGCAGCCTTAATCCTAGCTAAACGTTCGGGATTAGATTTAACACTGAAATTTAGTATCGATGACTGCGTTGTAAACCGAAGTGCTGAGACTAGAAGCTTATTACACGATAACACGAAATTACTTGCTTTACGATTTTTTCAACTTTAATCATAACTTTATTGAAATCGGAATTTATCTTAACAGTTGATTTTATTGGTTTTTAAAGTAAGCTACAATTCAATGTTTTTGGGCGGCCGGTTGGTGTTAAACGAATCAAATACTTAATAAACGACTTATAAAATTTTAAGGAGCAGGAAAACGTGCAGCATTTTACCTCCTTCTTCTTGAGTCTGATCTTAAAAAACTTTCTGAACAGTTTACGTTTTCAACAAGAGAGAAAATCGATTCAAGCGACGAGATCGGATCAGCAATTAAAGCCGTGAGACAAAAGCTGCGCGTTATCAATCCTCCATTACCCTTTATCCTGCAGGATACAAGGATAACGCAGCAGGATCAGGATGTATTACCGCGCAGCCTTGACCGCGGAGTGGGTGGCGAGCGACTGACAACACAAGGACCGCTGCTTTACACTTAGTTGTAGCGTAAATACGCTATGTTGATTTATTCATTAAGGTACAGTTGGAATCAAAAGCTAAAGTGCAAGAACTTGGTGAAGAAAGGCATAAGAGAAGTATTTGGTTGGATTTGATGCTTTTGTATTATTGTACTTAAACTTCGATGTCTTAGCCTGTTGATGTGGCTGCAAGGCTCTCAGGAATTATTTTACTTGGTAAAGTCTGAAAAACTTATATAATTCCTGGAGGACATAATGGGAAGGTCTGAGTATGTAAATCTTGGATGTCTAAATCTGGCTAAATCACATTCCATGCGATGCAACTTAAATGGTCTGCGAACAACTTTTTCGATAATTTTGGGCTTTCTTCGTTCGTTGGAAAACCAGGAACGTTGGAAACATTGGGCACCTAATTGAATTAAACCTTCTACACGACTATCAATATTCGTGTTTAAAATTACAAGTCATAAAATTATAAAATTGAATTATGGAGAGAAGGAAAAATTATTTGACATATTTGTGGTACCGTTTATTACGAATGTGTTTAGTAAAAAAAAATACGTTTTACAATTTATATAAACTAACAATTTCTACCTTTTTGCATAACATATGTCAAATTATCTTTATATAGAATTAGCAGTTGCCCGTGGCTTCGCTCACGATAACAATCACAGCTAATCTTACTTCTGCTTTTTGAACTGTCAAATTTTAGTACTATATACTGTATACTGTATGCTGTATTCACAGCTTTATAATTCAGTATTTCAATGTTTACATCCTTATAAAATGTAAGCATTGAAGCTAAGGAAGTTCACGGGGCATACCCCGAGCGGATTTTAAGGAAGTGAATAGGCCTATGTCCTTTTCTGATCGTAGTGGCTCCATTCCTGTAAAATTTCAGCTCAGTTGGTGCAGTATTTTTCACGTGGTTGGAAGACAGATATTCACTCAAACATTCATACTTTCACATTTATAATATTAAGTAGGAAGTAGCATAATGCTTGCATATTGACACGTATATAACAGACAAAACAAGATGCTTGCGAGGTCTGTAAATGTGTTATATCATAATGGTTTACAAACAAAATGGAGGTGTGGCTAGGAGTGATAGGGAACATCGCCGCGACCCGACCTAGCTATTAAAAACAAATGGTTACTTACAAGTAACCGAAATAAACTGAACAAAAGGGTGTTGTTATCTTTACTAATGTTCTAAGAGTCACAGATTGTGTATTTTTACCTGTTCAAGAACATTATATAGAGTTAGTTTATCCAAGTATGGATACAATTATTGCCTATGGTGTAAAAGTATCGCCTTTTTCAGTAAAACTTATATATTATCCCGCACTTAATCCAGTGATTTTATTGTCTTTTCTTTAGTCTAGGCCATAATTATCAGTTTTATTAGATACTACTTTCCAACTCTTTTTGAGACAATATCTTTCGGATTATTAGCTAGATGTGTTGCTACCAAATGCAATTATCGCTCTCATTTAATTTCTGTAATTTTAATTACACTTCACAGCCATGTGTTTGAACCGTTAAGAGGGCCATTTACCAACAACTCAAAGTAGGTAAGATTTATTCTTTTACTTACTTATATGGTGTTATATGGTGATATCTATAATCACTTTAACACTGTAAACAGTTTAAGGAAAAGAGGTTAGAGTCTATTTCTAGAGGTAATCCAGTAATGGACTAATATCAATACTATTAGCTTAGTATTTGTATTTATTATTCTTACATTCTTAAACTTATATAGTAAGAATTTTTAAATGACCAAGCAATACAATAATATTTGCAAAAATGTCCCCCCCCGTTCGCCCCTCTTTGAATGGCACAAATAAATTTTCGTAAACAAATTTCTTAATTTTAAATTTTCAGCACAACATTTAAAATAAATATATCCTAGTTTTTCTCTTATTCGAAGACTACAAACTGTAGCATTGTTGATTGTGTATAATTTTTAGTTTTCGGCACAACTCTTTTTAAAATAAATATATTTTCATTTCTTTTCTCTTGTTTGAAGGCTACAAACTGTAGAATTGTTGATTGTTACAATAATGACATAATGTAAAAATGCATTCAAATGTATTCAAAAATTTGTTTAGAGTAAAATTATGAGTAAAACAAACAGGCGATAAATTTATTAATTAATGGCTTTTCAATATCTCCATTTTTTATATAGTTTATCACTATATTTTGTATTTTTGGCACTATATAGTTTTACATAGTGCCAAATATGAACAGTGTATGTTTGACAATAAAAAGATTATCTTGTAACCACTGTGACAAAACATAAACAAGTTCTGGAAAATCACTTAAAACTATGAATACTGTTTTATAGCTCAACTGCATCAATAATAAACATATTTAGGTAGAAGTATATACTCATTTCAGGTAAATTTGTATGCTATTTCATGTATACTGAATAACGTAGTTACTTGTATACACAATAGTCTGTCGAAAATCTAATAAGTTTTGTAAAGCTACGTTTAACATTTATATAAAAATGTTCCTAGCGTGTTGATGAGGGCTGTTCTCTCAGAACTGATTCAGATTTGATCTTGCTTATATACATTTTTATATAATTTAAGTTATTCAAACAAAATGCTGTTACTATATAATTCAACTAATTTGTGCATGGATAGATGCCACACACATGCATTACTTTAGAACCTCTACTTGTCCGTTATAAGGTCATACGGAAATGTTATAGCTGTCCTGTATCAAGCCGCTGACACCGCAAATACCCAGCAGCTAGCCGCAGCGACGTAGACAGCAATTATCTACGTACACAGAGGCTGCGGCTGCGGCTACGGCTGATTATGGCACTGATTACACGGTGGGTCGTATCAGATCTGTTTGTTTACATGGCTCAGCGACCGCCACGCCTGCGTGAACTGCAAATGTTTTATATAATAATGGTTTACAAATAGAACCAAGTAATGGTGGGAGTTACCAGGAAATACACGATAAATCTTATCAGTAAACTGTTGAGAGGTAAATGTAGTGGGGTATTTATTTAAGGTTAATATGAGTAAAAATATGTAGATGTTATACAGATTGTTTTCGCCTCCTAAGTGGTAGTACAGTGAAATTTTCAGGTTAATACCCTTGAGAGTATTATTTGCCTTTGGCATTCTATTACCAAGAATAACGATTTAATTACATAGACATCTATAGCCTAGAAGTAATTATATTTCTCTGTGTCCAAACCATCTATAGAACTGAACTTTATTAACTTTTTTATAAGCTTGACATAAGAGTTTACTTTAAGGCTTTTGTTATTGATAAATTCACGGTCAGCGATTAGGAAATCAATATAAAGTCTTATATTTATCTGATTTAACACAAGTAATTTGATTTATGACTTTAAACGGGTAGAGAAAAGAGCGATAAGTCAATAAGTCAGCTCTACCTTAGATATTTTGGCTTTACCATTTAATTTCACCTAAAAACGGATGGTTTCGTAAAAAAATAGGTTT
Source organism: Flexamia atlantica (assembly GCA_035578135.1). Taxonomy (NCBI): domain Eukaryota; kingdom Metazoa; phylum Arthropoda; class Insecta; order Hemiptera; family Cicadellidae; genus Flexamia; species Flexamia atlantica. The sequence goes on from JAQJVK010000004.1 coordinate 45,512,525, forward strand.
AACAAATGGACGTTATTATGACCTTTCCAAACGACCAAAATCTTAAATTTCGTATTAATAATTGCTTATTAGAAAAATCATTCGTTTCAAAAGTAAAAAAACTAAGAAAAAAACCAAGTAGGCGTAACTTGCTTATAGCCTTATTTCCCTGTGCCACTGACGATTGTTATCCTCACACCACGGCGCGGCGTGGCGAGTGCGGAGTGAGTCACCACAGTGACATGATTAGTCCTACATTGTTACTGCAGCGCTATCTACCGCCACTGCCGCAGTTGCCTCAGAGGTACCTTATTGGGTCTACTGTTTATAGCGGTCGATCAGCCGATAATGTGTTTATCACGCTGATTTACTCGGACTTGGGTAACTGCGGTTGCTTAAACGGTCATTGCGTGCTCGACCTGCGTTTCCGCGTGCGGACCGACCGCTGTCGCTGTCGTCACGGAATACGTCTGTAAACAGTTTCCAGTTTAGGTGAAATCTTCACAACTGCGATCGCTAATAACCTAAATCAACCAGAAGGTTTTTTACTGTCTGATAAGATTTCCAGTGTTGTAAAAAAGGAAAAAGCGTGCTTTGTTTAAAAATGAGGAAAGATTGAAAGAGGACCTATGTTTTTAGATAAGGGAGGCTATCTTCAACCATTCACCGGAGAAAGTATGATGGAAAAATAGACAGAGGACCTAAAGACGGATGATGGGAAGATTGAAGGAGGACAGCGCCGGTCAACCACTAATAAAAAGTATGATACAAAGGTGAAAAGAGGACATAACTGTAATTTGTATCCAACAAAGAGTATGCTTCTATCAATTATTAGTTGCGCTCTTAGGAAGAATAATATTTCAGTCAGCGTGATAACGAGCAACATTATTTGATTCAACTAATACCCCTCAAGAGTAACGATTGTTTTGAATAGTATAGATAAATAGTTTTACAGTCGACCTAAATGTAAATTTAATACTCTGGTTATTGGCGACCTATAAGCAGACTAAGTCCACTTTATATCCCCACTTAAAATCAAATAATCAAACGCCTTTAAAACTTGACACTTTAGTTGGATGAAAAATAAAAACTTATATTGATTTCCTCGTGTAAAAATATTTTTGAATGCTTCCGAACGAATATAAAAAGTCACGCCCACGTTTTCAAGAGTTTCTATTAAGCTATACCCTTTCCAACCATGGGGTGCAGCTAGAACCCATTACGTTTTATAGCCTCCAACCGTACTCCCCTGCTGACAAGGGTATAGTGCGCTGCAGCCGGGTGCATCACAGACACAGACAACCCACTGCGACGCGGTGACAGGCTACAGTAGGCCAGTGCCTCTGCCTCTGCCTACGTCCCGCCGACTGCCTCACTCACTACCTGTCGTCACATCCGGTGTTTACCGCCTCCCCAGCTGACAAGGGTATAGTGCGCTGCAGCCGGGTGCATCACAGACACAGACAACCCATTGCGACGCGGTGACAGGCTACAGTAGGCCAGTGCCTCTGCCTCTGCCTACGTCCCGCCGACTGCCTCACTCACTACCTGTCGTCACATCCGGTGTTTACCGCCTCCCCAGCTGACAAGGGTATAGTGCGCTGCAGCCGGGTGCATCACAGACACAGACAACCCACTGCGACGCGGTGACAGGCTACAGTAGGCCAGTGCCTCTGCCTCTGCCTACGTCCCGCCGACTGCCTCACTCACTACCTGTCGTCACATCCGGTGTTTACCGCCTCCCCAGCTGACAAGGGTATAGTGCGCTGCAGCCGGGTGCATCACAGACACAGACAACCCATTGCGACGCGGTGACAGGCTACAGTAGGCCAGTGCCTCTGCCTCTGCCTACGTCCCGCCGACTGCCTCACTCACTACCTGTCGTCACATCCGGTGTTTACCGCCTCCCCAGCTGACAAGGGTATAGTGCGCTGCAGCCGGGTGCATCACAGACACAGACAACCCATTGCGACGCGGTGACAGGCTACAGTAGGCCAGTGCCTCTGCCTCTGCCTACGTCCCGCCGACTGCCTCACTCACTACCTGTCGTCACATCCGGTGTTTACCGCACTCCTCTGCTGACAAGGGTATAGTACGCTGCAGCCGGGTGCATCACAGACACAGACAACCCACTGCGACGCGGTGACAGGCTACAGTAGGCCAGTGCCTCTGCCTCTGCCTACGTCCCGCCGACTACCTCACTCACTACCTGTCGTCACATCCGGTGTTTACCGCCTCCTGCCATCCTCGACACCCGAGCCGCCCGCATCCCGCCGCAGGAGGCCGCGGTAACCGAGCCCGCCGAGGATACGTCAGCCGCCGCGCCGGTGTCACGCTGAAGTGAGGAGACGTCCTTCTCTGCTGATGCAACAAGTCCTTTGTTTGTTTATAAATAAGAAAGGTCAAACGAAAATTATATTAGTCTTTGAGGTGTCAATCAAGTTCAAGTTCAAGGGACAATTGTATTTTTTCTTGATCGATATGAAAAACGTCAGTTAACCGCTTAAAACTCAAATAAAAACACCTTATTTCCTTTTTTACAATCATTGAACAATAAAAAGTTATAATTATGAAATAAAGTCCTACATAGGTCCTTCGACCTGTGCGTAGAACCGAGATGCAAAAACCCTCATGATTTAATAAACACATCACAAACTATTCTGGAATTTCTTTATCGATCGTTGTTCTTAGATTGAAAGCTATTTTTTCCATCCATATTGTGAATTTTTATGGCCTTAACAAATTCTAGTTTGTTATTTGTCTATTAAGTCTTAGTAAGGAATCGATTTTACACTATTCATAGGACTCAAGGATGCACTATTTACACATATTTATTAAACAAAATTAATATTTTTGTTCTTCAGGTATTTTTAACGCGCAAACTAATTTATTCAACGAAATAATTGTTACAGGAATATCTATAACTAAAACATTTATTTACTAGGGGGCCCATGCGCAATTTGCGCATTTTAATACTATTTCCGTTTGTGAGAAACTCGCTTAAGATTATAAGAAATTGTATGGTTTTAAACTCGCCGTTATTAATCAAGTCAAACTTTCAAGTGAAATTTAAAGGTCTCGCCCAAATAAATAAAAGCTTAGCTGAACAAAACACTCACATTTTTATCACCCAAAGAAGATGTATTTTAATTTGTCTTCTGGCACAACAGTAGTAACCTGAAGTTTTTCTTCGCGTATTCACGGCCTAACATCATCTTTAAGTCGCTGCAAGTAGATAGGTGGAGAAATGTCCCTCTGATGTTCTATCAGTCTTTGTCTCTCGGCAGTTCTCTGTTCTTGTCGAAGGTTACGTATGTTTTTCCCTAATCTCATCGACTTGGTTTTTATTCTTGCTTTCTACATTTCTGCACCATAAAGAATGATTTTCTTACTTCAATTAGGCTATAATTACAAAAAAGTTGTTTTTTAAGAATTAATTTTCATAAAATGAATCAGATCCTTTTTACAGTTATAGACTATCTATTTTTGTTTACAATCCGACTTCACAATCACATTTTAAAACCGTTATTATAACGGCTGTAAAACGTGATTGTAATTTATAACGCATGTTATTATTGAACATGCGTTATTTATCGGTGCTCCTTTATTTGTTATTCATTCCTTCCGGTTTCAGTAATTGATAATAAAAAAATCTACAAAAATGTGGATAATGTGAGAGCCATGTTAACTGAAACCAGTATAGACCTTTGTATAAGACAAAATAAAAAAATTCAAAATTTAAATGTTTATGCATAAAACTTGAATTTTGGAAAATTACTGATAAATTGTTGTTATAAATTGAATGTTAAAAATAATAATAAATAAAAATAAATTAATTAATTAATTAAATTAAATCAAAACTACTATGAATCAAACACCCTGTAGATATCAGGCACAAAGCGATGTCTCCCCTCACCTGCTCTCTGACCGTTGTAATGGATAAACGCACGCGCGCCGTAGGAGATAACGTTTTAAACATATACAAGAAATCCGTGACAAAATGATTAAGCGTTTTATAGACTATAGCATGAACAGTCCTTGGATTCATTCCATAATTCAGTAAAAACATGTGGGTTTGCCGGATCATGGGGTATAAATTTCCCTTTGGAGTCCGCGGAGAGCACGAAGTCGACTTATGCAGCGTGCGCGGCTCGGCCCCAGGGCTTGACCTGGGGGGCGAGCTTGGCTGACGGAAGGTTTTCACCTGCAAAGTGGGGAAGGAGCTTAGCTTGATCATATCAAAGGAGCTCAGGAAATTGTTCTGGTGCCATCCACCGACCGAGACGCTACTACACACAGGTAAAATTGGCACACTACTAGGTCTCACCTTTGGCACAAGTAGCCCATAAACACCGCACAATTCACCTGACGATTTTTGATTTTGGTATCTAGGTTTGGCAATAAGATATGACGGAAATAAATATAATTAAAATGTGCACCCAATGTTTTGAGGTAGAGATATAAACTCCTCGTAAAGAAACTTGACTGGTCCAAAGATTTGGGTGGAATTGGGGATTTTCCAGAGGCTTTGGCTCAGTTGAGGTGTTCCAAATTCCAGCCCCCCGCCTCGATTTTTAAAAGCTCCCACATACGCTCCCTTTGATAGAAATAACGTAACATAAGTTTTATTCATTTAAAATCCTCATCATATTTAAAATCTCACATGAAACGCAGAAATTGTGTTTTACGGTCGCCTTCTTTAGCAAGGCAACTTCATCCTTTACAAACCACAATCAACAGTACAGACTCGGATCATGGACCGGATTAAGTTAACACCCACAAGAAACCGAAGAAAGAAAGATCAACGTCAATCAGGCAAGAAGTAATTGGATCAGCAAGGGGAGTTCCGATCAGCAAGGATCAATCTGCATTAATAAGGAAATTCTCGCGTGCGCGTCAGGAATGATTCAACTCTCCCGGACGAGCCGGGGCCGTTCGCGTACCGACGCATGATTTAATTTGTGCTAAGTTATTGAGTTTTCATTAAGGAGCAATTTCGAGAGTGTCGTAAATCCAAGACGCAAGCGCAACTTACAATCCAATTACTTTCTCACCTGCTTGTTTTATTGGGTTCGGTACTCCAACATTCAATTTGTGTGAATGGGCGTGGGTAGCCTGCCCCCTCCTACGGGATTGGAGGGCGCCAATTATGAATGTTTGTTTTGGAGAATTAATTACGAAGTAGAATCTATTACAAAGGGTTTATTTGACTGGGTAATTGATTACGATTGCTGGTGTCAAACGGAGGTACTGTTGGGCGTTAGGTGTGATTAACACAATAGACTTGATGAATAAAAACTGCTGTGAGGGTGTATGGTTTTGTAGTCCTGATTTTTTAGGCACGAAATGAAGGTAACGTTAGATTGTATATTCCTATTACACGAATTTCGTTTCATGAATTTCATTGGTTGTTTTAAGTTTAGTCCGTCCTTATCAAAAACATTCAATTCATCAGTAATTTCCCAAAATTCAAGTTTTAAGTATAAAAAACCTTTTGTCTTATACAGGGTGTTCAATAAATGTGGGGCAATAAATTACATACTGATTCCTTGGGTGAAAATAAGCAAAAAAAGTTTATATAAACATACGTCCTAAAATGCTTTGTTTTCCGTCTGTGTGTCTGTTTATGATTTTTACATATTTAATCATATCTCACGAACCACTTAACAAATAAAAATCAAACTTGGTATATGGATAACCACCGTTAAGAACTATTTTTGTAAGAAGTATAAAATTTCTACTTTGTATCATTTCAAAATGGCGAATATTTTTTGTTGTCAAAGTAAATATCTTAAAACCCGTAAATTTAAAAAAAATTAAACAAGAGACAAAAAAGTTGCGAAATTTAATATAATTAACGATAATATCAAGATTGAAACAATAGGACAACTAATAATTGAGAAATTTTAATTTGTCCGAATAAAAACATGCAATTTTCAGACAGAATGTTCTAAGGAACCATGTTTTAATGCAGAAAAGTTAAAATTTCTCAGTTATTAGTAGTTCGATTATCATAATCTTAATATTAGCATTAATTGAATTAAATTTTGCAACTTTTTGGTCCCTTGTATAATTTTTCTAAAATTTACGGTTTTTAAGATATTTAGCCTTGAAAACGAAAAATGACCGCCATTTTGAAATGGTTCAAAGTAGAAATTTGATACTTCTCGCAAAAATAGTTCTTAATAGTGGTTATTTATATGCCAAGTTTGAATTTTATACGTTAAGTGGTTCGTGAGATATGATTAAATATGTAAAAATCATAAACAGACACACAGACGGAAAACGAAGCACTTTAGGACCTATGTTTATATAAACTTTTTTGCTCATTTTCACCCAAGGAATCACTACGTAAATTATTGCCCCACATTTATTGAACACCCTGTATAAAGGTCTGCTGGTTTCATGAAACATGGTTCTCACATTATCCACATTTCTGTAGACGAATTTTTTATTATAATTACTGAAACCGGAAGGAATGAGTAACAAATAAAGGAACACGGAGCAAGTCAGATAACACAGACCAGTTAGAACAATTGGTAAGGTAAACAAATTTAAATATAAAAAAAACTCTTAAACCATGTTTCCCATGACATTTCCATTTAAGTTTAAACTTAATTTATAAACCAGTGATACGTACTAAATCGATTAACCAGTATTAACCAGTAGTTAATCGATTTGGAAATAGGAAACAAACAGTGTTGAAATCAACGGTGGTTTCTATTAAACCGTTTTATCATGAACACGGTGACAAAGCGTGTACTGTATTATTATTGCCTTCAGTAGGCGTAGCAGTTCCAAGCAACGCTGTTATTTCCACCCCCACACAAGCCTTGCTGATTGTTGTAACAAATGCACAATACCTGCTGAATACATTCATTTATACATTCAAGCCTCTCATTCCCCACTATTTGTTTAGTAATGGGTAATAAATGGGGGGTAATTGTGTGCTTGATTGCGTGTGAGTGTGCGACTTTGTACATACACGGAACACTCGTGTTGGTTAACATTGCACAGGTTAATTATTCTTTACACGATTGCTGATGTGTAATCTTAATAATATTGTCGTTTATAGTCTCGCTGTTAGTATTCCGTCATGTGTTCTCCGATTGATTTATGGAGTTTATTGATAGAAAATTATAATTCTGTATTTTACAGTTAATTAGCTGTGTTCTTTTATAATCCAGATGTAAATTCATGTAAATTAATGATACCCCGTTGCAGCAGACCTGCATACTCAGCGAATTTCAAATGTAAAACAACATATTTTAATCCAACATAGCGAGATTTGACATGTTTTTGTAAGCTCCATAAGAATAACATGGGGAATGAGTATGCAGGTTTGCTGCTACAGGTGTGTTTAAACTGGTTGGTTTTAATTCAATATTTAGTAGATCTGAACAAGAAGAAGCCATTTACCAAGTTTTATCAAGAAATGTTGAGAAATAAGCGAAATATAGAATTTTACTTATTTCCCATAAGGTTAACATTGAGACAACGTACTGTGTTTACCACTTTCAATATCTCGGTAACCAATGGACATAGAGCAGTAATTCAAAATACTAAATTGTTTGTTTTTTTGAGCTAAATTCAATGGTGCCAACAAAAATTTGAAAACATTGTGTCTTTCTATGTGAAAAATTCAAAAAAACCATTTTTGGGGGGGTTTATCCCCCTTTACCCCCCCTTCCGGTGGTCCGATCGGGCTGGTTCACGAACTCGTCCGAGTGATTACCACTTTACACGTCTGTACCAAATGTCATTAAGATCGGACCATATTTACGACCGCTATCGTGTTAACAGACATATATATATATATATATATATATATATATATATAAATTCAAACGAATGGTGTTTTTTGCTTCTGGGGGCCCAAAATGAAAAGTTAACGTGGTCTCGGACTTAGGTCTTACCATGAGTAGTACCGTAATAGCTTATTCCTTTAAGGAAATTCGCTAAAAACTTATAACGGTAAACGTACGTGTTTGAATGGCATCCAACAATTGACGAGCAACTAGTTCGACACAATACAAGTAATTTTCAGGATACTAAGGATAACTTCAATATCACCTCCGCTTGAAGAGTCGTCAGTTTACACAACACGTCTCTGCCGACACAACGGGCACAAAACACGGACAACACAGCAAAACATGAATACCGGTAACATTACATAGGTCGAAAATAGTTGCTTGTCGACTGGTAGATACAATTAAAGGCAGTATTACACCATCATTAGTATTTATCGGTATCCGGAGGCTAGCAATTCAAAATGTCATTAAGAACTGTATTGAAAAAATGAATATAACTGTCAAAATAGTTATCGATTATAAGAGTTACTTGAGGCTTGAAGGGGCTAAAAGCCCCTAATTATAACAGGAAAAAATGTTATTAAAAAAACCTTCGATTTGTTACTATCTAGCGCATGGTTGTGCATCAAGTATCAGGTCCACGTATTTTAGGTGAATAAGGCAGACGTTTTTACATCCAAATATTTTTTAAATGGCAGATATTTTACGTCATTTTTCTTGTTATAGTGAATTTCAAGAAATTTCAGTATTTACCCGAGTTTCCGGATCAATATCTGCAATATGAGCTATCTACCACCACCCTGCGACTTGCCAAACGCCCTCTGCGCAAACATTTCCCTTACGTAATTACACAAAAGTTATGTCGAAAATGGACATTTTAAAGTCATTGTTTATTTATACAAAATCGAGTATCAATCTACTGCAATTTTACTGTCAATTTATCCTTAATTTTTCTTTCATCATATAACTCATATTGAATAACTTCTTGCCAGGAATGTTAATTTTAAAATCAAATTACTATAATTCATCTGTATTGTTTAGTAATAAACTTTACTTTATAAAAATGAAACAACATCCAATCTAGAAATTCAGTTAATTGATACAAGCGCTAATATTGAAATATGCGATTCATTAATCCGTTATTTGAGATTGGTGATCTTCAAAACCAACATAAAGTCAACTAACTGTAATTAAAACCAGACCTACTGAAAGGCAGAAGTTCAATATATTCTCCAGCCATCAGATTCAAAAGTAATATACAAAATCCTACACATTTAAACCCATCGGAAAAGGTCTCAAAAGGTCCAAAAATCAAACCCAATCACAATTAGTATAAGCTTTACCATCAACGCCTTGAACGAAAGCGAATTAAATCGGAGAAAAGAGAGTATCGCATATACCTATATGTACCCACCCACCTACCTATATGTACCCATATATACCCACACTTGGCCTCCAAAAACGTAAACAAACACCGTTTACAAAATCAACCCATGCACAATTGCCTAATGAAGTTCGCCACCCACGCCTTACCGAAGGTGAATTAAAGGCGGCAGATGGCTTGATAACTGCAGGGCCACCGGCGGCGGGCGCCTGCCTTTGTATTAATTGGCACTTTCACTTCATAGGTTAATTGGCTGGTCGCCCCCACATCCCTGTAATGTAATGAGGTAAATGCGATTCGGCGTACAAGGCAATGCTGCCAGGTAGTCAGGTGGTTCACACGTTCAAATGTCAACAACGGTGTAAACTGGTTCAGGACTAGGGTACATATTTCAATTACTTGTACGGTTAATCAGAGAGTCAACTTTATAAAGTTTGCACCTGCAGGTGGTTATTAAGTGCAACGATTAAACTTTCAATCAGAGAGTTGAGGTTGATTCATGGGTTCTCGGTACTGATCGAGTCTAATGTTGTCATTTCCACAATTAACTCTTAAAGAAAATAATTACGATACCCAATCAAATTCAAGTCGTTGGAACTGATAGCCATTGTATTTTACAAGGAAATTAAATTGCAATCTTCATTTTGGGGGGTTTTGGGTGTGTGTGAAAAATGAGTTTTCAGATAGATATGGAGGAACCAATAAAATTTAAAACTCTTAGTTTTGCATTGTTAAAAATTCTTGTTAATATTTTGACAGTTTCTTAATTGTACACGTTTCTAGTTTTAAGGGGTTGCACTTCTGCATTTTGTACAAAAACGTCAGAACACCGTCCAGGGATGTCAACAATGAGTTCCCAGAAAGGCAAGGAGGAACCAACACAGTTAAAAGCTATTAGTTTTGCATAGTAAAGCTGCCTTGTCAATATTTTGACAGTTTCTTGATTGTACCTGTCTCCCACTTCTGCATTAGGGTCAACTATAAAAAAAGTCAGAAGACCTTTTAGAGCCAACTGACACGATTACTCTTGTTCAATAGTCAATGGAATATTGTACCAGCCCACGCCAGCGGGTAATACAATAACTAAGTGCACTTCTGTTTAATGGGTTGTCTATCAGTACTGATTGAGTGAGTCTGATGTTGTCGTTCTCTCCACAATTGACTCTGAAAGAAAATTACGATGCCTATACAGAGTGGTTAACTTATTGCCGTAGTATTTCACTACTAAATGAAATTTTAGTATTGTTTAATCAACCTCGTAAATTACGGTTTTGGGTGGAAAATGAGTTCCTAGAGAAATAAGGAAGAACCAATGAAGTTGAAAGCTCTTACTTTTACATTGTTTACCAGTGTAGTCAATATTTAGACAGTTTCTTAATTGTACCCGTCATCTACTCCTCCACTTGTATAAAAAAAAAAGTCAGAACAACGTCTGGGGCCAACTAACATGATTAAGCAAGTTCAATAATGGAAGAAAATATCCATGTAGAGCGCTGTACCAGCCCACGGCAGCGGGTAATACAATAACTAAATGCAGTTGCGGCGTTATCGAGCACGGTAAGCCACGGGCCTGAGGCCGAGATGCACGATACTCCGGCCTGATGCTATCGTGCACGCGGCCGCCCCGGGCCTGCGGCCACCCTCAATCACTTACCCTTGGCCTCAGGCCGCCCTCAATCACGCGCCCATATCTAGGTCAAGTTTAGGGGTGAATTGATTTTTTCTCACCTGGTTATGTAAAGCGGCGCCTGCGGTGGCTGTCGCCTCGTTATCGTTCGATGTTGTCGATTGATGTATTCGCCCGTTTAAGCCCCATTTGGGTGTTTTACATGGGCTATTAATTTTTTTACGGGTGATTTACGCGGGTGTTCACACCTGTACGGGTGGTTTAGGGTGGAACGCTGTAGGTGGTATGTTGATTTTACATAGTTTTACGGCATGTGACGAAACAGACGCCTTCTATTATACATAAATTGAGATGAATTTATCGTACTGTACTTAAATACGCCACAATAAGGTGTAAAACAAAGATGTGATTGATTTTCAGAGATTAAGCCGATAAGAGACATTTGATGTTTCAAATTCTCCTAATCAGTATAGACCTAGTTTATCCTATGTAATCTCACACCTACTTGACAAGTAGTGTGTGAGATTACATAGGAGAAGTACTTGAATAACATTTCGAACGAATTTTCATACGTCTTGTTGAAAATTTCGTAAACATAAGACAAATACCCCCGTTGCAGCAGACCTGCATACTCAGCGAATTTCAAATGCAAAACAACGTATTTCAAGCAAACATAGCAAGATTTGACATGTTTTGTTAAGCTCCATAAGAATAACATGGGAAATGAGTATGCAGGTTTGCTGCTACAGGTATATTAAAACTGGATGGTTTTAATTCAATATTTAGTAGATCTGAACTAGAAGAAGCCATTTACCAAGTTTTATCAAGATATGTTGAGAAATAAGCGAGATATAGAATTTTACTTATTTCCCATAAGGTTAACATTGGGGCAACGTACTGTGTTTACCACTTTCAATATCTCGGTAACCAATGGGCATAGAGCAGTGATTCAAAATACTAAATTATTTGTTTTTTTTTGAGCTGAATTCAATGGTGCCCACAAAAATTTGATAAATTTTATTTTTCTATGTAAAAAACTCAAAAAACCCTTTTTTGGGGGGGTTTATCCCCCTTTACCCCCCCCTTCCGGTGGTCCGATCGGGCTGGTTCACGAACTCGTCCAATTGATTACCACTTTACATGTCTGTACCAAATTTCATAAAGATCGGACCATTTTTGCGGCCGCTATCGTGCTAACAGACACATAGATATATATATATATATAGATATATATATATATAGATATATATATATATAGATATATATATATATATATATAAAAATTCGAACGAATAGTGTTTTTTGCTTCTGGGGGCCCCAAAACGAAAAGTTATAGTGGTCCCGAGCTTAGGTCTTACCATGAGACCTACGGTAATAGCTTCTTCCCTATAGGGGAAATTCGCTAAAACTGTGATTTACTAAAATTGTTATCCACAATATTTTTTAGTTTGTTCTCTTCACTTTAGAACACTGCTTACTAGAAGTTTATAGAAATACAATGAAAAACAAAGCTATTAATTTGAGGTATCAACAATGCTTACCACCTTTTTACAGTTTTTACACACTCTCTTGACTCCTGACACATTACATCAGCGGTACCGGAGGGCTCGGGACTACCGCACGGGGTCTCCTCACGAGCACCGGTGATAGCGCTACTGATAAGCGACTCTCGCTCACGCCCGGCTACGGCCCCGCATACTGATAACTCCTGAGGATGGACCGATCAGTCCCAACGACGATTATACCCCCATCAGCCGGTGAGTGTGGCTGGAATCCTTTAGTGCTGTAGGCTTCAGCCGCACTCCCTTGTCGATAGGGGTATAAAGCTTTGAACAAGAAATAATGTCATGCAATGTACGATTAAAGATATAACCGTCTATGAAATGTGCTATAGTTATTGTAATCAGTTGAGCTTTCGACGAAATTAACTGTTTAAAAATAATTTATAGAAATGGACAAGCTAAGTTAAGTTACTGACGTATTAAAGATTCTCTGATGTATTAAAGATAGATAATATTAAATCTATCAAGAGCGGATTCTCCCTTTGAAATACAAATTGTATCATTTCATAAAACTGTGACTTTGGTTCAAGTTAATTCAGAGTATTTTATCTTTTAATTTCATGTTATGTTTTATGAGAAAAAACTTTATTAATCTGATATTATTTAGGCCTACCCAATACAAAGAAATCAGCTGTATTTTAAAAATGAATACTGTTTGTCTTAAAAAGGGGCATTTTCACTGTCTGAAGCAGTTTAGATCTAGATTGGAAAGCGAACAAAACGATGAGACCCCGTCGGTCGGTTTGTACGGTGATTGACAAAGGTGTTTACGACCAATAAAACAGCAACCTGTTTATAGCGTGGACTAATTAGGAATCAAATGGAGTAAAAAAAAACATTATTACGACCGTGACAGGTTATATCCAGTTGTATATCAAGTTTAGATCAGACAATAACAACGTTTACGAGTCTAAATGATCCGGCCTATCTATCTATTTCGACCTGCGGACAGGGTTAAAGGTTTATTAGGCTGGATCATAAACTTTACTCGGTTTAACGCTGACAATCTTACTTTCGAATTATGACACAGCAATCTTAATTTTTTTAACTGGAGCGTATAAGCCCAAGGCCGCCTTTAGCTTCTTTGTTGCAGTCTTTGTATTAAATAAAAATGAACATATAAAAGTATTAAATTATAAATAAATAAACAAAAGTATATTTCGAAAGGAAGATCGTCAGTGTCTACTGAATAGTATATTTTAAGATATTGGTAAATTTTAGAAAATTTATAAAATCAAAGGTAAAAGAAATACAACGTAAGTTTGTTTGGTGAGAACTGAATTTATTAAAAAGTCATCCAATAATATTTCCATAGTGACTTTAATGCTATTTACTGAAGTCGCTTAGTTTAATATTTTTTCTAAAGTGGCATAAATTAATGGTCAACGTCCTTATTGAAAGAGGAGAATTAGGCTAAGCCCCCCCCCACCCCCTCTAACTTGTCGTATAGTACCTTTTGTAATCTCTCTGTTGTGCCGAGTGTAGTTTGATTACCAACGAACAGTACAGTTTGAGCGTGTAAACGAAAAATGGCTTCATCTCTATAGATCCATAACATTTTTAAAGTGTATCATGAACTGGTCGTTTCCAGTTAAAAAACTACATAACTTTATTTTCATCCTAACTAAACAAATAAAAATGAGGAATACATTATATCAAAATTAGAGTAAATAGCAATGTTTGTTTTTTAGACAGCTGTTTGTTTAAATTAAAATGATTTATAGAAAACATACATTCACATGTTACGTGAACTAAAAACATTTCCCTTCCATAAAAAACACGAGAACTTCCTTGTCCAATAGTGTGGAGCCATAGCAAAACCGCAATAAATATAGGAATAAACATAAGTGAATCATGCCATGCATTATGATTTTGACACTTAAAAACCCACTAATTTTAAAAACGCATTGGTAGAAATTGGTTCATAAATAAAATATGTTTTTTACATAATATACTTAGGTATTAATGAAGAGGGATCAATAGATTTTGAGAGGGTGTGATTATAAACATTCCTCTGACCTTGGAAACAAGACTTCTCGCCAAATTCTCCTACTCAGCACCCCTCGACTAGGCCAAGGGCAGGCCCCGGGCCCCCCAACTCGCGATATCTTCACAATCTCTCTGCGCTGATTATAGTTTAATTAGATGTGTGCACGTGTGTGTGCAGTGTAGAGTGTGGGTAGACCAGGCGCCACGACGCCTACTGACCAGATGTCTCCTGCTGGACACGGAACACGCACGGCGCTCGGCGGCAGCGTGACAGACAAGGTTAGGCCTACCTGACGGATCCACGCGTGCGGCAAACCCAGAGCGGTGAAAATCCTTTTTATATAAGTAAGCAGGAATGAGGTTCATAGCATAAATACTAGAAATAATGGAAGAATTGAGTACCTTCAGGTTCGTTGGGAAAAAACAAGATCAGAACATGTAATGGGCATGCGGCCTTTTGATAAGTAAAATGTTCAGAATTTAAGGGTTTCCAAAATTTATTTTTAGTTTTCTTGTTAAAACAAATTATTATAAAGATGAATTGTTTACAATGTCAGAGAAGTTATTGAAAACTATATAAGATTCTGTAGCATATCAGGCTTCTGTAGGGTTACAAATAGGCTCGTCACAGATTAAGGAATTAATTTATTTGTGCTAGGCCTTTTACAACTTAAAGTATGCTATAATAAGAAAGAAAGGCAGAATACTTAGAATTACTTTTACCTTATAACATGTCAATGCGTGTAAAATTTAAAATTAGGCGAAATAACAACCTGTGAGTTTTCTGTAATTTTGGCTTTCAAAATCAGTAGAATTATGATAGGTAATTTATCATACGAAGATATTAGAACATTAAATAGAAGAAGTGACCGTTGGTCAATGTTCATTTTCATTAAAATCTGTTGTGAATTACAATGACGTCAATCACCGATCCACTGTCCATTTTTGTTTAAGCTTTACCGCATCGAAATTCTAGATTGCATTGGGTTCAACTTTACGTAGAAGTGCAACGGTAGGTTTTTTCAGGAAATTCGCTATCGTAAAACTAGATTTTGTAATTTTTCCGGTGTGTACTTTTATGAGCAACATTATAATTTTCAATACTGATTTTTCTCTTTTAAATTAAACTATTGTCGAAGATAGTGATATCATTATCAATTTTTTCATCTCATTATTAGGCATATAAAACATAACTATTTCCTCAAAAGATTTATTCTCGCCGCTTACTGTAATTCCTATATACTCTAGGAATGTCATTCCTCTTTAAATTATACATTTGTTATCTCGAAGGCAAGAAAAACTGGGCTGTTAAAAGGTAGCCTCCTCATGAAACACATCACCACTGAGATCTTCTCAGATTCCAGATATCTCGCTGTTTATAAAATACCTCCTTATTCTTTGTATGTAAATATTTGTAATTATTCAACCCAACGTTTGGCCCTGAGACTTGTTATTTGTCAGTCGCGAATCGACAAGAACCATACATCACCCGTATTGACATCTCGATGACAGATATAGAGACCTAATTATTCAACTGCGAGCGGGATACGACCGAGTCTTGGCTGCCGATCAACTCTGCGCCCCACGACGCGACGGTGATGCATCACAAATATCGCCAACAAATATCATCGCAATGTCACAAACCCGACATCGGCGTCACTTTAGAGTGATGAGCTGCAAGACCAAAGTGGTTGTAGGTAGTGCCAGATAACGGGGCCCAATGTAGGTCTAAGGTTAAAAATACCCCGTTGCAGCAGACTTGCTAACTCAGCGAATTTCAAATGCAGAATAACATATTTCAATCCATCATAGCGATAAATGACATGTTTTTGTGAGGTCCATAAGAATAACATGGGGAATGAGTATACATGTTTGCTGCAAAGATATGTTAAAACTGGGTGGCTTTAATTCAATATTTAGTACATCTAAACTATAATAAGTCGTATACCGAGTTTATTAAGCTATGTTAAGAAATAAGGAAGATATAGAATTTTTTTATTTCCCAAAATGATAGCAATGGGATTGAGTATGCAGGTTAGCTGCCACAAAAATGAAAATGTCAGGGATTTTAGATTAATATACATTAGATCTCATCTATATGAAGCCCCAAAGGTTTATTAAGATATCTTGAGAAATAAGCGAAATATAAAATTTTACATTCCTGCTTAAAACGGATTATTTCGCCTGATGCCAGTATACCAGTTCGCATAGTGCCAGTAAAATATTTTTTACAACACACGGTTAAAGGGCATTAACATTGATGGTTTGTCTTAAAAGCTGCATAAATCAGTTTATATAGGCGTTAAAAGGAAGTGCTGGTTATATGATATCTCCTCGCAAAACAATACCTGGAAACAGTTGATTTCAAAGATATAAAACCACAGATCGTATTTTAGAACCGCGCATTTATCGGCTCGTCAATGACGAATGGCTTTTACGATCCCCTTATGAACGTAACATCAACGCTCAATAATGCGTAATCAATAACGTAATCAACGAATATGGGAAGGTATTCTTGCGACTTCAGGTTCTGTGTGGTCCTTGGCAGTTGGTGCTCAGTGAATATATTCACATTTGTATTACATAGTAATATATCTACACTTTTACATCAATCGAAGTGTTAATCAAGACTTTGGTAATCTCGTAATTTATAGTTTAACGTAACCCTAAAACACGTTACGATAATAAACGTGATAATGACGTTTTGGGTTCGTTTCCAGATTCCAGATCCCCAAACGTCGTGAAACTTGAATTTTACTAATCAGTGATGGCAAATGTCCGCAAAAATCCAAATAAAAATGTAGCCCTAAAGTTGATCCTAGTTACATATATACATATATGAAATAAGCAGACATTATAGAACTATGGTAAAATGGAATGAAGAAAATTAACTTAGGACAACTGTACTATATATTTGGTATTTGTTAAAAAAAAAACACAGTTTGAAGCATCATTATTATAAAATTTTTCGTTGGCAGGAATAGAAATTGGTAAAAAATCTACAGGATGCTTAATGCATGTTCTTATTAGTTGGATTATGAATTTGAGGGTTCATTCAAACATTAATTTAATATTTAGGTAGCAAATCAACAAGTTTCTTTTAGATGTATAGGTATTTAACTAAGGGCAAAAACTACTTCATAATATATTTAGTACTTTAAAACATACAATATATTTGCACTGTAGTGTGTTTGGCCAGCTGTGGTCTTTTGTGTAGATATTTACGTAACACGTTATAAGGTTCCAATAGTCACCACTTGCAGCACTTGGCCGCTAAAATCACACTGAAGGTTACATTTAACAATACCACCCACCCATACGATTACCGAAGGTCACATTAAACGATACAAAAAACCTGTATAGTTACTGAAAAAAAAAACAAACTTGTAAAAACTTGACATATACCCAGAGATTGCCGCCCCCGCGCGGCGGGTCCGGTCTGGCGGTCTGGCGAAGAACGCTGCCAAATTCACGCATAATCCGCGCCGTAATGGCCTAATATGTGGGAGTGCCGGTATTGGCAGGTGTTTAATGTTTAGTGTTTAGTGTTTAGCTACTCCCACACAGCAGTTAGGTTTGGCCTTGGGATGTGAGCAGACTAAAAGTGAGTTGATTAGCTCAGTAGTCAACAGTTTTTCTTACTCATATCTGAAAATAATTGATTTTTCTTTTTTCCCATTATACTACCGGTTTAGCAGAATGTTTATTTTTTTCCACTGATTTTGTAACAATATGAGTAAAAAAATCTTGCGTGTAGTTTGTCAACTTTGTTTTTCGTCACTATGCAAAAGTCAATTTTGTAATGTTTAGAAATTAACTTCCTGAAACAACCACTAAATTGATTTTACATTAAAAGTATGTAGAACTATAAACTTATTTCTATTGAGTACAAAATTATTTTTCAAACTATGAAATTGTAAATATAACATGTAGAAATACTTACAAATAATCCAGGCTCCTATAATTGGAGAAATTGAAATGATATTGTTTTAATATTATATTACATGTTATATAGCCATATTAATACAACGAAAACTTAAAATTAAGAAAACATACAACTGAAGACACAAGTATAAAATGTTAAATAGAAATGTTTTATGTTTGCGGGCCAAAAAACATAAAGTTAAGATTGTGGTAGAATCTTATTACACAGGAACTTGACTACGTTAGAAAATCGCTATCTTAGGAAAAAATATTAACTTTAGGAAAAATAGTACACTTAATTGAAACCTCCTAAAAACGGGCTATAACCTAGTCGTTATTGCCCGTCCCAGAGGCTCTGCTCGGGTTCGACAGATGTTTCTTGTCACGTTTTTGGCGATTCGTTTTTTACCAGCCGCCGCCCGCTAATCTGTCTTTCTGTCGCCGACTGTGGCAGAACGGCTTGTTTGTATCGTGTTTGCTACGACTACCGAATGTTTGGGCTTGTGGCTAATTGGTGTAAGAAAAAACTTGGGAAAGAAGACTGGGGTTTTTATATGTTTCACAAAACATTTTATTGCCTTCATTTTTGTTCTTCTGTTTCATTTTTAAAACGCCAGCCGAGACATTTAAATTTTCAATAATAGGCTTATCAAGTAGAGAAAATTAATAAACTTTTAATAAAATTATGTTTTTTAAAAGTTTTAGTAAACAAAATTTGCGCACAAAACAAATGTTTTTAATTTTTGTTTACCTTTATATTTGTTACAATTTTGAAAATTAGTTTTTATCACATAACAAAGCGGGTCAGGTAGGAAGTGGTCTGGCTCATCGTGACATTATGTGACAAAAATGGAGGGAAGTAGAAAATCCCGAAAATAGCGTTATGTAAAACAATACGACCGATAGCCAACAACACCTGTCTGGAGCAGAGACAAATTACATCACCGAAGCCCACGGCTTATCATTCGATTCTGCCAACCGACAATTATACACTGAATATTCATATCGGATGAACGATAATCGATTATTGTCCTTAATAGAAAGAGAAGGGCCTTATCAGTCGGAGATCCAGCCATAAATCCCCACAGAGCCGATGGTATGAGATAGCCTCGCCGCGCTGTCGAAATGTCGCCAAATTTGATCACTGTCATGCTTATCTCTCATCTACGAGAGAAATCCCCTCCGAGACACCGCCCGGTCACGAAAAACTACGCGTTTACGGCTGCCTCGACTGGTGTGGGCTGATTCCCACTGAATACTCGAGTCAATCGAGCAAGTAAAACTACTCAATGCCGCGTAACACGTACACTTTGTTCGTTGTTTTCAACCTATAAAACTTTTGCTCTAATTATAATCTATTCAAACGCTTAAACACTTTGGAATTTACAAAAACTTACCATCAGGAGACATCCGTAGTTTTTACAATAAGTTATAATTTTAATCTATAATCTGCTTACAATAGCCGCAAAATGAAACGACAAATTGTATTAAAATTCATGATAGCGAAGGATTTATAATTATTATTTAATTTGTTGGACTTTTCCTATCGCTTATAGTGTTTAAACTACACTACGTTTCGAGAGGTATTGAAACTCCTCTCGTTTTCAAGTGACCCTACTTAAAGTTACATTAACCTACTTATGTTTATTTAACCTACTTTTTTGGGTTTTTTTGTTTTTTTGACATACAATTACATTCATCCAACATTCAACAGAAATCTCACTCACACAAAATTTCATACAAAACACATTAAACATACTTAATACAGAAAGAAAATTAAAACTAAAACATATTACATGATTTAGTTTTAATTTTCTTTCTGTATTAAGTATGTTTAATGTGTTTTGTATGAAATTTTGTGTGAGTGAGATTTCTGTTGAATGTTGGATGAATGTAATTGTATGTCAAAAAAACAAAAAAACCCAAAAAAAGTAGGTTAAATAAACATAAGTAGGTTAATGTAACTTTAAGTAGGGTCACTTGAAAACGAGAGGAGTTTCAATACCTCTCGAAACGTAGTGTAGTTTAAACACTAGAAGCGATAGGAAAAGTCCAACAAATTAAATAATAAGAAACGACAAAATTTGCTTATCCACTGATACAGAAATATTAGCGATAACCTGTGTTCTACATGGTGGCCACTTAAAGGCTTGAAATATTTGTCCAATTAGAATCTTTATAACTGCTCGGATTGATGGTCCATTTGCAATGCAGAGCAGCCCATCGTGTCTGAAGTGGCTGGATTCCAATGGTGAATCATTTTACGCTTTCAAATGAGTCGGGGGCGACGTTGATTGTAGATTATGATAATTTACGAGCAAAAATACGATAATTGTTGTACAAGTTCCGTCGTATAGCCTCAGTTCAATATGCGATACCACGGCATGGAATTAAAATTTCGGTTGGTTATTTGAGGGCCTGACAAAATTTCGCATTTCAAATATCTGAAAATAATGCCGATCGCGTAACTATTAGGTACATAGTGTAAGCGAAGATTCTATCAATTGTTGTTAAGCATAACTCTGCATAAATCACTTGTTAGGCCTATATTGTTTAAACGGAAGCAGCTTAGTTCATTTTATGCTCAATTTCAGCTCGATTTTTTTCATAGTCTTAATAACTTTTTGTTTCTCTTCTATAACTTTCAACTTTCATATTGGGGTTTCTGGATTGTTCACCTGATATACTGTATAATCTGATTTTTATTTTTATTTAAAAAATCTGAGTATAATTATAATCTTTTTGTGTTGATTGTATACTGCGAGAATCGCAATCACTTCTTGGGAATGCTGTCCATACTTCTCGTATTTTCGGATCCCGTGATTAGAAAGTGCAAGACGCCAATCTTTTAGGTTAGCGTTTGACCACTAATATTTGATTTCTGGGAGTAAAAACATTTATATATTTTTTGATTATTCCTTCCGAGTTTGAAGGTTAATCAGAACCGTACGATAATTTCGCAGGCGTACGTCAGGACATACGACAATTTCAACTACTTGCACAATAATTTTCCCTAGCTTAACTAGTGACACTGCGCAATCACTGCCAACTCGGCGCATGTCTGCGGGGATCTCAGAGCGGAACTCACAGGATTTACCCCGTCCAAGGCGCGCTGAATCAGATTTAACGCCACGTATGTTGATGTTTAGCGCGGTTTATCTCCAAAAGACCGTACGGAATTGTATCACTCTTCAACTTATTACTGAAGCTCATTTCGCTGTAGGATTGAAACAGTTTTTGCACTCCGTACTAGATTATGATTAACGTTTTATGGTTCGTTGAATGTATTGAAGTGACGGATAGAAAGTCGCGGTTTTTATTATAATTTGATCATGTAAGAATAGTTATAAAAGGAACTTTTAGTTGATAAAACCTTTTGAAAATCTGGGAGATGAATGACAAGTGTCGGGTATAGAGAAAATTCGTACTAGTTAATCTTATAGTATTTATCAATTCTTTCGAATTGAAAGTTTCTCAACGGTTTGAACAGGTGGTTCGACAAAATATTCTATCTTGTATGGGCTCCTACCCAACCTGCTCTCCAACACGTTGGGATCGAGGGGCTCGACGGTGCTTCACGGTTGGACGCGCGGTCCCAACATTCCCAACGTGCTCGCCAACACGTTGGGATCGAGGGGCTCGACGGTGCTTCACTGTTGGACATACGGTCCCAACATTCCCAACGTGCTCTCCAACACGTTGGGATCGAGGGGCTCGACGGTGCTTCACTGTTGGACATACGGTCCCAACATTCCCAACGTGCTCTCCAACACGTTGGGATCGAGGGGCTCGACGGTGCTTCACTTTTGGACGTACGGTTCCAACATTCCCAACGTGCTCTCCAACACAGGGATGGCAAAAGAATATATCGATACATAAAAAGTATCGATATTTTAGTTCCTATATATCGCTAAGAATAGATTGGTACAGGGTGTTTTTTAACGCAACCCATTTTTAAGATTGAATAATGCACATATAAATATGAAATGAGTATTGTTTGTCGATCTTTCTATTTTAAACAACCTATTATTTAAGTTAGACTACATTTTGTTCACATTATGTGTTCAAACAATTCGCCATTGTCATTTTTACAAAGTTGTGCTCGCTCCATCAAATTCCCGAACACGTGTTGCAAGGTACCTCTTTGTATTTCTTGCATTAAATTTGTTCTGTTTGTTTTGAAGTAATGAATATCTGTGAATTGTTTTCGTAGGCCTTACATTTTATGTATCCCTAAAGAAAATAATATAGAAGTCAAACCGAGGATCTTGGGGGAAATAATCCTTCACTGATAAAATAAAGTTTTGGGTTGTGTTAAAAAAACACCCTGTGTTTCTGTTCCGACATTATCGGTGTATTGATATTTATGTTTCGATATCTATCGCTTGAAAAAAAGGTTTTTGGACGATATTAAAAAAAATCATTGTGAATGTTTTCAGGCGGAAAAAATGTGCATGTTTCGTAAAGAAATATTCCCTGGAAAAAAGTTTTGAAAAATCTTGAGTCCAGTGGTGGCAAAACCTAATTATGAAAATAGTTTGATCCCACTTTCAATTCATTGGTAAACCTGTCTTCTTTTTCTCCAGAAGTGTTGTTTTTCTCTCGATATTTCAGAAATATCAATATTTTTCTCCCAACATATCGTATATCGATATAAATTATTCAGATACATCAGAAAAGCGATATTAAATTCTTTAACATTTACCATCCTTAGTCATACCAGCGAAGTGCATGCGGCAGGTGTGACGGCCAAACCTCTGCCTGTTCTTTATTTGACTCCCCCTCGCGCCCGTCCAGCATTTCACCACTTATGCCCGTAATTGCGGCGTTTAGCCTCGGACCGAGGATGCTCGATACATCACTCGTCGATCACTCACAGGGTGTTGGGCGTTGAAGATTCCTACGGGCATTCGTTCATCACTGGATAATTAAGAATAGAGTGGCTATTGGTCATTCACTAAGAGTTGACCTTTCAGGCAATTGTTCATTAGATCGGTTGCCCAAGGCTGTACACTAAATGATGAAAACCTAGGGGCATTTATTAATCAGTCTATTCATTTATAAGACTGAACTATCTATAATTGTTAGTCATTCACTGAAAGTTGAATCAAACTATTTACCTAAAAATGGACTGGCTGGCAGTCACACTCAATATGGGCGCTGAAGATTGTTTCCGGTAAATGTTCATCAGCCTGGTTATGTAGGAAAAACTGCCGATAACCCACTGTTCAAAGGTGTTTTCATAGATGTTTTGCTCAAAGACATTATACATATTATAAATAACCGAGTGGTGTTTTAGGCATTCGAGGGACATCAAAATGAAAAGTTATTGTGGCCTTGGGCTTATCGATGTCAAAGTACTTTTATTGATCAGATGAAGTTGTTATCACTCACGCAATACCATAGATTGTTAACATTATTTACACATTGAAGCTTTTTTTAATTTTACCAATTGAAAAAGCCTGCTTTGGATAATTTTGGTAATTTCCTCTTAGAACACAGCTAGAAAACTATTACAGGTGAGAACGAGGAATTCGTATTGTTTTTAGAAAGTTTTCATTGTGAAAAAAATCTTGTTCACTTAAAACATTTACATCACATGTAGCCATAACAGTATAGACCATTAACTATAAAATCTAAATTCTCTTTTCTAAATTTTAACAAACTGATTGATTAAAACGTATCCAGTAAAAATAGCAAACATAAGTGTTTGACTGAAGCTCTGTCTAACGGGGTATGGTAAAAAAACCTCCACATCTTGTGACTAAGAAAAAGATAGAACAACATAGATGTTGTATTGTTCATTATTAGACAAGAGAATGGTGTGATCCAAAGTATTATCTTGATTTTAACGGTAAACTCATTAAAATTAAATATTGAGCCAGCTAAACGAAAATCAAACGTAAGAATACGAACAGCTTTGCAAGATTGGGCCATTTAAAGCGATCAAGCCGTCACAGTCTCAGCCCCAGATTACGGTCCTTGTCGGCGCCGATCACCTGAGAACCCATTAGCCTTACCTTGTACCTTGTACCTTGTCCATGCCGAGTCCCAATTAATTTAAATTAAACCGGGGCAGTAATCAACAATAAATCCGATTGTTGATTTATTTATCGCCTATAAATCCCACCTGTTTGCTCGTCCCACCCGATGTGGAAGTGCCTAAATTAAAACGAGGTGTCGATTTCATTTTAGATATGTAATCGAAATGCTAATCTCGGAGGAAACAGGATAGCCAATCCCCGGACAGCAGGTGTACCAACAGAAACAATTACTGCGGAACAGTTGTCCCGGGGATGATTCAATTATCGAGATCGATATCAAATCGGACAAATCGATTCGATTATCTATCGTTATCGAATCTGTTCTGACAAATCGGGGACATTTGCATATCTGATAATCGATTGTCCTTATCTTGTAACTGATATTCGTAAATGGAAACAGATGGGGAGATAACTCAATCTGTGGGTGGCAGTTATATTGAATATTTTAGAGTATTTAGGCAGTTTAAACGAGTCGAAGGTGACAGAATCTACATATTCTGAGGAGGGGCAGTAACTGAGCCATTTATATTACATGAGATGGCTATTGTAAAATTGATGTAACTGATAGTAAAGCGGGAGAAGAAGGGAAAAACTCTCTTAATATACTTTAAAGGTATTTGAAAATTAATTTAAACGATATTGACGTCCTTCTTATGAACCAAAAATTATATTTTTTAACGTTTTCTGTAATTCTGTTTGGTCCTACTACACCATCTATATAGAATATATTATATAGTATTATAATATATTATAGTATTATTATAGATTAGTATTATGTAGTATTTAAAATATATCGAATTACTACTCTTCATTTGTACACGTTTCAAATTAAAGTGACTTTATAGGCGGAGCAATCTCTTGTAACAAAGCCTTGGCCCTGGTAAATAGCATCACCCTCAACATCACGCATGAGGGTTTAGCTGATTTCAATCAATAGGAGCCTTGTTTGGCAAGCAGAACCATCGATTTGAGTTAAATTGGCTCTGTAAGGGTTTTACTATGTGACACTTGCAAATCAGTGTTATCAGTTCAAAGGCTACAGCCTGAATACTTGTGTTCAGGATAGGACCTTAGTAATTTAGTTGTAGCTCAGGCACATTATCCTTACTAAGCTTAGTACTCAGGCAAATAGTTTTTTTTTTATTTTTGTAAAATCCCTTTATTTGTGTTTTAAGGGAATGAGGAACAATATTTTCTCTCGATTCGGGAGACATTGTTGGTCCCAAAAGCCTGCCAAGGTATGGTTCTGGAGACAATGTGCTTTACTCTAGTAATGCACACACTTCCCCTACCTGGCCTAAGAAATCAAAAGACAATTATTCCAGAACTTTACTCTCATAAAACCTTCTGCAACAAAAAACCTGTACAATTTTGAACTGTCTTACAAATTAAATTAGTAAACTTAATTGTGAACAGTAATTAAAATAGTAAACAAATTTTGTGAGTAAACTTAAAAAGTGCTAAGAAATAAATGTTAATAACAGTACTTTCTATTACAAACCAAACATCAGGACTACTCCTATATTAACCGTATATTAACCTCCTTCCTCCTTTCCAGTTTTGAGTGCGGCATGTCAACATTGACCGCGTCGTAAACTGAGGAGACTTGAAAGGTGGGTAGATCAGTAGAACACGTAATATGCTCGAAGTTCGTAGAATACCAGGTATATCCATTCTACACTCATATTTAATTCATATTCACCTTGAATTACTACTTACTGGTGGCCGGAGTCTCCCTTAATACCGAGCATCATGATGAGTTTGTATTATTCAAAAGAATTATTTTGACAATTACCTGTATGTTTTATAATCAGATGCTCTTTTGTTTTTATTTCTGGTCCGATACTATTTATTTGAGCTGAGACTGTACTTTAACTGCTTCCAGGCGTCTCTGGTTCTACGACTCGAAACCCTCGAGAAAAAGCACATTTAGACGTTGAATGAGGGCTTTCAAACAACGATTAATCAATATCAACCCAATAACATAGTCCGGGTCGCAACTTCCTTCATATAAATCTCTCACTCGTTTAATATCCCCTACTATATAATATTAGAAATCTGAAAGTTCGCGGGTTTGTTTGTCTGTTGCTCCATCACGCCTAAATTAGTGAACCAATTCACCTGAAATCTGGTAAAAAGGTAGCCAATTATCTGGAGCAAGACGCAGGGGTATTTTTAATTTAAGTACAAATGAAGAATTTATTTTATCAGTGAAGGATTATTTCCCCTCAAGATCCCCAAATTTGACCCCACTATATTATTTTGTGCGTGGGGATACATACAAATTAGGGCCTACGAAAACAATTCAGAGCATATTCAGCACCGTCAGCACCTCAAAACAAACATAACAAATTTAATGCGTGAAATTCAAAGAGGTACAGTACCTTGCAACACGTGTTCGGGAATTTGATGGAGAGAGCACAGCTTTATACAAATGCCATTGACGGATTGTTTGAACACATAATGTAAAATAAATATGATCAAACTTAGGTTGTTTAAAATGTAAAGATCAACTAAACAATGTTCATTTCATTTTTATATGTGCATTATTCAACCTTAAAAATAGGTTGCGTTAAAAAACACCCTGTATTATTCTGTGCAAAACTGACGATTTTTTTCTGTAGAAAACGCCCTTCTGTTGTTGCACACCAAAAGATTGAAAACATAACTTTTCAGGTGACCGAGGTCGCGCCGCGGGCGAAGTGACCGAAGTGACTGCAGTGAAGTGACAGCTGCGAAGGGAAGCGCTCCCCGCCGCTGCACGACCCGCCCCGGGCGCGTAGTTACCGTGGTTTACTGTGGTTTACCGCCCGGTGGTGTTTTCAATATCCGCCGACGACGCCGCGGCTGAGCTGAGCCCCCGGCGCCACACCGGCCGTCGCTGTCGCAAGCCGTGGGAACTGGCACAACGCACAAGAGTGGGAATTGAAAAAAAAAACTTCGTTTTTGTGACAACTGTACTTTTAACACCTTTAACATATTTTATGATTTGTTTATATCAAACACATTTTGACCATCCGCCCCGAGTGTCACGAGCGGTGAGACTGAGCGTTGAGCCACGTGTCGAACTCCAAACTAAAAATCCAAATTTAAATTCAGATTCGAATTAAAATTAAAATTACGATTAAAATTCAAACAGAAACCTCAGAATTTAAATACAATTTTTTATATAGTCATTAAGTTTGCACAGAAGGTCAAGTCATTATAATTGACTTAACAATCAAAAAGAACCTCTATTCACAAAAGAAAAGAAATTTAGTTCGTTAATGTTGGCGCATTAAATCTTGACACTTGGGAACCCTTTACACCTGAAGCAGTTAGTTAGAGTAAAGTGAAGGTCATCAGGACACCACAGCTGATACGAAAAGTTGTACTAGCCTGATGCATAAGCGTTTTCCAACAGCAGTCAATATATATATAGTAATTTGTGATCAAAATACAGTTAGTTTGTTTTTATATTGTTTGTTGTCCAAAATCATTAAAAATAAACAATATCTGGCAGCTCCAGCCATGGACTAGGCCATGGTTCAAGATATATGCGCCAAGAAAGCAAACCATGCACAAACAGTCCATAGAGCAAACCATACACAGAAAACGAATCAAATAAAAAAAACTTCGAATATTAAAACATTACAAAACATTAAGGTATTAAATAATCAAACATGTTAAAGATTGATTATATTGGTCTAGTTATAACTTCAGAGCCATAACACTTGCCAGAGATAGATTTTTAGAAGGCATTCACTTAGCGACATTTGTAATGTGAATAATGCTACTTTTAGGGTAGCCAGGTCTCTTTTAGACCTAAGACAACCAAAACTGTTTGAGGTAAATACCAATACCAGCAGTAATTCAAATTTGCATATTTGTTCCTTTATTGTGAAAGCTTCTAAATACTAAGTTCTTGGGCTGTATCTTAAAACCTGCGAAAAAGACAATTAAAAGTACTCCGTATAGCTAATCCCTATTAAAACTTTATTCGCGTTATTAATTTCACTTTCATAAACTAACCAGTCGAATCCATCCGTGTCGTATCACAGTAATCGGATGCGAACCCGGAATAATCCGTGGCTCGCGATCCTATCGGCGATATATCGACCGAGTCGAATTCAGCTTTAATCGATTTTTAATCGACTCCTCGTAAATCCCACCCAACGAGCCAAGTGAACTCTCGATTTCTATAATTATTGGGGCTTGTTGCGCAAACAGACTTATTTGGGGGTGGCCGGTTATACGATAAAAATCAAATTATATCGAGGTTGTAAATTAAATGTAGCGGTTATACGCCATATAAAATCCGCAGAGTTATGCATTAAATTGTGAAAGACCCGAATTTAAATGTCGAGCCTTGTGACCTTTTAGATTTGATATTGATGAAAAATATGTGACGTGTGTTATATATGGATATTTAAACGTTCTAATTTTGAAATAGGTTTACGCTATTGGTTCGTTTATTAGACGAACGCATATTAGGAGTTAAAATTTCACGTTCAAAGTAGACGTGGTATTCGTCGAAGAGTAAATTTACATTTTGATATGTCAACAGTTTAGGTTATTTTTAATCAAGTTAGTTATTTTTATTCACAGAAAATTGAAATTGCAAGGTAATCTAAACGGTGAAATTGATTCTTCAAATAATATTTGCCATTACATTAATCCAATTAATCTAAACTGAAAATATCCGCACACTGAATTTCCGTTTCACTGAAAATATTGCATCACATTTACGAAACCTAAACTACCGGCCTCTTTTCCTTTAATTCCCCCAAATTAAACATCTTTACATGACATAACGAAAGGAATCACCTATACATTTTTACAAACAATAACTGGCGCAACCATGTATACAGAGATTGAAATTTAAGTTTGAATAGTTTGTTGACACTATTGTTGAGCATAATGGTTACGATAACAACTAATATTTGAGAACAGACTTAATTAGTTCGATGCTCACTTATTAGGTCTAAAGTGGGCAGTAATTACTTACGTAAGTATGTTTGTATGTATCTCTTTCTATGTTTGTTTACAATGTTACAATTTTTTCTAAACACTACATACGTCCCTTTTTGAGACTTAAAGACTACATTACGAGTGTATATAATCATACCATATTATAATTAATTCGAATACAGTTAATTAAAACTGACGAATTACAATCCACCCAAACAATCTATCCACAAAATGTAACTTGTCACCGATTGCATCAATTCTCGTGGCGTAACAGCGGTTTCCACATAAATCTAACACGCCCTTCTCTTGAAAATTCCGTCTAAATCCGACTAAGCTTCCGTGAGTCGGTGGCTTTCGGCTCAGGACTGAGAACCTGTCGCCGGGTCGGCGGAAATAAAGAGATTAACCCGGTATTTGGACAGTGGTCCTGCAAGCTGTAACGGCTGTCACCAAACCCTCGACACTTGACACTACTGTACGACACTGTCCGGTGGTTGTCATCAGTGTCGGCGGATTAAACCTTAAACATTTAACTTAGCGGCGAATTAAACTCGAAACATTTCCCTTCACCGGAATTAAACCTGAAACATCTCCCTCTACATTGGACTCACCTCCGATTACTTTCGGGATAATCTCTCGATTTATTTCGTCGCTCGATGAACTCGTGTTGGCCCTCAAAGCCCGGCGTTCGCTCGTAGTGTTTGTTTATTCGAAAAGCTTATTTGAAAGTATTTTTTCCACAGTGATAGTAATTTTTTAGTGTTTTTGTTCTAAGTGTTTAACACAAATATGGTATGTAATGCTTACTTTCGAATTAGGGATGCATCCAATTTCACCCTTGGAAGAGTTAGAGGGTCAGCACCTCAGCAGGTAGATTTCAGAACCAATGTAAGTATCCCCCTTTCTCCGTGGTTACATTCTTTCTTCCCAATTTTTTTCGCTCTTCTCCAGGTTCTTTCTTTAATACTGGCATGAAAACACCAAGATGCATCAATATGCAAGTTTACTATTAAATATGATCTACAGTATATTTTGTTTGCTGCTGCCTAACCTATCCCAACCCAGCCCCATCCTAACCTAAGGTTTAATGACAGCATTAAAGAACTTGGAGGGGACCGAAAGGGAGACTTCGGATGTCAGAATCTACCTGCTGACCCATGGGGAAAAAGGGAAAGAAGAAAATACTTTTTGACCGCGGAGAAAAAGGGACTCACATTGAACTAGAGCACAATTTTCAAAATGTGGTCCGATGTGAGGGGACGGTGCATCTTTCCACCGAGAGAGTTGTGAGATGTGAGATCACCTTATTACTTAATGTACTCGTAGAGATTAGTGCCTGGGCTTTTGCCCAAATGTAGGAGTTGTAGATCCCCAGAGTTGTGTAGATACCTGTAGGAGTTGTGGTTCATCCCGGCTTGTCCATCTGGGAGGTGATGAGGGACCCTTATCCGACAAATTCTTAAGCGTCTGTTAGTCTGGAGGACGAACAGACCTGGATGAAGGAGAGCTCCCAGGGTGAGGTCCTTGTCTGGGGATGCTTGGGAGATCTCGGGTTATTCCCTCCTTGTTAGGCTGTCATGATGCATAATCAGCATTCCAGCTCTGTAAAGGGATGGAAAATATATTCCTAAATCATCCATGAATTACGAAATATTCGATTTTTTAAATCCAGAAATTACCTTTTTCTATGCATTGGAACCTTTAAAATCGATTTCACTTTGCAATGTACCGGAACCAGAATACCGAAAGTTCCGATAATTCGATTTCGCCCAACCTAAGTCCTTATGTGGCCCAGTCGATTGTCGATAATTACGAGTCGAACCGGAGCCCGGGGGTCACGGCGCGCGGCGGACCGTGGAGTCGGTACCGGCGACAAAAGGAGCCGATCGCCGATACCGGGTCGATAGTTTCAATTATTGCCGACAGAGCTCGTGCCGGATAAACAACTGTAACTGGACACGGCGAGTCGGTCGGCGGTCGGTGTGGCAATCGGATACGACGATAAGGTCCGCTCGGTTGTGCGGCATGGAGATGTTACCGTCGACGACACATTGACACATTGCGAAGGCGCTCGATCAAAACAAAAATGTGTTAGGTACGTTTCAAATGTTCCTCCTGATAGTTTATTTTGTAACATTGAGAATTTTAACCACACAAAGTCACACATGTACTCCTAAATTGCTAATTTGAATTTATGACCAACAATATACAACAATAATTGCATAATACAACAATTAATTAATTTTGGATCTTCAAGTATGTAGTCTAAATGGTTAAATTTATAAATCCTTTTCTGCTAATTTTCTTTAGATTTTCACTGGGAATTCGTTGGAGTAATTACCAGCGTATTGGTCTTTAGTTTAAGAGGTTTGGCACTCATATCCCGGGAAATTATCAATAATTTGAATGGCCGGTACCATTTGTTTGTGTGTTTATCTTCAGTAAAATTGATGTCGTCAAACAAATCATTAAGATGATCTTTCATTATAGTAATTTTTCAATGTACAAAAACAATCGCAAACGTTTGATAGAACTCGTAAAAATAAAATAATACTGAACAGATTTATTATTACATCCAAAATCGGAGATTTTATGGGATTTCGCGCATTGTTTTATCAACTACCACAAAGAAAATATTGAAGGATTATTTTTTCAATATGTTCTTTGTGGTATTTGATAAAGCAATGCGCAAAATCCCATCCATGATTTCTGAAGGAAAGAAACTACGCAGGACAGCACAACAATAGCCTATTCTGTCGGCGGGACACTTGGATTCCCTCCGATATACTAACAAGATGGGAAACAAATTACAAACCCTCATATTTCACCTGTTCACCTCCTGCACAGCTCTCGCTCGCTACCGCCTCGTGACCGTTGTCGCCAGATCCCCAGATCGAGGCTAGCGGAGTTACTGACCAAGACGGAACTATTTTTGCCCGGATTGAATATACGAGCCGAGGTGCACGTCGATAGTGCGGTACAAGGTGAATGTTTACTGAACTTGCCACAGCTTCCAGTCGAGATAGAGAACCGCCGCGCCGCTTCTAACCGGAACCTTTCTAACTCAATTGGCGGGAAATTTCTGGTATTTGTTGAGAAAAGTCTAGTATGGTCCCAATAATCATTTATTTGTAACTAGCTGATCAACACGGTTTCACCCGTGGAAAAACAGAAAAAAACTTCCATTGATACATGATTTAATGTTTAGTTTGCCATGACAACATCATGAGCTTCCCTATGGGGTCGAAATGAAAAAAAATCGCTTTTTAGAAGCTTGCTGTTTAATTTCAAAAATACTTACGCTAGTTTTAATTCGTCTTAAACCTTCTCATTTGTGCATACAATACAGAAAATAAGGGTCACACCAGTACTCTTGTTTTTTTCGTGAAAAGCGGTCTAATGTGTGATGTTATGCGTTTACCAACAGAGTGACAGAAATTGCGATAAGGCTCGATTCGGATTATCTGACCTTCAAAACGTAAAAATAACCAATAATTTAATACTTCTAAGCAATGTACAGACAAAATTCTAATTTTGTTTATATAGATTTAAAATTGTAATGCTACTGTATATACACTGTTTTTATTGGTTGAAGGTATACTTCGCTTATGGATAAACCATCTTTGCTTGCTTGTTTGTTTGCACAACCGTTTCAAAGGCTCCGAGGAGCTTCTTGAAATGCTGGGAAAAGTTATTATTAGCTAAAAATCGTGTCTCAAGGAGGTTTCGTGGCCAGACAAATCTAAATACATAAAAACTTAAATTGAAACCTGTAAAACTTAGGTTGAGTCGTATGGGTTGATAAATCGGGAATGAAATAACAACGAAAATTATACCTTTTATAATTCGTCTTATAACAGCAAAAAAGGATCAGAATTAGACTTAGAGTAAAAGTAAGGAAAATAATGAACTATCGAGCATCGAGCAAGGCTCAGTCCACAATTTCCAAAGAGTTAAGAAAATCGGAAGGGTAGGCTACATACTACATTAAGTAATCTGATGGTAGCTTGCTTCTTTTTCGTATTGAGCTAGTGTTGGACGAAGGTCCACTACCGTATTGCTGTTCTCGATACGATGCTGCCAAATAACACCAGCTGTTTTCGTTAAAATATTTTAACACAACGTCTTCAATCGGAACTTGGTGCTACTTCCGATTTCGGTGGTCTCAATCCAAATTAGTCGGACTTTTCTACAATAGCAAATTTGCCATACAGATAAAAAAAACAGATGGAAAATTACGTTACCGCACAAAGGAAATACAAACTAGCGCGGAATAGTATTTTACTGCCTGTGGGAGTAGTCTGGACGGTGGACGACGCCGGCGCTCGACTAGGCTTGGCCGCCTACAGCGTCATCTATCCATCACGGAGAACAAGAGCAGAGCGCGTGCGTGTGCATCCTGGCGCCGCGCCGCCACAGAGTATACCACACGCCACAGAGTATACCGGCGCGTTACATTTACATATAATAGACGGCGGACGGAGCGATTTCGGCCTAACGACTCAATCAGACGCTGATGACGGGGTGCCCGGAATTGCCTCGTTAAATTAGTATTTAAATAATAAATTACCTTAATGTTTCCTTGTTTGGTGTCGCTCAAGATCGGGGCTGGGTGTAGTATTTTTAACGGCATGGGTGGAATAAGTTCACAGTATCATGGTGTTAAGTGAGAGGTCCTTGCAGCTAGACCCTCCAGCTATATTTAAACTTTTACAAGTACCCGACGGGCTCAACTAGCGGTTGTAAATTATCTTTTTTGCGCTTGCTTGGCTTCATTGTGCTACCTTATCCTCCTGCTTCACTCTCATAGGCCTGTGTTCAAGGGACATGAAGGCTTTTTTTAAGGATTGTGGAGCCAGAGAAAATGACACGTCACTGGCCAAATCAATTTTTTTGTTTCTTCCTTGCCCATAGAGTTGAATTAGTAAATGAAATTTTGATTAAAGCGTTGATCGGATTATGTCCCTTTACTCGTCGTCTTATTATTGTGAGGTTCAAAACTCAACACATGGCTTTTTCCAATATACAATCATATGGGTAAATGACCAGCTGATCAAGTTTTGGATCTATATAGCAGTTGTATTTGGCGAGTATAGTAAAAACATCCCCATTAGCTAAGACATCTAGGCGCTACTGGTTAATGGTTACAGGATACAAGCTCAGTCGCTCAACAAATCACTTCTACTATACGTAAACATCCAAGCATATGTGGCATCCGGTTTTCTGATGGCTTCACACTTTTTCCTCTTACATTTGCAGACCAAAACGTTCTCCTGCATGTCACAGCACGAGAATCCAATCCCGGGATCCCGCATGATTTTAGGGTGTATTCAATCCCGGGATTCTCACGCTTAATCCTTAATCACGGGATTTTCGGGATTATCAAATTTACCAGCAAAATCGATATTTACAATATTTCCATCAGTTATAAAAAAGTTAAAACTAAGAAAAACCAGTTGGATGTCGTTGTTGACCAAATAAATCATGGTTTGATGAGTTATTTGCCGTTTTAGGCCTACTTATCTGTATAAATGATATACAATTAATATTTTCAAGCGTTTGAAAAAATTTACAAGTAGGCCTAGACTTATTTTTGATATGGTGTATGGTGTAATTGCTGTTAAGTTTCATTACGAAGCTCCTATGATTATTTTTCAATAACTTTTATCTTAGTTCTATTTTTTTACTTACATCTTTTCAAGCGAAAATTTACTTCTAGTTCTGATATTGTTTGGTCAAATAACTAAATACATTCATATTTGTATAGGACTT
Source organism: Flexamia atlantica (assembly GCA_035578135.1). Lineage (NCBI taxonomy): Eukaryota > Metazoa > Arthropoda > Insecta > Hemiptera > Cicadellidae > Flexamia > Flexamia atlantica. Next base: position 45,547,567 of record JAQJVK010000004.1, read on the forward strand.
TCTTTAACTTATATTTGATTACATGTTTCTGTTGCTCTTTTATACATTTTACGCGGTTATACAGGGTCTATCTGATAATGTATTCTGTTTAATAAGCTGACCACGTCGATAATTTTTTAAAGTTCTAACTTTTTGTGAAAAAATACGTTTACAACTCAAAACAAAATGGAACTCGTCCTTACGTAGTTTACCATTTATATCTACGAAAGGATACTAAAACGTTCTTTTTGTATTGGCAAATACCATGTTGGGTCCATCCCGGGATCAGTCCCGGGATCCCGGGATTAAAATTTCCGTCCCGTAATCCCGGGATTGAAAATTTCGTCTGGGATTGGATTCCCCAGTCACAGCCTATCCGAAGATGACGGCTGTCTCTCTGCCTCTCTGTCTCTGTCCTTGGTTGCACGCGGCCGCCCAGCCATTGTACGCCTCTTTGGACAAACCCCCCATTTGTTTTGGATCACCCGAAAACCCCATTAATATACATAAGTGCTACGGCCACTCCTCCTCTATTCTTCCTACATTGCCGTAAAGCCTCGGTGGCGCCGGCCTCCTGTTACTGTTTCTGTTGTAATGTCGTCTGACGAGAGGAGCCTTGGTTTTAATTGTTATTGGCACGTTCCACGCGTTTTCCATTGTCTGGTGACGAGCTGGCGAGGTGTCTACCGTTTGATATTTTGCTTGACAGAGGGCGAAGCGGTCGAGTGAAATGTCGCGTTTGTAACTGATAAATGTTACCCAGCAAGCGCTGAAAATATGTTGACTAACAGACGTTCCGTAGATATTTTTTATATATTGTTAATGCATTACTAGGTTAGAATGAGTGGGATGATTCGAGTATGGAAAACATCGATGGGAAGGGGTTGACACTTGGACGATCTAATTCATATGTTTCTTCCAGTGTAGCAACGCTTATATAGTGACAGTTGCGTGCAAAATAAATCTTTAATAAACTGTTTAAAGATTTTTTATTAGGGTTGATTGGACAAAACTTTCTACTCGAGTGTAGTATTGTAATGGAGTTGCATGCGACACAATCAATATATGTGCACATGGTTTTCGGCTAGACTCTCCTCATGAAAACTATAGACTACAACCATGACTGCGTCCTCGTCATGAATTGAGCCTGAGCTTTAGCCATGACCAGCCTGAGCCAGCTTGACGCATTGAACCTGAGGCTATAGAGTACATCGAAGATACAGATAACTTCACGCCTTAAATCTAAGGTTATAGAATATATTAAAGATACAGATAACTGCACGCATTGAATCTGAGGCTGTAGAAGAATGAAGATACAAATAACTTCACGCTATAGAAAATATCGAAGATATGGCCTACAAATAACCTCACGGCTTCGGACGTATATGAGACTATAGAATACATCGAAGATACAGATATCTTCACGTATTTAACTTGAGTCTGCAGAAAACACTGAAGATAAAGATACCTGGCTCAATGCATAGAACCTGAGGCTAATATAGAATTCAGTGTAGATAAAGATAAACACAAGCATTGAACCTGAGTTCAAACAAGACATTGTAGCTAAAGATAACTACAAGCATTGAACCTGAGTCCAAACAAGACATTGTAGTTAAAGATAACTACAAGCATTGAACCTGAGTCTATAGGAGACATTGTAGATAAAGATAACTAAAAGCATTGAAGCTGAGGCTGTAGAATTTATCGAAGATACAGATAACATCACGCATTTAACTTGGGTCTGCAGAATACCCTGAAGATAAAGATAACTTCATGCATTGAACCTGAGGCTGTAGAATTCAGTGTAGATTTAACTACAAGCATATATGACCTGAGGTTACAGAAGACATTGTAGATAAAGATAACTTCACACATTGCACCTGAGTCTATATGAGACACTGTAGATGACCATAACTACAAACATTGAACCTGAGTCTGTAGAAGACATTGTAGATAAAGATTAAACGTAAGGCTGTAAAATATATCGAAGATACAGATACCTTCACGCATTGAACCTTATGCTTCAAATACACTGAACATACAGATAACCTCACGCATTGAATCTGAGGCTGTAAAATATATCGAAGATACAAATAACTTCACTCATTTAACCACCCGGAACCGACCGGGACTCAGTGGGTTCACCGGCCACAAATATCACCCGAGCCCCGAACACCGTAAGTCATCGCAGGGTAGGGCAGTAGCGGGTGCCGACTGTGACGTAGCGGCATAACGCACGCGATATATCGATAATTCGATATATCTACATCGATACCATCGCTACCGCGCCGCGCGTGCTACAAATTGGCTGTCACTGATAACGTCGCTATTTGCAATAAATCGCGCGGGTCAGTCCTGCTCTGCGGAGGCACTTCCGCCAGCTGGCCCGACGGCGACGGATGGGCTGCGTACCGTTGGTTGGCGGGGGATATTGGAGGTAGGAGTGTGGTGAGGAGTGGAGGTGTGACTTGTATCTTTGAAGTGGAGGAGAAACACTAGCGAGTACTAGATTCATCCATAAGGCATGCAAAATACCATCCTCATAATTATACCAGTTTGTTATTGATTGGTGAAATTGTGGTTTGGATCCCACGTTAAATTGTAAGTTCTTTAGTTGTCATTGGCTGTTGGGCTTTAAACTAACAAGATTGCGCCACAATCATCCTACACTAATTCTTCACTCATATTCCGGTTAAAATATTCCGGTCTTAAACAGGTATTAAAGTGTTAACAAAAGTTACAAAAAAACTTTCCTGAGCAAGAATGTATGAAATTATTAGATTTATAAAAATATAAGTAAAAAATATTAAGGACTAAAAGTTTTAAAACGTTGATTGAAATTTTAATAACATTATTTTATTTATAAAAACCCCTTGTAAATGTGTATAGTTTTTATGGAAAAAGTTATTTCAAATAGATTTTTGAGTTCCGTTTGAAAGAGTTTCTCAAAACTCAATGTTCTTAAGATACACTGAACTGCCACTATTTTGAGTATCGAAACAGTGACTGAAAATACCAAACCATAACTATACAGTACCAGATTAAAGGTAAACACGCTTAATAGTTTATTTCACTACTAGTCACGAAAGTAGCCCATTTCGGGGCAAGTAAAACACTATCGAGCCTCGAAATGGTACTTTTGTGACGAGTTGTGAACAGTACTTTTTATCACGATGCAAATAAGTGACCAAACTTATAAAAAATGATCCAACATTTCATAATTTAGTAAATTTTCTATAAGTAAACACAATACGGTTGAACTGTCTATTTTATTTTATAAAGTCAGCTTGTTGAACTGTCAAATTAAGGAATTCGTTTGTTTGGGTACGGCAAAATTTTGTTTTGGTACGGAAATGGTTTGTTTGGGTACGGGAATGAAATATTTGGGTACCGAAAAAGCAGCTGATCATTACTTGTTTTGACGTAAGGAAATCGAGAGTTTTCGTAGATCTCAGCTGTACGTTAACGGGCAATTTTCGTATACAGAGTGATGAAAACCAAATTAAAGGTACTCAAGCTTAAACACTAGTGGTTCGAAGAATTTTGTACAGATTTGTAATAAATACATCCAGGCACGGAAGATGCATGTTCCCCAAATAATGTTTGTCTTAGCCCAAACAACAACGCCATGTACGTTTGTTCAGCGGGATCGGTGACACCCTCTACCTCTCCAGCATCCCCGGACTCCCTCGGGACCCTCCCTGGCGGCGACACGGCGAGGTGACGGTGTAGGTGTCAGCCGCGGTGGCGCCACCTAACATATGGTCGGTCTGAGGTTAATCTGGTTATTTATACCGTATTCAATGCGCACCGCTTGCCTACTGCGACCTACGGTACTCCACAATCACTTTATATTGTCAGCTGCCCCACCGTCCGCGCGCGCCACTCCGCGCCGCCCTGCAGAGTTACGGCTAGTTGCAAAGCGTTGATTGTTTTTAAAAAATTAATCGTCCCTGACATTTAATCCCGGTTGTCGGCTCTGCGCTTGCGTGGGATGCGGTAGATTTTATCGCGAAACTGTGTTTATACTGTTGTAAGTACCTTTCAGCAGGATTGTGCATGACTTCCGATGTGATTTATTTCCTGCATTGACGAATGCAATTGATTATCAACCAGATATTAAATGCGTAATAAGTAGGTTAAATATTTATTGATTTCAATGTGTAACAATCGAGACCGATTATCTTATTTACTTTATCGACGTTTTTATTTCTAGTGCACTGGTTTTGTTTTGTTCGCCAAAATAACTTGACCTAATAAAAATTACAAATAGCTTAAGTAACAATTTAAAAAAAAAATCTTTAATCTTTATCTATTGATATAATATACAATAGAGGTGGTTTATCTGTGTTACTATCTATCTGTTTGTCACAGGTGAACGCAAAAAATAAAGAAATTACAGGGTTGAAATTTTGTACATAATATATAGTTTATGAATCCGGGCAACTCATAGGTATATTCATTCCCTTAAAATCCTCTTGGGCTGCGCCCTGTATATGCCCAAATTTTCAATGTTTACATTTCATAAAAATATATCAATTCAAACTGAAAAGTAAAAACAAATCTATGTATACTATGGTTTGACTGTTTTTTAAAGAGCGGGCGCAATATCATCGGACACAGATTAACTAGAAACCATATTCAAATTTAATTTTTCATTGATTATAATCTTAAAACCCTACTCTATAATTTTTAACAAGAAAATTGGAAAATTGTTGCTTATTTCTGTCAAAAGAGCAGCGAACATGTGATGAAAATAATCGTTGATAGCAAGTCATTACGCTTATGAAGAATCATACGTTACCAATTGCAAAATAATATTTATCTACGACCATTGCAATAATCACGAATAACGATATTACAACTAATGTCACACTAAGGTCTATTATTAAACCAAATACAAACCAGTTACATAATGTTAACATTATGCAAATGGTGTCACTTTATGATACAGGTACTAGACCAATGGGAGCGCGGCATTTGACGAAAGTAGTGTCATAATGACAATTACGCAATTCGCACAACAGCTGATTGTTGCATTACGATGCATGTTTGAGTTTACTTATCCCATCAGCTGATTGTTCCACAACGATTCATGGTTAAGTCTGCTTATGTGCCTAACCTGAAATTTGAGTTGACCTATTCCATCGTTAGTAAAAGTCATGAATTTTGTTTAACTTTGGGGGAAATTTTGTCGTATATTGTTGATTAGTGTATGCAACGATTGCATTATGCCTTTAAGCCACTCGTGAGATATTTAGAACACTCGCTTCGCTCGCGTTCTAATTAATAATAATAATAATAATAATAATAATTCTTTTATTGCCATAAACAATTTAACAATTGTGTAGCAAAGGTCAACAATATACATATAGCATATAGTGAAAATTTACACTCAGTAATTATAAAAGAACAAAAAAAGACATTAATGTCCTCCAGAGCCCAACGCCACCCAGCTGGGCGGCCTGGATGCCGCCGCATTGCGCCCCCAGGAGCACAAGGACCGTCACCGACATTGAGCCAAAAACTCGCCCACACTGTAAAATTCCCCCAGAACCAAAAACCGCTTGAGACGAGCCCTGAATTTTTTCCAATCTCTCTCCCTCCGAATATCTTCAGGGAGATTGTTCAGGAACCTGATACCTGCTTGGGAAGGCAGGTTCAATGCAGCTCTGGACTTGTTCTGTGACAGCCTGTACATGTCTCTACCCCTAGTTGGGTAGTCGTGGACTTGTGCACCTTGGAGAGGAAAGCACTTGAGTTTGCAAAACAAACAGGTTTCGAATATGTACAGGCTGGCCAGAGTGAAGATTCCCATCTCCCTGAAGCTATTCCTACAAGACTCTCTGAACTGCAGCTTTGCCACTTTACGAATGGCTTTCTTTTGAAGACGGAACAACCTGAGGAAGTCCGCTTCCGCGCACCCACCCCATATGGCGATACCATAAGACAGGTGGGGATACACCAGGCCAAAATATGCCATTCTAAGGACGTGTGCGGGGCTATACCTGGACAAGATCCTCAGGGCGTAGATCCCGGAAGATACCCTGGCACAAACACCATCGATATGATGATGCCACGTGAGTCCCCGGTCAAGAGTAATTCCGAGAAACTTCGTTGTTTCAACTCTTTCAATGACTGCATCATCAACCATTACAGTCACGTTTGCTTCGGAAGTCTCTCGTCTTGAATAGCATATCCAGTTGGTTTTTTGGGGGTTGATTTTCAAATTGTTTTTTAGAAAAAATTGAAAATTGAATTGAATTGAATGAATGTTTCAATTTCTAATTTTGGTGCGGATTGTGCGCTGCAGCAGAGAGTCGTATCATCTGCGTATTGAACCAGTTTGCCAGTCCTCAACGCTGATGGAAGATTGTTGACATAAATCAAAAAAAGGACCGGACCAAGTATTGATCCCTGCGGGACACCATACTTTTGAACAATGCTTTTTGAAAACTGATTTGAGATTTGAACTTTTTGTGATCTGTGCGCAAGATACGATTGAATCCACATTTGAGGGATCCCTCGGATTCCGTAGTGGTGCAACTTTGAGACCAAGAGACAGTGATCAACACAGTCAAACGCCTTAGACAGGTCAAGAAAGACGCTTAGTGTTCTGTGTTGCCTGTCCAGGTTGTCCACTATTTCAGTAACAAGACTGCTTACTGCGTCCATTGTTGACATGCCTTGCCTAAAGCCAAACTGATCCTTGAAGAGGATATTGTGGCTTTGGAGAAATTGAATCAAACGGGACAGGAAGAGTTTTTCGAAAATTTTGCCAAAAGCTGGAAGGATCGAGATTGGACGATAGTTGCTCGCCAGAAGCGGGTCACCCTTTTTGAAAACAGGAGTGACTTTCGAATTTTTCAGGTCTGCTGGGAACACTCCACTTTGAAAGGAAACATTGACGAGCTTCGTTAGCGGGCCTAACAGGTACTGATAGCATTGCTTAATAAGCCACGCTGACACACCATTGACGTCTGTTGATCTTTTAGCAGGCAGCCTCCTTATAACATTCGCCACCTCTTCTTCAGTTGTTGGGGTCAAGACCATGGACGCCAGGGGACCGTCAATGCCCTCCAATGCTTCACCATGTTGCACAACCTCAGCAATTCCCGGATCAGCAACCTCACTGAAAAATTCATTGAAAATGTCTGCTACCTTTTGAGGTTCTTTAATTTCGTCATTATTTACTTTGAGATGAGGTCTTTGGGACGGGTTTCAGACTTTAAATTATTTATTACATTCCAGGCTGTTTTTGAAATATTGCTACTTTCTTTAAGTTTTTTATTAATGTCATAAGATTTTGCGGCACGTATGAGTTTTTTGTAAATTCTTTTGTAGCTACGAAAAAAAGCATTGAAACGTTCGTAATTTGAATTTCTCGCCGTGATGGCATGCTGCTTTAATTTTTCCCTGGACACCAGCAAACCTTGAGTAATCCAGGAGCTTTTCTCTTGACGAGTCGATTTTTTGACAACTTTAAAAGGGCAGCATAAATCTAAGACAAAAGAGAATTGTTGATCAAAAGCTTTAAAGGCATCATCAGCCGATACGCATTGGTCAAGAAACTCCCAATTTGTGTACCGCAGTTTGCCGTTTAGACAATTAACAGCCGCATTGTCTACAACTCTTGCCACTGTTTTTGTGGGGGGGCTGGTTCGTGGATGGAAGTCAGTGAAGGTGACTATCTGGGCGTCATGGTCGGAGACGGCTGTTACAACAACGGAGGCTGCGAAGTGTGTGCTATTTGAGACCACGTTGTCAATGGCGGTAGAAGAGGCTGCCGTAACACGTGTGGGCGAGTCTATGGCCCACTTTAGCCCAAAAGAAGCCAGTACGTCCCGAAACCTTTTAGTTTCGGGTTTTGCAGAGTCGAGGACATCGATATTATAGTCGCCGACGATCACGAAGACTGACGAGGTGACCGTCAACTCGCTGATCAGCCTCTCAAGACGCTCAAAGAATGAGTTTAGGTCGCCATCAGGTGATCTGTAGAGGCCAATCAACGAGCAGGTTTTGTTGTTTGGCAAGACAACACGAATGCCAGTGACCTCAAAGTCCTTGTCCACACAATAATTTATATGCATTGATCTGAAGGTGATCGGGTCCCTGACGAACAGGGCGACACCCCCCATCTTAAAATGAGTTCTTTCAAATGAAGAAGCCAATTGGTAATTTGGAATTTTGAAAAACTGGATTGTGTTATTATTGTAACCGTGGTCAGAAACAGCAAACACGTCTGGCTCCAACTCATTGCAAAGAGGTTCAATCTGAAGAGACTTGTTTGCTGCTGTCTGAACATTTTGGTGGACTATTGTAAAACTTTTATTGTTGGGTTTGGAGGAGTGACACCCCGTTTCGCCAGATGCTGCTAATTTACACCTCATTCGTGGCTTAAAGACATTCATAATACAATCGTTGCATAACCTACTATTTTAATTAACTTTTAAAAGCAACTTTTAAAGCAAACAACGCCACCCCTACCCCTCATCCCCATCATCCCCCCACCACACCCCAACCTCAGAACGCCCTGAACCCCCAGGTCAATCCCCCCAAAGAAAGCAAGAGTGGAATTGGGGATTGGGAATCGGTGCCGAACCGTCAATAAAGTGGGAGGTGGCCATTACGGCGGACACGTTGTTCGCTTGTTTATAATCCGAGTGGCTCCGTTTAAATCACTTTCCTCTCCGCGGCGGCGCGGCGCGCACCTGTCCGTAATCACACGAGTGCGGGGTCCCCGGGCGTCACACGGGCCGGACACGCCTCAGGAGGGATAGCAAGGTTTTTACAAATAACCGTCCGTCGGTGGATACCAATTTACAATCGAATATTAAAGGTTTTCCTATAATATGAGGTCTTCATTTAACTTTTTGGTATGGACAATTTTCAAATTGTAAAAATATATTGTATTAGAAACCCAGTGGCAAGGTGAAACCACGTTCACAACCAGTGTGTCAATTAGCTTTATGATGTTGTAATTGAGAATACTAAATAAAACTCCTTATCATCTTAAGCAGTCTCTGTTTAATGACACTAGGACATAAACATAATATGCCATTGCATGTCAAGTATTTTATTTAAAGCACTAGATTATTCAAAGTGTTTAAGGCAAGAGTGAGATTGGTGGTAAACCGGTGGGAGGTGACTGACTATGTATTAGGGAGGACTCGCCATTTAGTTTGTTCTGTCTAGATCACTTGTTACTTTCCAATCTTCCGCTCGCACCTGCCCGAATGTATAAACACATACGATGGCCTCTAGAGTAGGCCTATCGGTTATCGGTCCCGGGACGTCGACCCGTGTATTTGGTAAAATGGTGTAAAATGGCGGCCGGTGAGGTAAGGAATTAGGTCTGAAATATACGATGACCTAAATTGAAGAATGCAATTTGTGTGCTTTGGGTGTCCACGAGTCCTAGATCTTATCTTCCTGACTCCTCTATAGTCAATTTGTTTTCAGTAAACAATATGTGCATGAATACTATAAGCTTGCTTTTCGGCAGGTCTATCTATTTTGCTGACCAGCTGACTGAGGAGAAAACTCGACTGACTGGGTACTTCCGGTTGACGGAACGAATTCAAAATTTGTAATTTTGTGCTAACAACAAACTATATCACACAATAATAAAAAACAACAAACCCCTAAATCAAACCTAAGGGTAGTCTATAGAAAACACGCCCTACTGACGGGAGAAAATTCGACTGACTGGGCACTTCCGGTTTACATACCACCTTCAAATTTCGTAATTTTATACTACCGACCATTCCTCACAATAATAATACACAAACAGACCCCTAAGTGCTATAAGGGTAGTTAATCTTACATCTCCTTCAGCATCCGTAGTTCCCTTCTCCATGGGTTCGGGGAAATCGGATCTGTCAAGGTGCCTTTATGGGTCACCAGTACAGGCAAAGAATAATTCAGGAAAATATCCCTGTTGACTAAAATCACAATAAAAGTCACCTAACTGGTTATTTTCTCTAAAATACCCATTAGATTTTGCTTATATTATTGTGTTGGATAGTTGGTAGCATAACACTACAAAATTTGATGTCAGTCGGACAAACGGAAGTACCCAGTCAGTCGAGTTTTCTCTCAATCAGTAAGGGTGTTTTCTAACCCATTAGAGTTAACTTAGGAAGGAGGTGGTTTTTTATTATTGTGTGGGACCGTGGGATAGTCGGTAGCATAAAATTACAAATTTTTAAGTCGATTGGTCAACCGGAAGTATCCAGTCGGTCGAGTTTTCCGGTGCACCGGAATTGCGCACCAAGTTATAATCCCTAAAAGGGCTCTCCATCTAAGCGCCGGAATTGCACACTTGGCCCGACAGGTACCTGAGTCCTCAGTGCCCACAGTAATAGCTCTGGTTTGTGTGACTCATGGCACTCTTGTATGTGGCAATGATCAGGGGCTTCAAAAATTTGTACTTTGCACCCTTCCATACCACCCAACCTCTTCGACCAGTACCCGGGGAATTGTGGCGAACAACAAATTCGTGTGAGAGCTTTCACTCTCGATTCAACAAGGAGTGCCCTTCGTCCCATCCAAATATATACTTATTAAAAAACTTAAATGTATGCAGACAGACACTTATACCCGGCTCAACACCTGCGATGCCCCTAAGAGCAAAAAAAGAAAAACGTGTGAGAGAAGAGCCTCTCTTATATAAACAAAATTCAAAAGCTGAATCAAAATGAAATTGACCTTCTAAATTTTAAAAAATGTGTTGGATATAAAAATTCACCCACTATTTAGGTTTAATAAATGCTTGTTGATGAACTTGTTATTAATTTTCACACTTGCTTAATAATTATTACCAATAATAACCCTCGATTAATTATTAACCGAGGGTTTTCTCGGAAGAATAAGTGCGCAATACCGGTGTGTATCCAGGGGTGTCTCTCGACCAAGTGCGCTATTCCGGTGACTACCTGAATTTTAGTGCGCAATTCCGGTGTGCCCGAGTTTTAGGGGGATGGTAGTTTTTTTATTAAGTGTGGGATAGTTGGTAGCATAAAATTAAAAATGTTTAAGTCGATCGGTCACCGGGAAGTACCCAGTCAGTCGAGTTTTTCCCTCAATCAGTTGGTCAGCAAAATAGATAATCCCCTGTTCGGCGTTAGAGACTTGTCCTATTTCAATTAAGGTAGCACGTAGCAGACACCTAACAGGCCCGACGCGACTAGCTGCCCTACCAGACAGTTGCGGCCAGGATGGTTATTTCTCCTCAGTCACGCTCGCAGCCAGAGGACGCGCACGACGGCGACGTTAGAGCAGCCGCCGGACTCGGCTGGGCGCTGGCGCATCAGCCGCGGATCAATTACCGTGTGACGATCCTCCGGCTGATAGCTGCGACAGGCGCGATCGCGAGGGTCGAGACGATCAGGTCTACAGAGAGGAAAGGTTATGCTTTTCGATTGTGTCGATTGCTTTGTGAGGTATCGATATGTTCCTCTCGATTGATGCATTCGTTAAGCAGGGTCGCCCGCGGAACATGTTCTTTAACAGTTTCTGTTGCGTTCCGAAATCTCCAGGAAAAAATCAGACATTGGTTTCGCGAAAAGTGTGACTGGTGACCTGTTTCGAAAATCCGTTTCCGAGAAAGTTATTATTTTTTAGAAATGGCAGCCCGAAAACTCCAATATTCCCAAAATACCCCTAAAGTAGTCTATTGACTTTCTAACTTACAACTTCCTCAGGATTCCATGTCTGACGAAAACGGCATCCAAACTAAAGCTCGTTAAAAATCTCTCAAAAATATAACAATCTACTGAAAAACATTAACAATCTAAATGTCTCGAGAGGTTCGTTTCGTTTGAGATTCTTGTCTTAAGAATAAAACAAAATACTTAATCAATCGAGTGGTTCGTTTCGTTTGAGATTCTTGTCTTAAGAATAAAACAAAATACTTAATCAATCGAGTAAACTTGTGATTGGTTTTCCATAACCTATCTATCACTTATTAATCCGCTTTGAGGTTTTTGTGACAAAGACTCCTCATACAATTTTGGACCGATTTTAATAGTTAAAAAGAGCTCGGCGTGAAGTTTAGCAGGAAATGAAGGATAGACGAAAGGGAATTTAAGATCCATAATTTATCCACAAGGCAGAAATCATAGACACCTCTGGCTATGCAGAAATTCATAGGAACAGCTGATTTTAATAAACACTGACTAACCAGCAAGCCAAAAAACTAAACATAATAGCTGTTGAGCAGCGCGTTTCGTCCACTGGTGTTGTTTAACACGTTTGCAGCTTCAACGCCTGCAAATGTCTTGACGTGATTTTCATACATTGCTGTCTGGCGGGGATTGCAGCACAATAAATGCAGGCAATCCCGTAGTGTTTCATTTTAGATAGACTCATTAGCTACCCCAAATTTTGCTTCTTTCTAATTTTTTTTTCTACCATTTATTTAACTCGTCAAAAAATAAATCATAGGTAGATTTTATATTCAATAGTCACCTGTACAACCAATCAAGTGTCCATGTGTGTGAGCTGTAATCTCATTGAAGCAACCCCTGCATCGCCCGGTCAGCGCATGTCACCCTCTCAGTCTGTCTCTAGTCGACAGCGATGCTTGGTTTGAGGACGGTCGCTGTTCTATCGTTGCTCTGCACCCACGGACTCTGCGTGAGTTAAGATTTGAAGATAAGTGTATGATTGATGTTTCTAGAGCTCGAGAGAAGTCTTTATATTTGAGGATGCTAACGGCAACCAGTAAAAAAACCAACGGGGATCTGGAAAACCCATCCACAAAACACAGATTCGAATGTTTAAGCTGATTTTTTTATTATTTAAAACTGTGAATTTAAAATAAAATAAATTGGGACTATTAGTGTTTTATTTCCAGAAATTAATTTTACTTTCTTTATTAAGATTAAATCTTTACAAAAATACAAATCGCTCAATAAATGTGAGATATTATTCATATAATTAGATTAGGCTAAACTGTGAGGAATTAGGCCTATACTGTAGAGTACATAACATATTTTTGACTATGCACTGGAGCTTTATACTTGAAAACATTAAATTTTTCAAAAATAATCACTGAAACTTACTATCAATGGTTTTCAATCCTGTAATCTTACATGAGCAATATGTTATCTTGTGTGTTTGCTTGCTTGCGTGTTTGCACAATTATCTCAAAAACGGCTCTGAGGATTTTCTTCAAAGTCTGGAGATAAGTAATTTATCACTCAAAAACGTATTTTATGCAGATTACTCGACCAGATAAAATCTAATAGGCGTAACGTAATAAATTGAATTTTAAAGTTGTAAAACTTTAACACTGGCCTTAAGTTGCCATGATAGCATCAAAATAAACAAGGAAAGTGTAAACAAATGAAGTGAACAGCTGTTTGGAATGAAGAGTAGGTTCATGGAACTATAAAAAGAGTTTCCATTTTTTATCAATTTTATGACATTGAAATATTTTATAGTAATTGGATGGGCTGGTAAACCTGAAATAACACCGAGCAAGGCTCGGTTCACCAGGTACTTAGGCCTACTTCTTATTACCAATAACACTTTAACTTAGGATTGATGTCAAAATTAGTGATTCAAACCGAATAATTATACACCACTAAACATGCGATGCTCTGCAGCTTCAAAGCGTGTGTATATTCAGTGGTTGGGGCTCGAAAATTAAAGTTCAAATCAATAGAAGTGTCATGTTCACATTATTGTAAAGTCATAGTTCATTTATAAGAAACAATCAGAACAATTTTTGTTTAACATTTGAAAATAAGCTTGAAGCTTCTATTCATTTCAACTATACTAACATCATTGCTGAAACCGAAACCTGTGCTTACACCAAACAGCTTTTTACAGCTCTTGGCTTTGTTATTTTCCTATTTCCATAAAAATCCTATGGAGAAATACAACAATTTAAGGGCATGTAGGCCTCTCCCATTTATAGTCTGACCATAAATTGTTTTTCCTTCAAAACATTGCAACAAAATCTAAATTATTAAAATCGGGCTAAAACTTTTGAATAAGTTTACAAAAAATTAACTTTATTTAACTTTTTCCACTATTAAAAATGTTTATTGAACACAAACCACAAATCAACAGATTTGTTCTTCTAATATTTATTGCACTTTGACTTTTTCAGTCAGAAAAATACAAAGTGACCGACCTGGTGTACTTCGACATCAGCATCGGGGGTCAGGTGGAGGGGAGGGTGGTCATCGGCCTCTTCGGGGAAATCGTGCCCAAAACTGTCAAAAACTTCAAGGCCCTCGCTTCCGACGGGATCAAAGGAAGAAAATATGGAAACAACACTCCCTTTCATAGGGTCATCAGGAATTTTATGATACAAGGTAATAATGGTTTTGAAACTAAAATGAAAAAGCATCCTCAGTTTATTGTTTTTGACATTGAAAACCCCGTTAGACGTTGTATAGCTTGAAAAAATATAATAGTTTTACACAATGAATTTACTGACTGTATAACTTCTTGTAAATTGGACCAAAAAACTACCTAAAAAGGTTTATTTCTCTTCATACAACAATAGTGTTTAGAAAATTATTTTTAATTTTATTTTTGGTGATGATTAATTTACAACTATATTTTTAATTGTGGTTGGGTATTGGCAAAACTGTGAAATGAACGTTTTTTTTACAACAGAAAGAAGCCAAAACAGAATAGTTCTGCAAGACAAACTTTAAGTATCTCTTTTGAAAAGGAAAAATGTGTTTACAAGCAAGGGGCTACTATAAATGAGAAAAAAAATCACTTTTTTGAGTCTATAAATAGTAGGAAACAATATTTCAATGGTCAATAAAAAAGAACGATTTTCACGAATTTCTAAAATTTTCAGGAGGAGATGTTATATCAGGGGATGGCCTTGGGGTAGTCAGCATCTACGGGAAATATTTCAAAGACGAGAACTTCGTTGTGAAACACACAGCTCCCGGATTCGTCAGCATGGCTAACTCAGGTCAGTTGGAATTCATTACATTTGAGTGATTTTATTTCTGAGAATAACATTACAGAACAGCTGTTCATGTGAAGTTTGATCTCACTAATGTAATGTAGATAGAGCTTGGGAATTAAGATGAAAGTATTATTATAGAGCTTACAATAAAAGAGTAAAAGAGTTATTGTAAGGACATGAAAATATTCTCACAAACTTTATTTTTTTATACTTCCATTGCAAAATTAAAGCTATTAACAACTTTCAATCAATACTCAAACAATTGAGTTTAGATTTTGAGAAAAAAAGTGCTTAGGAGAGTGTTAAAATAATGAAATCTAGGCTAAAAAGTCTTTCTAATAGAGTTCTTTCTACTTGCAGGGCCGGACACGAATGGTTGTCAATTTTTCATCATCACCCAACCCACGCCTTGGTTGGATGATAAACATGTTGTGTTCGGAAGGGTAAGGATTTGTTAAACCAGCTTTTAAGATTTTTGACAAAACATTACTTTAAAGCAAATCACTGAAGAGAGCATTATCCATGAAGGGTATATCATTCAATATGATGAGTTTACATTCATGAAATATTTCATAATGTACAGCACCATAGCCATATTTAGTAACAAGGCTGCGGGCTGCGGCGCTAGTAAATGACTACATCGTGCCAAAGGGTTCATCTGATTTATCTATCACACTCCCTTATGGCACTACTAAATAGATTCAACTCAAAATTCAACTCAAAATTTGTTTATTCCCAAGAAAAGAAGTGTTACAGTACATTGAATAACATTACTTTACTAAATACTTTTATATCCTACATTATCTAATTTATTATACGGAATGTGCCTACATAGGTAAAACCCTGTGCGTAGGCACGAGTCGTTATTTGAGATTTTTACAAATAAATGTTAATAAAAAATAAAGCAAAAACGGCAAGTATAAATAAATAAATAAATAAATAAAATTAGAATAATAAAAATGAATAATAGTGGCAGAATATAACACATGTGCAGCTTAATACCCCGACGGAGACCGACACTGCGACAGTTAGTTGAGTCTGTAAGGTCAGTAGTAGTTAATCAGTGATTATCTGTAACCCGATGTGACGACCGCCTCAGTAGCATCCCTACCAATTTCCACCAGCCAAGAAGAAACCTTCTTTTTGTATGTAGTCAGTTTATAGTTCCTGAAGTTTTGAAGGTGAGTCGGAAGGTTCCTAAATAGAATTTGTAAAATATAATGAGAATTTGTTGCAGAAAATGTTCTGGTTAACTTATCAACCCTGATTCGTGTAGTCTGGGAACTCCGTGTAAAATAGTTATGTTCAAAATTTTGAAAAATTTCTTCTGAATGGCTGAAGATATAATTTAATAACATTTTTACATATAACTGCCTTAGATTTAAAACACTAAATTCATCAAAAAGAGTTTCAGTTGGATACCTACGCCCTTTACCCAATGCGGCCTTAATGATAGATTTTTGAATGACATTTAAAGGTTCAAGAATAGATCGATATCCCCCACCCCATGCAATAATTCCACCCATGAACAATGATTGACAGAAAGCAAAATAACAACGTTTTAGCTCTGGAATGCTTAGAATTCATGAAGCTGTCTAAAGACAAAAATGAATTTCCTAGTTTTATTTTTTAAATAATCTACATGATCTTGAACCAATGGATGGCCCATCAAGGTTGTCAAAAATTGTGTAAACATTCTCTTGCCTTCTCAAATGTGAATTTTAACTTGAAATTTGTTCTTGCCATCTCATATATGAATTTTTATTTGAAATCTGTATGAAGTTTTGTTGCTTTACCAGGGTATTGTTTATTCTTTAAAAAATCTTAAACTTTAATAAAATAAATTAATATATAAATGGATACTTTGGGCAAATACCCCAACCTTTGTTTTTCTTCAACATGAGTTAGTGCCCAAAAGGCAACTTGGTAGTTTATTACCCTTAGTAAAAACCTTACTCAAGTCGAAGTAGGTATAAAAAAACCTTTAGATATTTCTAAACATAAGCTTTTGTTCTCCCAGTTGTCAACAACTAACTGTGCAGACCTGTTGGCGGATCAGACCACAGAACCCCCACACTTAGCTGGCCTCTTGCTTCATTGATTACCATTACATAACATCACCTGCATTTGAGTTGGTAAACACTCAGGTTTCATCATACTTTTAATTGGCACAGAAATTTTGCTTTCCCAAAACATTAAAATATCCTATAATTGATCTTCTACTGAACTGGTTGAGTTGAAAGTTTGCACACAGGTAGATCATGTTTCTAACCAACAAACACGCCTGCACATACTCTCAAAAACCTTTGACCAATGCCAGCCTTTGACCTTACAACCTAGACAACAAACAGGTACAGTGAAATTTGTCTATTAAAACATTAAATTTCGTCAAGGACAATTATCTAGTTATATATTTTGATTGTGTTTCAGGTAACCGAAGGGATGGATATTGTACATGAAATCGAGGGCTTGAAGACATATGAAGACGACCACCCAGTAAAAAATGTATACATCGTAGAAAGCGGTTTGCTACCCTTGCCAGAACCTTTCTATGTATATGATGACGCCAATAAGTAAGTATTTTTATCTCATAAATATCCTCTTTTTACTTAAAAAAAACTAAATTATTGTTAAAAAAATACATTTTGTTTTTAAAGTGGCACATAAAAGTGGACCTAATTTTTATACAAGCTCAAATTAAACGGGGAATGAGAGAAGACCCAAGACAATTTATATCCTAAAAAATATACACAAAATGTAATATAATTATTAATTGATTTATCAAACATATAATAAGAAAAACACGTTCTAGATATTTTTACTTTCACATTAATCTTTTGTAGGTATGTTTAAAACGTAATCTAAAACAAGAAATAACATTAAATGTTATTTTTTTATTTTACTCACATTACTGGAAGCAAATGATTCATTACTTCCTAGTTACAACAGCTACGCCGACACATTATTGCAAATAATAATGAAGTGGATTGTGAGATATCAGCCTATTTTAGAAGCTTGATACTGTTGTAGCAGTGTAAGGCAAACCTGCTGCATATACTGTATGCTTGGTCGAGATACCATATCTAGTCCAGGGCGTATCATATGCCAGAGACAGAAAGGAGGTATACAACCTACAATGTAAGTTAAATGTAGTATGATTTAACTTACAATTATAGTGAAAAATACTACTTTAAATAACCATAAACAAAAAACCCTGTTTTTACTGTGTTACAATTTAATTAGTACTTATAAACAAGCCCCGTAAATGCATCAATTGCTTTACATTACAGTTTGATGGCTTGGGCCAAGGCTTCCATATTCCCTCTCGGCATGTCTTTCACAATCCTCGGCATCTTCCATTGGTTCTTCAAGAAACTCGATGCTGCAGAAAAGGGTGAAGAAAAGCTTGAGTAGACATGTAAATAAATTATAATATTGTACTGCTAATCAACAGTTTGTTGGTCATTTTTCTACTTTGTTTTAAATTAAAGGTGTGTCAAATTAAATAGTGATAATTTTTTAGACTCTCATTGAAAACCATGACTACTTTTTAACTTGAGGTATATTGAAAACCATGACTAGTTTTTAACTTAGGTATTTGCATAGTCTTAAGAAGTCTCTCAATTTTTTTCAAACATTTGCTTGAAAACTACTTAATGTTGTGTCACAATGTCACTTTGATTTTTGAAACAAAATTTACATTTACCTTTGCAAAGATGAAAAATTGCTTCATTAAGTTTGCTTCTTCAAACCGTCTATGTATACATACAAAGGTTGAGGTTACGTGTACTATCAATGCCATTCACTGGAATAAACTTAAGTTTTTTTCAGACAGTTACCAGTAGTTCAGTACTTAATTGAAAATATGTTTCAACATTCCTTTTAGCGAATTTCCCCTACAGGGAAGAAGCTGTTACTGTAGGTCTCATGGTATGACATAAGCCCGAGACCATCATAACTTTTCTTTTTGAGGTCCCCAGATGCCAAAAACACCATTCGTTCATTTTCATAAATAAATAAATATATATATATATATATATATATATATATATATATATATATCCACATATATCTTCTATAAATATAAAGGAGAAGGGGTTTTCTATCGGACAGCAAATTTCCAAAACTATAAGACCTAAAGAGTTGAAATTTGGCACATGTGCTCCCCTTGGGTCTTAGATGCGTACTAAGAAACGGTTTTACAAAATTCCCAAAGGATTTTGCCCTATGGTACTTCAAAGCAGGGCCGCCGACAGAAGTTTGAGGCCCGGGGCAAAGTTTGGGAGCGAGGCCCCTCAATACAAAAAATCGTAAATAAATAATACCTTTGTTAAATAGCTAAATTTGTAGAATCTGCTGATTACAAAATTGTTGATCTAAAAATGTTTAAATTTGCTCAACACAAAACATCTACATCACAGGTCTGTACTAAACTTTCGAGTTAACGTAAAGGTCCTTTTTAATTTGACTACTGGATAACACATAACTTTGGATTAAAAGCACTAGACTAAAAAATGTATGTTCCTAATAAGCCTATACTTGGGGGTAAAAAGGATTTAAGAAATAGTTTTAAGCTACTAAACAAATTATTATTCCTTCTGTTGTCCAACTCCCATAATGCCTGTGGAGCGTGTGACGTCACCAGGACATAATTGTTCCGGTTGTATCCTAGCCATAGCCTATCACTATTGTGTAAAAGTATAGCCTAATTCGAAGGTGTAGTAATAACTACTCTTCAATTGGCCTGTGCCTCCTTGAGGCTACAGACGAGTATTTTATCTCGGTCTGCTGATGGCATCACGATCTGCTTAAATTTTTGTATGAGTACACCTGTAATTCTTTGGACCTTGGTTCATACGTAGCTGAACTCAAACTCAGAGGAGAAACGATGCTGGAGTTGTTAATCACTGAAAAAAATGTTCATGTTACGTCTTGGGTCTAAAATTATGTTATTTCTATTATTCTTTTGTAAAATATACACCATTTTGTTAAAGCTAAGAATGCTTTTTCCTTGGTCCATCGTAGGTCTGTACAAAAAAGTTTTGTGATGAATTTTAGGGTGCAGACGATTGGTATTGGACGATTGCTGAGTTTGGTACGGATTTAGTTAATGTGAGATCTGGCGCAGGCCTAAAGCCACTATACAACTTGTTTTACAAACTGTGTTTGTTTGTATAAAATGTTAAAAACAACTTTTGTTTTTAAAACTCGATCTTTTGTTTTAAACATGCTGTACAACAAAAGTTTATAAAACAAAAATTTCCTTTGATCCTTCCGAAACCTGCAACCTGTTGTAAAACACGAGTTTTTGGTTTTAAAACACGCTTGTTGTACAACTTGTTTAATAATTTTAATTGCTTTCTCAATCATGTTCAAACAAAGTAGTATAACTGGTTGTACGACACAACTAAATAAAACAAGTTAAGGGCTTAAATTTCTAATGGAAAAGTACCGGAGCTATGGAGGGTATGGAACATGGGGTCCGGGGGTCCCCCCCGGAGAATTATGTACAAATTGCAATTCATTTTGTTGCCTTTTTAACTTTTTGACCACTGTGTATAACGTTTAGGCCTACACTTTCGCGCTATATAGCAAGGGTTTGCCCTGCCGCGGCTAGGGCGTACTTGCGCCATAGTAATCGTGTAGGTTATGATCTCCAGCGATAAGTGCGTTAGAGCCACTCACAGCTCATAATGGGAATTTCCCATCGTCGAACAAGACGCATCTGACTTGTCCAAACATTTGACGAACTATTTGCCGCATGAGCAGGCCTTATAAGAACGACTTGGAAACGAGTAACGCCGAACACACCCAGTACACGCTTGTATTGGCCTGGATTGGATTCGCCCTTGATCGACGATAGTGAACTCTCGCCATCACTCGTTAAAGCCGATATCAAGTTTGTTTAGTGATCAGTATCCAGAATAGAGGTTTACAAAGCTGCCGTTTATTACCATACGTGCAATGTAAAGTTAAAATAGTGTTGTAAAGTTGACTTAGGTAATTCCCAAATTGGAACAAGTTGTACACTTGTACAAAAATCTGTTTCTAAACAGTATTAATAAATGATGTGGCCAGAAAAAAAGGTCCGGAGCCATACCAGCGTTCTGAGAAATTCCGGAGCTGCGCTTCGGTGTGCTCCGGCTGAAATTAACCCCTGTGTGTAGTGTAAACGCGGCTTAACCTCGGGGGGCCCCAAATGAGACGTCAGAAAACCAAATTAAATTATATTAAAATAAGACAATGAATAGTTCGAAGTAATTATGATTTATAAACGTTTCTTAGGTACTAAGTTTCTTATGCATCTTCTAATACATTTCATTTTGGCCTCCTCAATTTAAAAACTCTAATAACTAATAATCATCAAAAATATTCTCAGCTTAAAATGTGGCCCCCTTGCTTTTGAGGCCCGGGGCAATCTGCCCCCTTTGCCCCCCCCCCCCTTTGGCGGCCCTGCTTCAAAGTTTTAATGTTAAATTATAGGGAAGGATATAAGGTTGTCATGGCAACCTTGAAAAGTATGAAAAATTAAATCCTAAAAAGACAGAGAGAGTTTTTATGTTTTTCCACGGGTAAAACCGTGTTGATCAGCTAGTATATATATATATATATATATATATATGTGTGTGTGTGTGTGTGTGTGTGTGTGTGTGTGTGTGTGTGTGTGTGTGTGTGTGTGTGTCCTTAAGCACAACAACTCACGTAAAAATGGTCCAATCTTAATGAAATTTGGCATGGACATGTAAAGTAGTAATTATTCGGACGAGTTCGTAAACTAGCCCGATCGGACTACTGGAAGGGGGGGTAAAGGGGGGTAAACCCCCCCAAAAATGGGGTTTTCGAGTTTTTTACATATAAAAATAAAAATAATCCAATTTTTATCAGCACCATTGAATTCAGCTCAAAAAAACAAACAATTTAGTATTTTGAATCACTGTTCTATGACCATTAGTTACCGAGCTATTGAAAATGGTAAACACAGTACATTGTCCCAATGTAAACCTTGTGGGATATAAGTAAAATTCTATATCTCGCTTATTATAAACTTGGTAAATGGCTTCTTCTAGTTCAGATCTACTAATTATTGAGACAAAAACCACCCAGTTTTAATATACCCGTAGCAGCAAACCTGCATACTCATTCCCCATGTTATACTTATGGAGCTTATAAAAACATGTCAAATCTCGCTATGTTGGATTGAAATATGTTGTTTTGAACTTGAAATTAGCTGAGTATGCAGGTCTGCTGCAACGGGGGTATTTTTAAATCACCAAGCCACAAAAATTTCTGCTTGTCCCAGAAAAATAAGCTCTCAAGCAGAAATGCGGCTCTCAAGGATAGAGAGCCGCCCCTCTTCAGACTCAAGTAGCCCTAAAATTCCGATTTCAATAATACTCAAGCAATAGAAATTGTTCGTTTTATTCAACCAAACAATTTTAACTTTGGATACAGCCGTCAGATAATCCAAAATCACAATTCTCTCGATTAAAAGGGACAACCCCCCCTTAAAATCACTTTGCAATGCTAATGAATTCATTCTGAGTGCAAAAACCAACTCAATTATTCCGTTTGCACCTGAAATTGGACATTTTTAAAGGTTTATAGAGTATTCCTGAGTTTTCTAGATTTTGAGGACTACTGTTTCCCCCTTTTAACCAGAAACTGGAGGCACCTTTACTTCCCTAGAAAACAAAAAACCTAACCTTATATATGTCAGAATCAGAGAATCAGATTTTGATTACAAGATCAGTTTGTCTGGCTGACCCATATTGTTATTAAAACACACAAAATACCCAGATTCTTTTATTAGTACAACTCCCAACTTCTGAATTGCTTACCAAGGAACTCTTCATCAACTGGGGTAGGTACAGAAGTAGGTATAATAAATAATTCTAATGTGCCAAACTAATTAGAATTTTATTGACCAAAATGGCACGATAATACTAATACAGAACTATTCAGTTATTATTTTGTTCAAACTGATTCCATTCGTAATCACACGTGACAATACTTTAAACTTTTTGCTGTATTGAATTTCCACACTACATATAATATATTGCTTTTATAAATTGAAAGTTAATTGAAATTTAAGTTTGGATTTTAAATCCTATGCCAGAAAAGTCAAAAATAAAGATTTTTGTCTATAATGAGTTGCAAGTCTAATAACAGTACCTAGTCAAAACTTAAAAGTATTTACATCACATGCATAGCTTGTTCAAATTCAATTATTACTCAATACACATTAAATTAACAAGATGCTGTCTAAGTGTTTATTAGCAATAAAATAAAGCGATTATATTTAATAAAACATAACAAATTTATACCTTAAAATGGAATTATCTTGGCCTGAATATAAAGCGATTCCACATATATCACACATTAAAAAGATCTGAAGAGTGATTACGCAAATTAATCAAAGCAATACTTAAAATTACAACATTACAATAACACAAAAATAAATACTTAATATCATCAACATGAACAAAGATCATTAATTTGATCAATTTTTAAACATTGTTTGTACAATATAAAATTTTTTATTGAATAAGATATCTTAGGTTATTGTAGGAATGTAAGTTCTTAGAACTACAGGTTGTCTAGTGTTTGAATAAATAACTATATTCGATTATTTTCTTGGCTCAAATACTGGATTTTAATTATTTTTTTTGAAAATGTAAATAAATTCCAATTTTATCAGAGGATCCAACAACTAAACAATATGTGAGGTTAAAGAAAATGAATAAGGAAATCAGTTCAATAAAAAGAATTGGAACACTGATATGTTTTAAAATTTCATTTTAAAAACGTGCTGTACTCATTTCCTTAACCACAACGTTAGCTACAACAACAGTCATATAATTGTAATAATTTAGAAGCGATAACACAAGTGATCAGCTGTGTACTTTGCACACCGACAACCATACCTTTTCTAAAACGATCCCAATACAACTTGGGCATTCAAAAATATATCGAATCCCTCTTATTTACACTCAATAAGGCAATCCCATCGTCCTCTCATACAAGCTCAATAAAACCAGTCCTTCTCAAAGGAAACATTTGTAATATTGCATCTACTCTACAGGTACATCATAGTGGGTCGTGAGTCAAGAAGCGTGAGGTATAGACTTTCATAAGTGAAACGATTATTACAACCAAAAAAAAGGTTCTAACTATTCGATCGACTTGATAGTTTGTCATAATATGCTATTTATTATTTTATTCCGCTCTATCTAATTTATTCTTAATAATAATACTCCTTTCACATTGCAAAATAAATGTGAAGATTAGTTTTGCCTATTTAAACTACTCATGAAAAATAAAAGAATGTCAACATGAATTTTATGCATAGTTTTTTTCAACTTTTAAATTCATAGTGATTTTCCAGCCAAACTATGATGAAAAGTAAATCGATTGTCAAATACTCTTAGTGATTGGGGGGGGGGGGATGTTTCCAACACTTTAACATACAGCACACACAAAAAAATTGTAAGTTTTACATCATTAAAAACATTAAACCACCCACCTAAGCCGAACTAAACCATCAAATCGATTGACGCATCAGAACTTTTTATCCAGCAATAACAATCGCCACACTTAAAAACTCCACCCGAGCAAGAGTAATAAATAGTTGTTTATTCTAACAAACACAGCGAGTACTAACTGTATCAGCGACGGAAAACTAACATCAGAATCAATACTGAGAGATGACTTAGATGTATCACAATTAACAATTTCTTGATTGTGTCAAGACTGAAGAAACGTCTTACAGAGTTCTGCTAAAACTCGGGGATGTTGGTACTCGAGGTGAAGGTGTGGATGTCGTCAAAGGTTTTCTTGGCGGAGGTGGAGAATTCGTCCATGGACCTTCGAGCACTTTCCAAGGACTTCTTCAGTTCGTCTGTACTCTTCAGCGCGCTCTGTTTCAAATCTTGTACTTCTTTGTCGATAATGTCAATTACCCACTCCATCGCTTGCCGGCCCTGAAAGATAATTTTTAAATTAACTTTTCCATTTTATCGTTTATGTTTGATGACTTTCAATTTTAAAGGATTCACTTTTGCATTCGAGAAAAGTTATTTCGTTTTCCTTAATTTTGACACACTTCTAAAATCTTTTGATTAACTCCTTAAACACATACTGTAGACATAAAATTGATTTGAGTGGTTGGTAAACACTACCAAACTAGTAATGCTTTGCAAAATTACTAGGTCTAACTGATAGTCGCTTTGGTCGAATACCGGATACCAGATATCTGGCGAGGTTCTAGGCCGGAGCGCCGAATATTTGGCTCAAGAAATGTATGTTTAGTTTTAGCGGTGATTCACGGAGACACAAGTATGAACTTATTGATTTTTGAAGCCAAACACAACGGTATTTAATATAATATATGGTACATCTGTATTTTTAAAATTCATAATAGCGAAGGATTTGTAATTATTATTTAATTTGTTGGACTTTTCCTATCGCTTCTAGTGTTTAAACTACACTACGTTTCGAGAGGTATTGAAACTCCTCTCGTTTTCAAGTGACCCTACTTAAAGTTACATTAACCTACTTATGTCTATTTAACCTACTTTTTTTGGGTTTTTTTTGTTTTTTGACATACAATTACATTCATCCAACATTCAACAGAAATCTCACTCACACAAAATTTCATACAAAACACATTACATACTTAATACAGAAAGAAAATTGAAACTAAAACATATTACATGATAAAGAGCACAGAAAATTAAAACAAAAACATATACCTTACTGCCGGCAATGCCTCCAAGCTGGCAGTGGCACGACACGCACACATGTCCACTCACACTCACATACGCAACTCGAATGAAGAGCGTCTGTGAGAGCTCTTCATTCGAGTTGCTCTCACAGACGCTCTTCATTCGAGTTGCGTATGTGAGTGTGAGTGGACATGTGTGCGTGTCGTGCCACTGCCAGCTTGGAGGCATTGCCGGCAGTAAGGTATATGTTTTTGTTTTAATTTTCTGTGCCCTTTATCATGTAATATGTTTTAGTTTTAATTTTCTTTCAAGTACAAAGTCAAGTACAACATTATACAATACAGCAGTTCTGTATTACTCTTATGTGTGCAATGAAAATACGTATTATCAATTTTAAGAGTTTAATTTCTTTCAAAACCTTTTACATCTATTTACTATATGCAGGTTTATAAAGAAATTTCTGTTATCCACCTATCCCTTTAGCCATCTAAATCCCAGTTCCAAGGGCGATGGTTAACAGAACACATTTAAATGACTCTGGAATGGTCCACACTTTTTCATGACGGCAAGGGTTTGGTCCTGAGGAGTCGAACAAAAGAGTGTTACCCAACAACAATAACTGGTACAAGAGTGGTAGTATTTGTTAGCTAACATTGTAATTAATACAACGTGACAGCGGACATCAAAGCAATTCAAACTTAAGGCAATCCTTAAAGTAAGGACAAGTTAAATTGGTTAGTTATGCAACAGAAATGCAAAGGAGAAATTAAGTTAGTGCTGTTTCTTGGGATAGGTTTAGCCCCAATATGCATGCTTCTCAGCCATTCCAAGTTCTGTACAGGACAGTTAGACTATGTTCACAACTAGTTTAAGGACCTTAAAAAAAATTTTTTTTATTGGTTTTACTAATAAAATAGACTTCTAATTGTTTGTAAATTTGTAAATTAATATGTTATATTTTTTTTCAACTTTACACTTTATTTTCCTAAGAAAGATTAACTGTAGGCTAGTTCTGTACAGGACACCACAAAATTACAGGTCACCATAGTTTTGATAAAAACTTATATTTGTAAAAAAGGTTTTAATATATCCAAAAAAGGTGTTATCAAGGTGTTACAGGGTGATGATAAAAAACCCTGACAGACATCGGGATATGGTTACTTTCATCAAAATTAAGAAAAGTGTTTCTGTAAACATGGGTCCTAAAATGCTCGGTTATCCGTCTGTCGGTCTGTATGTGTTTTTAACATGATTTTGCATAACTTTGGAACAACTTATGATATCAGCTTCAAACTTGGTACTTATATGCTGACTATTCGGACCTATTTTGTTGCGGAGTATCAAGTTTCTACTTTGTACCATTTCAAAATGGCAGCCTTTTTTATATTTTAAAACTTAATATCTTAAAAACCGTAAATTTTTCAAAAATGTTACAAGAGACAAAAAAGTTGCGCAATTTTATTTCCTACAAAACCATATAAAGATTATTAAAATCTAACTACAATTAACGGAGTTATTGCAATTTTTCCAACAGAAAACATGCTTGTTTTATTGTAGCTATAGCAAATTTGCTTGAATTCTGTTAGAAAAATTGCATTAACTCCAATAATTGTTGTTCGATCTTAATAATCTTTATATGGTTTAGAAGGAAATCAAATTGCGCAACTTTTTTGTCTCTTGTAAAATTTTTGAAAAATTTACAGTTATTAAGATATTAAGCTT
This sequence comes from Flexamia atlantica, assembly GCA_035578135.1. Lineage (NCBI taxonomy): Eukaryota > Metazoa > Arthropoda > Insecta > Hemiptera > Cicadellidae > Flexamia > Flexamia atlantica. The sequence continues at coordinate 45,574,939 of JAQJVK010000004.1, forward strand.
CAAAATATAAAAAAGGCTGCCATTGTGAAATGGTACAAAGTAGAAACTTGATACTCCACACCAAAATAGGTCCTAATAGTCAGCATATAAGAACCAAGTTTGAAGTTGATATCATAAGTTGTTCCAAAGTTATGCAAAATCATGTTAAAAATACATACAGACCGACAGACGGATAACCGAGCATTTTAGGACCCATGTTTACAGGAACTTTTTTCTTAATTTTGATGTAAGTAACCATATCCCGAAGTCTGTAAGGGTTTTATATCAACACCCTATATACAGAGCAATGAAAGACATAACCACTTAACCCTTGAGCGGGCGCTTCACCGGTAAGACGGCAGCGGGCGCATGCGGAGTTTTACTCCGCAATACTAAATTGCACAAATTTAACCTATTTTACTTGTTTTATGACGAGATATTGTATTTTAATGTTAACAAACGTCATTAGGAATCATATTTCATCGTCAATACAATTAATTGTTTAACTTAAAAGTGTAATATTGCAATTGAACATAGTAAGTAATTTTCTAATATAAAATATGTATTAATTCTTATTTAATTTTTTGGACTGATCCTTTCACTTATTTTTTTCAAAAGCGACAGGAAAACTCCAACAAATTAAATAACAATTACAAATCCTTCGCTATTACGAATTTTTTAATAGGTGTTTATTACGGGAAATGGCGCTCCGCAAACTGACACGGCACATCTGAGTTGCAAATAATGAGGTACCAAGGGAGGGTTGGGGGGTATAAATAGCTTTAGGAGATTCCTGGAATGTGAGGTGTACCTCATTTGGGTACTATGACCCAATAGCAAGGACTGACTTTGCCTGAAAAGGCAAATGTGGTATCATCTTCCTTTCCTTATGTTGAGCCTACAAGGATCAGTATCTCGTGCACTGATGAATGGAGCCGGACACGACCGCCGACATCCATTGTGTCGTTTATTTTAACATAAAAAACACGTGCGGAGGAAAACTCCGCATGCACCCGCTCGAGGGTTAACGCTAATTTTTATTGTACATTATTCAATCAATCAATCAATCAATCACTCATTATTAGTTACTTTAGAATTATATTGAGGTTTTCCGGTTCTGTACAGGACATGTAAAGGTTCTGTACGGGACTTTTGTGAATGGAGGAATCAAATCAAGTAATTTTTATGTTATAACATAAGGGTATTGCTATTTCATTAATACATACCAAATTAGGAACTTATTTGGAAGGATTTTGTGTTAAAGTTTATGCAATACACTCACCTTATATACAAAATATTTAGTCTTAAAAATTATTTGATTAAGGCTCAAAAAGTAGGGACAGATCAAAGGGGAAAAAAGGAATGTTTATTGGTCGGGTTGAAGTTTGAGGACTAAAAAATCATAAAAAGTGAAATGTTAACAGTTTTCTTACATGGAATGAGACAGTATTACTATTTTCACAGGAGCTTTCACTAAAACAGAAAGAAAAATCTTGAGTTTAAACTTCCTGCTCTGAGGCTCATGTACTCTGGAACAGTGGTTCCCAAAAGGTGGTCCGCGGACCCCCAGGGGTCCGCGAATGGCTTACAAGGGGTCCACGGCATTAGGCCTGTACATATTGGCTACTATTATGGATGGTCGGGTCCCGAAATTTCGGGAAATTCTCGGGTAAATTAAATTCCTGATTTTCGGGCGGGATTTTTATTCACTTCGGGAAATTTTCGGGACGGAATCGTTTAGCGATTGCAACTAAACAGCGGATGTAGCTTCGCAAAACTCGCGATCGGCCGCGGAAAATGATCTTGCCAATCGTATTTGCGTATTTGTTGATCGCGAATAAAGGCAAATCCAGTTTTGCAAAACTCGCGATCTTCCGCTAAAACTATCGTGTGTATTTGCCGATCGCAAATAAACGGCAATGCAGCTTTGCAAATCTCATAATCGGCCGCAAAAACCATCGCGCGTATTTGCATGTCGCGGATGAACGGCAAAAATAGCTTTGCGCTATTCACGAACGGCCACGAGATACGCTAGCGCGTATTTGTCGATCGCGGACAAACTGCCGATGATGTTGCTTTACGAAACTCGCGATCGGTTGAGAAAAACTGTTGCGTGTATTTGAGGATCGCTGAAAAACGAAAAATGTAACATTGCCAACTTGCAATCGGGTGTGAAAATCAAGTTTAGCTATTCACTGAGAGCGGTTAATCGACAGAAATAACTTGCTAGAAGGCTTTACAGTGATGCATTTTATATCATCGGCCACATTGGTCGGCTACAAATAAATTGGTTTAGCCATTGATTCAATTCTCTAAACTAATTCAGATTACATTGAATCCCATCCGAAAGTATGATTATTTTTCATAAATAAGTAAAAAAAAACTAAACAGTTGACAAAAGTAAATAATTTGAGACTTTTGAATTTAAATTTGAAATACATATGTAATTAATATTTTATGTAATTTTAGGAATATCAAGTTTGGGAGTTGTGAAAAACAAGAACTTCAAAGCCTAAAATTAATAAAAATACAATAACATGTTTACTGCAGTAGTTATACTTGACAGTTATTTTGTCAACATGCAGTAACCACTCAAGTATTTTACTTTTGGATTTGTGGAAACCAAACAATAAAATGAAAAAGCAAAAACTTAAAAATTATTGTGTTTTTGTCAAACTTTAAAAAATGTACTATATTTGTTATTTTTTGAATAATATTTCTGGTTTTCAATGCATTTAAGTCTTGATTTCTTGATTAAAAAGATGAATAAAAATTCAAATTCAATCAAAAATAATAATAAACAATAACTTTACTATTTTATATAAGTTAGTATTTTCCTTATAATCAACAATTTCAATGAGTAACTTTTTTATTATTTTGGAATGTGTTTTTAATGTTTGCTATTTTGTCAATTGCATATAAGTCAGTATTTTTTCACTTTAATCTTTTCCTTGAAATGTTGTGATCAGGTAGGATATTTATTTAAACAGTTATATATGACATTGTTTTTAACCTAATGTAATAAAGTATAAACTTTAGGGAAGAAAAAATCCTGTCCTGTCCCGTCCCGAATTTAAGAGGGAAGAAAAAAATCTTTTCCCGTCCCGTCCCGAACTGAAAGTCCAATCCCGTCCATCACTATTGGCTATAAAACAATTTGGAAAGTTTTGGTGGGTAAAAGCAAAAATAAAAATAAAAACAAAAACAAATTATTAAATGAAATATACTGAATCGACAGTGTTAGATGCCGGAATGCGATCGTATATGCGCGCGGGCATGCAACTGAGCATGTTGTAAATCAAATACAGCTTTAGGGGTCCCCGATTGTTTAGATTGTATACCTGGGGGTCCGTGACTACCTGTTATTTGGGGGAACCACTGCTCTGGAATGTCTGTTCTATGTAACTGATAGAAAAATACAATCAGCTGTTTGAAGTTCTAACATCAAATTAATCTGCAAACCACTATGACCCAATAGCAAGGACTGATTTTGCCTGAAAAGGCAAATGTGGCATCATCTTCCTTTCCTTATGTTGTGCCTACTAGGATCAGTATATCGTGCACTGATGAATGTATGTTAACTGTTTGTGATTAATTACCGATTTACGAAAGAAAACGGGGAAAGAAAGGAAAATTAAGGCTGGAAGAAGCAGTGGAAAACAAGAAGAAGGAAAAGGAAAGCATGCATAGTTTAGGATAAGATTATATTCAAGATTGAGAGACATGGAAAGAGAAAAAGGGAACATAAAAGGTAAACAAACCCTAAAAAATAGGTACGGTACAGGGAAAAAAAGAGAAAAATTTAAAAAGTAGAAAAATATAGAAACAGAAAAACAATTACTGATTCTGTTCAGTTCAATCATGGATAAAATGTAGAACTTGCCTTGTTGGCGTTCAGCATGATGGTCTTGGTGAGAATGTCCTCCATGTAGCTGTTGAGAGGGATGCCCTGCACCGTGACCACGGCCTCCTGCTTCAGCAGCGTCTTGCTGTGGTCCTCGGGGTGCGGCTGGTAACTCAGTGTCTCGTCCACCGCGATGAAGCTGCCGAACGTCAGCTGAAACACGAGGTCATGTCGGGTCAAACACATGCAGCTGTTGAGAGGGTTGCCCTGCACCGTGACCACGGCCTCCTACTTCAGCAGCGTCTTGCTGTGGTCCTCGGGGTGCGGCTGGTAACTGAGTGTCTCGCGCACCGCGATGAAGCTGCCGAACGTCAGCTGAAACACGAGGTCATGTCGGGTCAAACACATGTAGCTGTTGAGAGGGATGCCCAGCACCGTGACCACGGCCTCCTACTTCAGCAGCGTCTTGCTGTGGTCCTCGGGGTGCGGCTGGTAACTGAGTGTCTCGTCCACGGCGATGAAGCTGCCGGACGTCAGCTGAAACACGAGGTTACATCGGGTGAAGCTCAAGGTTATGTCATGTGAAACAAGAGGTTACATAGGGTGAAACTCAAGGTTTTTGTCGGAAGAAATATAAGGTTATGTCCCGGGTGAAACACGAGGTTAGATCGGGCGAAACACGAGGTTACATTGGGTGAAGGTTACGTCTGGTGAAAAACAAGGTTACATCGGGTGAAACACAAGGTTACGTCAAATGAAACTAAAGGTTACATCGGATGGAACACAATGTTACGTTTGCTGAAACATAGGGTTATGTCGGGTAAAACCCAACGTTAAAAGTCAAATTAAACTTTGGATTCGCTTTAAGAATTTAAAAAAATTAATCTTTACTCTACAATTGCTAGGCCTACAATCTAAACAGAACAATTTGCTACAACGAATGACATGGTTGGTTATAAAAGAAGTACGAGCCAGACCTATCATTTGATGACTATGATTATAAAAGAATTACAACTTTAGATCTGGCGTTCAACCTGATTATGTGCACAGTAGAGTTCCAATAATCTAAAAGTCGGTAGTCCAAAATTTCTCTTGATCCAAAACGCTATTGAGAAGGGGAATCTTTGAAAATCTTGGGTAAAAAATGGGTGAAACTTTGCTAGACGTAAATAGCCCTAAATTCTACTGCGCGTAAACAGCAGAAGTAATTTTGTCAACGATTGCATGTGTTTTCCGACTGCAGGTATTTGCAGAAGCAACGATAATAACAGGTTTGCAAAGATGATCGTGCATCTTTATCAAATGTGTAAAGAAAACGGAAGTAACTCTGTGAACACCTGTGTAAAGTAAACGGGCATAAAATTTAACCGCATGTATTTGCCTATCGTGGGTAAAGAGTAAGATCAAATTAAAATCACTAAATTAAGTACTTGGTTTTATTTTTACAATTATTCTGCTTAATCCAAAATATTCGCTAATCCAAAAGAGGTATGGGGGTCACAGTTACTTCAGGATCCTGGGACTCCACTGTGTTTAAAGAAATAGATCTGTATTCAGCCAAACTACCACAGATTCATTTGATGGCAACAGGTAATTTAACCTTTCAATTATAACATTAGTCACTGTACAACAAACGGTGACAGGCTCTTGTGACATAAAATAAACTTTACTTTGATTTAACCTGGTAATAGTACCTTATTGATAATTATTCACAAACAAGCAAAAGCAAAAGATTCTATTGTGATGACTAAATAAGGGGATGAATGCTCACTAAAAATATCTGGAGCAAGATAGATTTTTCAGTCACAGCTACTCTACGTACATCAGCACTTCCACAACTATATCTATGTCGATATGTATAAAAAAATTAATTAAACTACCAACAAGATAACGAAAAGGCTGTCTTAAAAAAACCAAAACAAAACCTTGCCAGTTTATTAATTTATCACGCAAATATTTTTACATAACAGAAAAAATATAGGTAGGTTACATTTTATTTTTAAAACACTTACGTTTCTAGTTTTTAGTTCCATATGCCGTTTAGCAGGATTTACTTGTGATTGCTCACTGGCGTAACAGATGTTGGATGGCCCGACCAGCTGAAAACAAAGTACCATATTTTAACTTAATATGATGAATCAGAAAAATACCTTGCAACCTTAACAGCATCAATCCTTATTTATGTAAAAGACTGCTTGATAAAAATATATTATTTAGAACATTAGAACAATTAATGTTGTAAAAAAACAAGAAAAATGTCTAACAATTATATTTTTTATTCTTAATTCAATCCTCTGATTGGAAAAAAATGCTATTAAATGTTATGAATATTGAAAAAAATACAATATTCTGTTATGGGGCATACCATTTTGCTGCTTTTTAAATATTATAACAAACTTGGTATAAAAACAGTTTGATAGCCACAAATATTAGAATTTTATTCATGGAAAGTCCACAATTGCAATTCAGTTGATCAAGACAAGAAAATATGTGCAAGGTCATTAACAATGAGACAGCTGCCATTGTTGTGACGGAGATAAGAGACTATTGAACAGACGCAAATAACAACTGATCAAACAGAAAAACTACGCAGAACTAGAAAAGATTGAAAGTACTACTCTCTTGTTATCTGTTATCTAAAAGCTTACAATGTTACAAAATCTATAATTAGATCAAAAACTTTTTTCTAAGCAATAAAACCACACCTACAGCATGACATACTTTAAGTTTCAGTTAGTGTGAAAAAGAAAAATAGGCACACACTTGGAAACTGTTAAGGGTTAAGGGTAAAAGAAAAACAGGGAAGTGATTTTTATAAATTATAATAACTTTTGTTAAAACTACTGTAGCTCCAAATTTTCCATTGTAAAAGCCTAAAGTTGTACCAGTAGACAAGATTATTTTTTAAGAAAATTTTATTTTTTAAAGAAATGGTCAGAATATTTAAAATTAGCTCATCCAGAAAATTCTTCAACTTTTAACACCTGAGCAATATCCAATACGGTACTAAATTAAGAGTGTAGGTATTGTTAGTTTTACATAATATCTCTGGCACGAGGGAGAGGGAAAGTTGCCAAAGTGCACATTACAGGCAAAGCCACAGCCACGTGAATAGTGAGAATAGTCAGAGTCAGGGTCACACATTCGTTAATGTCGTTAGCCTTGAGGCTCGGACCTGACCTTGCTTCCTGTTTCCTTCCTTACAGGCCACTGGCTTTCCTTTATTCCCGTATCTATATATAAAGCCTCATTTACCCATGTAGGCCTACTTTTGAGAAAACCATAAGTCTGACACCCACTGACACTATAGTTGATTGAAAGGTCTCGGCAAGCTAACTGAAGAAAGTATTTTAGTTTTTTGACTAAATTTTGTTCAAGGGCACAAATAAATATAAAGAAAAGAGCTAATTTTTGTAAGTTTTACTATGAAAATAAAAATTCCAAGGAACAGCCAAACATTGCATCTTGGATATTAACTAAAAAAAATCTTGGTCTAAAAATATAATTCAGTGTAAAATATAAATATAAATCAGTGTTAGGGGATCTAATCCCGGTCGATATTTTCAATCCCGGAATTACGGGACTACCGGGATCCCGGGACCAATCCCGGAACTGAACTTACATAGCATTAGTTGAGATAAATTTAATAATTTTGCATACATACCATGGTATCGTAATTATGGGGCAATCCTACATGAATCAGTTTTACTTCTAGTTAGTTTAACGTTCAAAACGTTCAAAATTGTCAAAATAAAAAATACAGCCACAAAAAATCACAAAACTACAATTACAAATATAATACAATTAGAAATTAAAATATGGTCTGTCCCATCATGGAACACTGAGTAATAAAGACTTCAGGTCAAAACACAACACATTTTCAAATCAATAAAAGTAAAAATATGCAAAAGAATTATAGAAATATTGATTTAACATAAGTTTAAAAAAGTTGTATGCACAATATTAATAGATTTATTCACTTAGTCAAATAATATTAGAACTAAAAGTAAAACTTCGCTCGGAAAGATCTAAAGTAAAATGAAGCAAAAGAAACCAGGGTAAAAGTAATATAAATGATTATAAGACCATCATAATGAAACTTAGAGGCAATTTCAACATACTGTATCAAAAACTAAATAAAATTATTTCGTACAATTTTTCAAGCCTTGAAAATACTAACTGAAAACCATCACCCGCACTTACATAGTTAAACTGCAATAAAACAAACATCAAACCATTATTTACTTGATTGAGGAGGTCATTCAACAAGGTTCTCTTAGTTAAAAACATAGTTAAAACTTTTGGGAACCTAATCAACATCGACTTTAAACATAAATTTGATGATCCCGAAAATCCTGGGATCGAGCCTGAGAATCCCGGGATTGAATATGCCCTAAAATCATGTGGGATCCCGGGATTGGATTCCTATTCAGTGTGCTTTTATTATAAACAAAAGTTGTACACTAGCAACATGAAACCACCCGTTTGAACAAGTACTAGACTGGAAAATATCTAACAGTAACAGCTTAAATTTTGCCCCACGCCCCTCATTTTATCTCATTTAATAAGCACTGTTTTTTTTTATCAATTTAGTAAATTTTTATCTCTACAAAAAATATTTACAATGATCTGGCATGGTATGACCTGGTTCATATTTTTAGTAAAAAACTTGTGCAATAAAAGTTAAAAATCTCTCTGTGCGTTATTTTTTTTTTAATCATTATTTCAACAAAAAGTATACTAAAAAATCAAACATTAACTTGTAGACTAGTAAATATATGTTAACTGGTTTCATATAACAGTAGTTAGTTGTTTTTTCTAAATAAAATACATCTTATGCAGACACGTGAACGTCCATCACTTGTTACTTTCACACATCTTACTACTAATGGTATGTTAGACAACCTTACAAACAACATTAGCATGTACGTCACTACACATCTATTCATATTTCATCAGAAGTGGCAGTATTATTCCTCTGATGAAACAAAAATAGCCCAGGGATCCCGCTAGAATTGAAATAGGTATTAAGTGTTTCAATTCTAAATTTCTAAATTTTCTAAATTTCAATCCAAACTGTTCCCTGTTATAAATTGTTCTCCGAATGATATAAATCATATGAAAAAGAGTGTGCAATTTCAAAAATATATCATACTATAAATTAAGTGACTGTTAAATTGATATCTAATGACATGAGAAGTATCAATATTGGCTAAAAAATACATTTGCAAAACTGAAAACAACGAAGAAAGGTTGCCAACCTCAAAATGCCATATTCTAAAGATTGCAACTACACAAACCAAAGCTATTTTGAAAAAGAGTTTGCAATTTCAAAAATATACCACGCTAATAAATTAAGTGAGTGGTATTGACATCTAATAACATGAGAAGTGCTCAAAAAATGTCTTTGCAAAACTTAAAAAAAATAAAGAAAGGTTACAAATCATGTCCTTGGTCAAAATAGGCCTACTGTATTCTTAAAATTGTGTGGCACAAACCAAAGCTACTATCAAGGTCATGAGAATTTACACACAAGAGCGATTTGTATGATTGAGTTACACTCTTGACAACGGGAAGTGAGGCTAACCGGTTTATCAACGCTTTATCAATGTGAGAATGACCCAAAGTGGACTTTGCCCTCGTCAAGAGATGTGTACATAACTCGTGTCTGCACCACGAGACCAACTAACACCCAAGCATCGGCTGACACTGATGAAACCTGTCATGTTCTTAGACGGATTAGATAGCCTATGATGTTGTACTTGACAGTTAGCACACACTAGTAATTTTTGTGGTGTTGTAGTGATGACAGGTTTTAAACATTTCTCTAAAAATCCTTTTTCTCTGCAAATTATTTTATCAATTTTATCTTTTCAACTTTTACAGGCACCTCATTGATATTGAATTGTATTAGTTAACACACCAAATACAAAAAGCTGTCGGTTAAAACACGGCACAATCTTAAAGAAGATCAACTTGAACATACTTACAAACCACTCCACCTTTCATAATAAAAGTCGGAAGAAAAGTGGTCCATTTGATAATGTTTCAAGAGGTAATGTGAATAAAAGGTTAACCCAAAAATGAGTGGAAAAGAAATAACAGTGAAAAAACTTACCAGAGAAATAATTCTTTATTTAACGGTCAACATTTTAGGACTTGGATTAAGAAATCGGATAGTCAAACCAAAATATTCAATTTTCAGAAAAGTGAGGTTTGGTTTAGTTTAGGAAAACCCCATAATTAACAACGTAAGGACTCTATCAAATAGCCATAAGTCAGGAAAATCAGAATCGAGTTTATTAAGAATACATTAAGCTCGATGAATGATAAAGCTCTAAAAAGGCTTCATCATTATTGATTAAGTAACATCCTAGGCTGTATTTAAATTCAAGAAACCTAAAAAATATCAATGAATTGACAGTCAAAGAACTTGAATCAAACACACAGAGACCAAAAATATTATTAAAACATTTAATTTTGGATGCTGGTTTTGAAAGTAAGGGTAAACAAAGAGTATTTACACCTATGAACAAATTGCAAATGCTGCAAACCTAAAGCCGCCATTTCTCATGACCGTTTATTTGCTAATTTTATCATCAGGGGAATAAAAGTTGAGGAATGACAAATTTTTCTTAAATTTTTTTTATTTTAAATACTGGTTACAAGAAAACTCGAGGTAAAAATTGTTAAGAAGTGTATAAAAAGCAAGGTGTAATCCAACCGCTCGCATCCACTCACCAAGGACTGTCAAACAAAACAACAACAGCTATAAGACTATGATGTAGAAACAAGTTAGAATTCAAGATATATGCTATGAACTTGTTCAACTGGTTTTGTTCTTTTAATATACATCCTAAGCAAATAAATATAACGACTAAATTTTCTATAACTGGAATGCAACCTAAAATATTTTAAGGTTACCTGGAATATTTTTAAAATCCCAATCTTAAAAAAAACTGAGCGATTGAGAGAGAATATTAAAGTTTAAAAGTGAGAGATGATTTCTTAATCAACATATCACTGGCTGTAGCAATTTAGTTTTGGTGTCTGTGTGGTTTGCTACTGGATGTTCATTTGGGTTTTTGTTGTTTTTTTTTAGTTCTTGAAGTGTTTTTACCATCCCCTAGATAGTGACTCTTACTGTAATCTTGAAAATTACAAACCCATCTACACAACTGCCAATGAAATGAACGAGGGAAATATACAGAGTGCAAAAAAAGTCCGTCCCCCCTCCTTAATTTTTTTGTTTGTTAAGACATATAATTAAATTTTGGGGAATGATACTAACTCAACCCAAATTATTTTTTGATGTTACCAAATATTTTGAGTGTCCACCCAACAACGGGGGATTTTGGGAACAACCCAAAATTTTCAAATGCAAACCCCTTTTGAGTGACGTCTCATTTTAAAGAGATTTAAAAATATTTGCGATTGGTGGAGGTTGGAGGTCGCTAGCGTGTTTCTATCAAAATTGGCAACTAGTCAAAGTTTAGAATACTACTCCTAGAAACTTTGACATGCTGCCAAATTTGATAGAAACACGTTAGCGACCTCCAACCTCCAACAATCGCCTATTTTTTAAAGCTCTTTAAAATGAGGAGTCACTCGAAAGGAGTTTGCATTTGAAAATTTTGAGTTGCCCTCAAAATCCCCCATCTTCGGGGGACATTCAAAATTTTAAATATCTCCAAAAGAGACAACTTTTTCTTTTACTAACATTTCTCCCAGGCTCGTTTCATTTTTACGTCACCAAAGGTGAATTAAAACTCCAAACGTCCTAGACGCCAGGTTTCAAGGATGTGTTGTATTCAAAACTTTGACAAGCTGTCAATTTGGATAGAACCACTTTAGTGACCCCCAATTTTCACCATTCATCTACGGTACTTTTTGAAAGCTCTTTAAAATGAGGGGTCACTCAAAAGGGGTTTGCATTTGAAAATTTTTAGTTGCCCCCAAAATCCCCCATTTTTGAGGCACACTCAAAATTTTTGGTTACGACAAAAAATAATTTAGGTTGAGTTAGTATCATTCCCCAAAGGTTAATTGTTTGTCTTAAAAAAAAAAAAAAAAAAAAAATTAAGGATGAGGAGGGGACGGACATTTTTTACACACTGTATATTTTTTGTTCCCTTCTTAGAAAATTGATTAAAAACTAATCCTGGTTATTGAAGACATGAAAATTTGACCATTTTGAGTTTAAATTCTCATTTTAAAATCACTTAGCCTAAGTAAAAATTATGAGCGCCGGCAGGATTTAACCCATGGGGGTGCAAAAAGTAAGGTTTGGTTTAGTTTAGGAAAACCCATAATTAACAGCGTTAGGACTCTATCAAATAGCCATAAGTCAGGAACATCAGAATCGAGTTTATTAAGAATAAATTAAGCTTGATGATAAAGCTCAAAAAAGGCATCATTATTATTGATTGTAACAAGTGCCATAACATTCCCACGTTGCAGAGTTGAGAACGTATTTATATGAAAACTATTTTTTACATTTTCCTAGACGATCTGATTTTTTTCTATTAGCCTGATGGCGCCCATGGTAAGAAAAAGATATCTTGTTTGCTTTCAAGTTAATAACTGTATTAACAAAGACGCAACTTAATTACTTACAAAAAACACCTCAAACCATAATCTTAAATACAGAGTGTTTTTTTTAATGCAACCCAAAACTTTATTTTATCAATGGAGAATTAGGCTATTATCCCCCAAAATCTTCGGATTTGATGCCACGATATTATTTTCTATTGAGATACGTAAAAATTAAGGCCTACAAAAACAATTCATAGGTTATTCAACACCTCAAAACACACATAACAAATTTAATGCAAGAAATTCAAAGAGGTACCTTGCAACACGTGTTCAGGAATTTGATGGAGAGAGAGCACAACTTTATACAAAATGCCAATGGCGAATTGTTTGAACACATAATGTAAACTAAACGTGATCAAACAAAAATAATAGGTTGTATAAAATGTAAAGATTACCAAAACAATCCTCATTTTCATATTTATATGTGTGTTATTCAATCTTAAAAATGGGTTACGTTTAAAAAAAAACATCTCGTATAACTTGTTTTCTGATAGTTAGTTCACTTATTTACGGCAACTTAGAGCAGTTTAGGGGGCGGGGGTTGATTAGGAAAGAGTCTGCTTGGACAAGTCCTCTTCGCTCAAACCAAGATAAATGAATGTAGTTACTTAGGTGGAGATTTTAGCCCTCTATTCATAAAATCCAATTTTAGGTGGCATCATAGGACATCAAATTTAAAACCACAAACAGAATAAAAAAACTAATTGATGCATTATAATCACTTAACATTTAATCTTGCCTTTGTTTAACCCTTGAGCGGGCGCTTCACCGGCAAAACGCGAGCGAGCGCATGCGGAGTTTTACTCCGCAACACTATATTGCACAAATTTAACCCATTTTACTTGTTTTATAACGAAATATTGTATTTAAATGTTGACAAACTTCATTAGGAATCACATTTCATCGTCGATGCAATTAATTGTTTAATTTAATAGGTGTAATATTTTAATTTAACATAGTAAGTAATTTTCTAGTATAAAATATGTATTAATTATTATTTACATTTTTGGACTTTTCCTTTCGCTTCTCTTTTTCGAAATCGAAAGGAAAAGCCCAACAAATTTGATAATAATTACAAATCCTTCGCTATTATGAATTTTAAAAATAGCTATCACTGTCTGTATAACAGGAAAGGGCACTCCCCAAACTGAGATGGCATCTCTGAATTGCAAATAACGAGGTACCAAGGGGGGGGTGGGGGTATAAATAGCTTTAGAAGATTCCTGGAATGAGGGGCGTAAAGTACGGAGCCGAACACGACTGCCAACACCCATTATGTCTGTTTATTTTAACATAAAAAACACGTGCGGAGGAAAACTCCGCGTGCGCCCGCTCGAGGGTTAAACTGTTGTTGTAGAGGCTACAGTAACTGTACGGTATCTTAAAATGACAAGCTTTTCAACTTGCAAATTGTAAATGCGCGAACTGATAAGTGATATTCAGATTTTTATTCCAAACACATAGGTAGCCAAAATAACCCCATACAAAGGGAGAATAAATTTTTAATCTAAAACTTATTTCACAAAGAGAAGAAATTATCGACAGAGAAATGGTCAAGAAAAAAGAGACATCAAAAAAGAACATTCTGAATAACACATTATGATCAAAAAGAGAGTGCTTAGTGGAGCAAATGAATGACAACTTGCAACTGATGTTTTTTATATTCTTGCAGTAGGATTTCATACCCAATTTAAAACATTAAAGACAGTGAAAAAAATCAAGTCAACAAAATAAGCAAAAAAAGAGCCATCCCGTTAATTTAAGAATATTATATCAAACTTTACAGGTTGTTATCAATAAAATTTCTGAAGATTATTTGAAATTTCTTTTCAGAAAATACATTTGAATGGCATCAATAGGCCATAGGGGGTCTTTGCCCTAATAGGCAAAGATATTCAGAATGACCTCTAAATAATAAAATAAAAAGAGTAAAAAAATATTATAACTTACATAGGCTACGGCTTTTATAATGCAATCTCTATAATGCCTAGGAGGAGTCAGGTAATCTCAGTTAACCCATCAGTTTTACTAACCAGAAACTAGATTACTATAGGTAGCCTACCGGTACCTTAAGCATAAGATTATATTCGAACAAGAGAAGGAACATGAGTGGAATAAGTGATAAAGTTGTTTTATGGATGCATTTTAATGTTTGATTTAAAACACCAATAGGCTAACAAAAGGGATAAGTTAGTTATCCCTTGTCATCCTAAAACATTTTTACCCGGCCAGGAACGTTTCACAAATTAACCTACTTACAAACCTTTTTTGTCCAAGACTTACTAAGTGGCAGCATTAAGCCATCACAATGGAAAGAGCCAATGATAATTTGAAGGATCTGAGTCCGGATAGTCAAGCTTGATTTGTACAACCACTACAGTTCGCGCATTATATCTCCGGCTATGACAACTGCGCTACTAACCGTGTCATATGATATTTTTAACATGTGATATTGGTAAATACAGCATTTGACATGTAGCGCTGTTTTAGAAAATGTTTTCAGAAAAGTACCCCCTCTCCCCCTTGCACCTTACAATCAGCTGACTCAGTCATAGCCGGAGATATAATGCGCGAACTGTACCTAGACTGGCCACTAGTCCTACTATCAGTGGTGTAGTGGTGCGGGAACGCGTGGGAACGGCGTTCCCACACTGGTTTTCAGAAACCCGTGAAAATCCCAGTGCCCCGTTCAGGGGAAATCCGGGAAAATAGTTAAAAAACCTATATTTTTAAACATTAATGTAAGAGTATGAAAATGTAAAAAATATATTTTTATGCCAATAATAAGATGCAATACTTAACATATTTCTAAACACGATTTTACTCTATCTGTTTCGAAATATAACCTCACTCTCGCTTGAACTTTATATTGTGCACAGACGGTGGCGGTGACGGTGACATAAACCCACTGTAGAAGAGAATGCATTTTGCCGACTACTTGTAAACCTGATTTTTCAATCAATGAACTTTCATTGTAATTAATCACTCTGTTTTTTCTCTGTTTTATGTTTTATGGATTTAATTTATTTTAGTTCTCTGCTTTTTTACTTGTATAAAATTTGTCATTTAAAAATTAGGTTATGTATTTTTCTATTTTGGGGTTGTACCTAAAAGTAGTTTTGAACAACCTTTTCTAAAATAACTTCTTTTGTGAAATAATAAAGTTAGTTAAATATAAAAAGATAGACTACTGTTTTTATATTTTGCTTTTCCAAAAATCATCCAAATTATAAAATAGTTTGTTGAAGCCTCAGTAAATTCAGTGAGCTTAAAATACATAGCCTAATACGCATTTTATACACATTTGGGAAAAAAGGTATCTTAATTTGCAGGAAATTTGACAAATATATTAAGCGTTCCCACGGTGGAAAATTTGCCACTCCACCACTGCCTACTATGATCATTTTCAATTAGGCCTACATATATTAAACAGTAAAAATTATATAAAAGCTAACAATAAAATTAATACCAATATAAGAAGATTATGTACTCACCCTTTGTGCCCATCCAGGAATCCCCCACTTGGAACTCACTAGCCTATGAGTGTGAAGGACACCATTGACCACCTGGCGTTCAACTACATCTGTTCCAAGTACGGCTGGATTCATGGGGTTTGGGTACTTGCGCCATGCTGCCTGAGCAACTGTTTCCCATGGGTGACTGAAAATATTGAATCACACTATTAGAAAAATACTAGGCCTAACTTTAACTTCAACTACCCAGCCTATTTGGGTTTCAGTTTTGTTAATAGGCACAAAGAGGCTTATACCACCATTTATGACTACGGTAACTACATTTATCTATAATATAAAAATACGTAGCCTATTAGCATAAACGTAAACATAAGCATATTTCTAGTAAAACAAACCACTACGAAACGAGGATAATGGTTACCTAACTTGAATCCCCTGTTATTTGGGAGGCTACAAATCATGATTAATTAATGTTGTATTTTACACGAGAAACACTTACTTGAATGTGTGTTCTGATGTCCAGATTTTCATATTTAAAGGTTCACAACTAGACACTTGTCTTGTAAAATTGATACAGAACACTTCACTAAAATTTTAATTCGCAAGTGCCAATTTTCATCTGACGTCTTCCGCAGACGATACTAAAAGAAAGACTTTTAATTTTTTCTGCTCTTATATCTTGGCAAAGTAGGTAACAAATTGAAATAACAAAGACCACCAATTTATCAACACTTTACATATCTATAGATGAGTAATATGAAATGTTCAGTTTGTTGTGGCAATACCAGCAACACTATGATGTTTTTTATCTATATCCAGGGGTTAATTTCAGCCGGAGCACACCGGAGCGCAGCTGCGGTACTTTTTAGGATACCGGAGCATACCGGAGCGCACGCTCCAGTATTTTTCAACTCGCCAGTGCGGCTCCGGACCTTTTTTTCTGGCTACGTAATTTATTAATACTGTTTAAAAGCGATTTTATAAAAGCGTACAACTCTCTCTTATTTGGTAATTACCTAAGTCAACTTTACAACTCTATTTCCTTTACATAGTTTTACGCAAGGTAATAAGTGGTAGCTTGTTTAACCTCTTTTCTGGATACTGATCACTTAATAAACTAGAGATCAGCTTTAGCGAGTGATGGTGGAAGTATACTATTGTCGATTAAAAGCTAATCCAATCCAGGCCAATACGGGCGTGCACTGGGTGCGTTCGGCATTACTCGTTTCTACGTCTTTCTTATAAGGCCTGATGCGGCAAATAGTTCGTCAAATGTTTGGACAAGTCAGATGCGCCCTTGTTCAACAATAGTTAATTCCCACTATGAGTCGTGAGTGGCGCTAACACACGTAGCGCTGCGGCGCTGCAGACCAACTCCACTTCACGATCACTATGGCATGAGTACATTCTAGCCGCGGCAGGGTAAAACCATCGATGTAAGTAATCGATGGGTAAAACCTAGCAAGCGCAAAAGTGATAACGGCTTAAACGTTACACAGTGGTCATAAACGTTAGAAGGCATAAAATTTAATCGCAATTCATGTAACATTTCTGAGGGGAGGGCTCCTGGACCCCCTTCTGCTGGGGGGTTTTCCACACCCTCCCGGCCACCCGTTGAGCCATAGCTCCGGTATTTTTTACTTTAGAAACTAAGCCCTGTCTATATCAATATTTTTGGTTTTTCTAAACCACCAATACTTCACTGTCACGCTATGTATACACACTTTACCATGACCTACCCCCATTCTTGAGGACAGTGGCGGTGAAGAGGATAAGTTGTAAGTAGTCACGTACATGAATCAGTGCAGGTTTGCGCGTTTTTATAACGTGCTTGGACGTTTTTTGAAACTTACCCATAGATACTATTTATTTAATTTGTCATTCCAACGACAAGACACTAAATTACCTACGTTTTGAATGAAAATCTTGGGCCAGTAAATTCATACCTGAAATAGAGCAATCCTCGCAAACGCGCATCAACCCAAGGCCGCACTACATTTATTCTTGGTTGCCATTTTTGTCATCGGACTTTGAATTAATAATACTATCTAAAAAAAAAGGTCGCCGTTAGTAACAAAACCTGGGTTTGGACCGTTCCAAGGACTACGGACAGGGAGTTTTGATAGTATGGTTCACCTCTTGACTAGACCAAACCTACCAAACAAAGTAGCAAAGTCAAAAATTGTGTTTCAAAAAATTCCCTCTATACCTTTTCGTTGCCTGGACCAATTTACAGCCGCTATCGTGTTAACAGACGGACATATGTGTATAAATTCGAACGAATGGTACTTTTTGCTTCTGGGGGCCCCAAAACGAAATGTTATCATGGTCTCGGGCTCCATGAGACCTACGGTTATCGCTTCTTCCCTTTAGGGGAGACTCGCTAACAAGTCAAGCTCAGTCGAATCAAAACTAAAGCGGAAGCGTTGGAGCGTCTAGAGTAACAATGCAGTCAGCCGGCGAGCGCATGTAAACAGCTGGCGGTCGTAAACTACTTTTTCATTTTTCGCTCATCCCTCAGTACCGTAAACAGCTGTTTGACGAATAGTTTTTCAGTGCGTTAAGGGAAAAATATGTTTTGATAATGCTTTTGATAGATAACTTTTTTATAGATAATAATTTGTTTGTACATTAAACAAATGTCATCAATTCTAAATGCTCAGGTGCACAGATATTTTCCGTGAACTATATGCTACTAAACGATATAATAATAGTATTTTCTATTTATTTACAAGAGCCACTCTTTTTACTCTATTAAGTAGGTCTAGATAATTTTTTTCTTTCATATTAATAAAGGAACGTATTTTTATATAATTTCAAAACCGTTAATTTCAAAAACATGTTATTACGTATTTAATATCAATAATAAATCGCATATGTACTGGGAAATTTTTCTGTTGTGGCAAAGTTGTCTGTCTGAAATTGAAATTGCGACCCGTACCACACTGACGACGGACACACTGCTGATTGCTGATAACTGTCAAAAGACCAAAGGTCTGATGATAAACAGAAAGTCAAGCATGTTTAAACCTATTATTATTTTACAAGGACAGAGCAATTCCTGTTTTCTCTTTTGAATACAGCCCAGTCAAGTATATGCTCCAATTTCTAGATATTTATTCGTCAGGATATTGCATTAACGTAGGGTACAGGTTACTTAACTCACACGAGTTCTAGGATAAATAATTTAGGTTAAGCATCACTCAAAATGACTTCAAGTGAAAATCATGTTAGGAGGAGAGCCAAGAGTGTAACAAGAGCAGAAGATATAAAAAGTTTAGAAGATAAAAAAAGGAGATCTCAGCCAGATAAACCGTGAGTACCTTAGGCCTAGGAAGAATTTTAAAATTGTTTTGTGTCACCTACCTACTGCAACTACCCCAAATCATTTCAAAGACTACATTGGTACACCCTAAAACACTCCTTTTCATGCAAAGGCCCTACAGATTTTTTAAATAAGTTAAAATAAGGTTGGACATTGCATAGGATTATTGTCATTTCCCTGGACAGGCGGGATTTCAGGCTTGGTCCAATGGTGTCTGGTCTAGGGCTGCTACTTGTCTGGGGTTTTCATGATTTTGAAAAAATATAAATTTTTCTCAAAATTTACCTTAAATTATTCAGCATTTCAATTGGAATCATGAGTGTAAATTGCAGTTAATGGAGTTTTTGTGAATGTCATGGAAAAAGGTAAATTTAGCAAGAAGTGAAGCATTGGTAAAATTACAAGTGGATGATCCTGCAATTAGCAGGCAGCCTTTTTACTAGTACCCAAACAACTTAATTATAGGTATGTGCTCTTAGCAGTTTTGGAACGAGGAAAGTTATTTATCATCTGCGGAACATGTTTATTTAAAAGTTCCCGTTTCAGCTATTGTTGCATCATTTAAAGTGCAGTTTGATCTATCAAACTCTTGTTTTTTGCAATAGAATTACATTCTGAAAAAGTAAACTGTTGATTTTTGTTGTTACGTATTTTGAAGGGAAGGCTAAAGTATAAATTTGATTAGGCTATATAATTGCCTAAATTATTCCAATTCAACTAAATTTTTATAGCAATTCGTTTTTAATTAAGTGCCTCTTAAGAGTGATTAAATTTGAGAAAATAAAATAGCAAATATCATGAACATATTTTTCTTAATTAGGCGTGTATTTAGATAAATTAAATTTTATCAATCCAGATTGGTAGTCAACACCAAAATGTACAAAGTATAAATTAGGTCTATAATTTTGTAAAATTTTATTTGTCATACAATAGACTGACTTTTGTATTAAAGTAAGCCAATCTTTCTCAAGTGTTATATAAATTAATTTTATGTATTAACTAACTTAAGTCCTTGGTTAATTAGTTCAAGCACTCCCAGTACATTTGACTAATAATAAAATTTGAGATATAAAATAAGGGTACTTTGGTTTTATACGGAGGCCACTGTTTTTAGAGAGATTGTTTTGCTGAACACCAAATATAACTACATCTTTGGAAAGAACATACTTTAATCGACTTACTGTCCAAGTTTGACGTAATTATGATGAACGGCATTCATGTTCTGCCTCCCAGAAGGCAGCGATGTCAGCTACAGCGTGCTGCGGCGGTTATGTTAGGTTAGGTTATCATAAATATGTAGTAGGACTCTCCTCGTTATGTTACGAACCTAACGATACCATATGGAGTCATGCTTTCGCCTGCCAAATCCCCTCCAAGTAGGCACAGGTCTGGTCGTTCACCGGAGCGTGCGCATCGATCATCAGTCAAAGGGTTTTGGAGGCGCAAAAAGTATAACTCATTGGTATCGTTCAATTCGTAACGAAATGAGGAAACTCCTACTAACATATTTATGATAACCTAACTTAACGTAACTGCCGCAGCGTGCTGTATGAGAGTGGCCTCCGTATAAAACCTAAGTACCAAAATAAGTAAAACACTCATAACATAATAGGCAAACAAACTTCTTTTACTCTTTTTACTGGTCTATTGAGCGACTGTCGATGTCTTGTTTGACCACTCCTGGAACTGTTCTAGGAGAAGAGAAACCTCAGGTGTGTACCTAACAATGCAGTGAATTTCCAAGTCAAGTCAAATAATCTTTATTAATTCTTGGCAGTATGTTTTATTTGTGACGGAGTTTTCTAAGTATGCACTATTATTTTGGCAACTCATCACTTTATTCATATAATACATAATATGTGCATTGAATAGTCGTCATTTGTAATAAACTAAAAATATTATCCTAAGTGAATATATACTCATTTCAAGATGGCCATAGAGTAAAATAAAAATCAAACTTTAATTTTTAGAGGAGGTGGAAAATACTCCTAAAGGGATTGTAGAGCTTTCTCCACCAAAAAACTTTTTTTTTTAACTTAGCCTACACATATTATCTTCATTTTTTATATTTGATGGCAAGTGCCTCAAGAATTTCAATCCTATGCAGGAGGTTTTTTTTCCAAAAGAATGTTAATTTATGTTTTGTTGTGGTAATGAATTATTACATCAATAGAAGCATTTTAAATACAGGTTGTACATAATTTCCTAAATATTGAATAGCGGTAATCGTGTTCCTAATAAATGTTAAATAACAGTTCCTAAACTGAATACTGTAAAAACCAAAGCATAGCTAATTTGATAAATTTAATCGTCATTTAGGTCCTAATTAATATCCCTGAGCTAAATATTTTTAATGATTGTTTAATGTGAGCCCATGTTGAACTATAAAAACGTTGAACAATTTAGTTTCAAAAGTCGGTCAACTATAGAGAGTAAACTGTTGTAGGAAACTGTCTTAAAAAAGTAACGATTTTTTTTTAAGAGTCAGTTTAACCGGCTGAATAAATCAGCAGGAAATGGACAATATATGTGCTTATTTTTCTCCACCTTGAATGAAGGTCATCACAGTTAAAAATGTCTCGTTAAAAGACATTCATGAACACAAAAACTTCAAGTTCATAGACCAGTACACCCCTGCCCGGTCGTATTGCACCTGCCCTTGTCTTCTATTTTGATCATAATTTTCATTTTCATGTTGATTTGTTCATATTCTTTATGTGTTTAAAAATAACATTTTTAAGACTTTTGATGACCTTCACTTGAAGTGAAGGAAAATAAGGAAATATGTCAACTCAGACAATCTGAACATGGTTCACTTATGAACCAAAACTAGCTGCATTCAGCAACGATTATATTACTTTAACCAGGTAGGTATTTAAATCATTTAAGTCTCTTATCCAAAGCAAAAGCAGAGTTGCTTATTGTCTTTTATAAAATTTAAAATTTAGATTTTTTTCTGTAATCAGTTGTCTGATTGATTTTAATTTAGCGTTGGTTGGTTTAATTAGTGTTTACTAATTAGGCCTATCATCTTTTGTGTTGCCAAACTTTTATAGCTGTGCCGATAGAAATTTCTTTTTTATAGTGATTTCCAATTAACATTGTCCTAAATTTAAAAGCTTTTTAATGCCCTTAGTGTAAGAAATACATTTTTACAAACCCAAAATTTTTCAACAAATGATCATAATTAAACAAATAAATGTCATTCATTCTCCCCCATTTGTTCAACCATCTTTTATTTGTAAACATCTTAGCTTCACAAGGAAACTTGTGACCTCTACACAGTCAGCCTTTTTATTACTATACCTGATGGTGAAGGCTAACAAGTTAAACAGGGCCAAAGTCGATGAAGATTACTTACTTTCCTCTTCACGTGTTATCAGTTTAGATGGTCATCAAACTACTTATCATTAATGTACAAAAAACACTATTCTTATTTTATTCTTATCTCATTTTTCTTTAGTGGCTGCAGTAGTCTTACTACTAAATCATGATTTTCAGCAAGACCCAGCTTTAGACCACTCTTGATCAAAATGTTCAAAATATGCTATTGGCATTGAAACACACAAAATAAAAATGGACTAAGAATAAAAAATCTGTTGTAAAACTTTAATCAGTTAAACTTAGAAAAATGGAGTATGTACTTGAATTTATATTGTAGAAATACCATATTTCCAGTATTTATATTGACCCTCGAAACCATATTTTCAGAGCCTTTAAAGTAGCTATTATTTTAGGCTGAATGTAAATAGGCACAAGAGTATGATTTATGCAAAACACAATTTATTTTAGGGTTTACAATTTGTTTCTAGATTAATCCAAAGATATACTTTAGCATATTTATTTTTGTGAAACTAAATAAATGATTATTACAGCATTTTAAATCCTCCATTTTACCATACCCTAACATTTAGCTTTGTTTTGTTTACACAGTATTCCAATCAAAACTTAAACGATCATTACTGTAATGGAAATGTTTACTAACTTCAAATAACTTTTGGAAACGTATGATGATATTGAAGGTCATAGTTCAGGCTAAGATTGGATTGTAGATTTCCTAAAGGTCTTGTAATAAAGTCACAGTGACTTTCATGTTTCAAAGAGGCCCTAGTAATAGTTATAAGTTACTATGAAACATTTAATTGCATGAGCAGAATAGTAAAAAACTATTCAATAATCTTTATTTCTTAAAGGCCAAGCATTTCTATTTTCAAATATAACAGCAAAAAAATTAAATTTCAATAGCCTATCTACAAAAATATGGATGTATTTGCAGACTATAAGTACAAAACATTTAGTCTTTAGAAATAAACCATCAACACTTGGAGTAAGAAACTTTTGAAATGTTTCATTGGTTTGGATTATTTTACAGAGGTATTAAGGCGTCAGGCAACTTTTTTATGGTTTGGATGCAATGAAATTAATTTATTTTTCTAAAATAAAGAATTATTTTTCAGATGCCACAAGCCGAGAGATTCATTGTTCACTTGGTCGTCAGGGTTCAACAACTTTACAGGATTTGTCAACTGGGGTTTCCTCCTACTTTTTATGGGTGGAGTTCGTCTGCTGTTAGAAAATTTAATCAAGTACGGTAATTGTATTTTAATTTACTTACTTACAATAGCTATATTAATGAACACTTGTTAGTTCTTAAGTAATTTAAAGTTTTTCAATAATTTTATTTTTATATTTTCATGTCATTAGTTTAATTTATTTGGTTGACAGTCATATTAGAGCTTTAAAACCAAAAACCTTTAAGAGTTCATTTTGAGAAAAGTTATTTCTTACACTTTAATACAGATATAAAATCACACAAACAGATCCTCCTCATAGAGTAACTTTGGAAAAACCATTTAGACATTTTCCAAAAATATTTGGGAAATCTTTCAAACTTTTTATTGAGTGGGTAGCAACAGAGATTATTTAAGACATCTCGAGTCCTAGTGTGCAAAGCTTTGTTTAATTTAGTTACAAATTAGGGTTTAATGACTAGGCACTAGACCCTGCTTAGGATTGATCTTGTTCTATGAAACAAACTTGACTATATTACAGTGATACAAGTTATTCAGTGAATTTCCATAAATAATTAATTGGTTTCACATAATATTATTTTTAAAGTTAGTGGTGTCCTTTAGTTTGTTAGTTTTTGGTTTTTGTAGGTAAACATAAAACTTCTTAATCGATTGAGCTTGATTGGGAAAAACTAAAGAAAGAAAATCTCAACTATCTACACAAAATTACATTGGCTTGCAAAACACATGCCTTCTAATGAGACAGTCATGGGAGGTGCCTGTGAAACACAGATAACTGTCATTAATCATCTCTTTTTGCTGGTTTGGTTAAGCAAACACAGGCTTCAGAAGATAATACTTTGGCATAGACAGCTGCTAACCTGTGTAAAGAATTAGTCAATTACCTGAATAGTCTATGAGAGAATTATGTGCTAAGATATTGATTTACCTTGTAATACAGTAGAATTCCGATTTAAATACTCTAGGGGGGATTCTGAAACCATCCCTAAATAACTCAAGAGTTGTCAAGGGACTCTTCTTATGAGGTTTGTGTTATCAATACATTAAATGTCATTACAATTTCAAGATAACGTGAAAAGTGCACTTGCTACCGAGGTGTTGTTGTGTCATCGAGCGTCTTCTTATCAAAAAGCAAAATCAATCCATTATCTTCTTTATCCACTTTAATATATTCATCTTGGTACAAAGAATAGTGTCATTCAATAACTGGTATAAAGTAATTGAAATATTTAAAACTAAACCCAATTACAGAGTTACCTCTCTTCCCAACTATTCCTCTTTTTCAATTATTCTTTATTGTAGTGTTGAATAGCTTTTGTTTAGTTTTTGATTTAACTTTGTTTACTTCAGTTTTTATATCATCAGGTAGAAGGATTATAAATTTATCACCTTCGTAAACAGTTCATTACCTGTCTTGGTCGTAAAAAGTCCTAAGTTCTTTTTGAGGTTTGCCAAGGTAATCTGTAACAACTGTTGCTAGGTACGGGATCAGAGTGGACCCAGAACAGTGGTTCATCGTGCTCACAGGTCGACAGGAGGGGGGCCCTGAGCATCCCTCCATCATCCTTGTCATCTGTAAGTGGCGTCTCGTTTTTAGGTATTTAATTTTAAGCAGATCTAGATGTAATTTTGTTGGTTTCGTAAGGTACCTTTGATCCACAACCGTTCACAGTTCTATCATAGTTCTGGGTTCATTGTTATTTTTATGAAATAAAGCAGTGGGGTCACAATTTACCCTCCTCAGGTATGAATTTCCTTTTCGAGTCAATTTTTAATATCCAGAGGATTTTTAGGGATTAGATTAAGTGATGCCCAAGTTTTGAATGAAATCAAACTTGACTCATTAACAAAATATTTTATTTTCAGGTTATGAGGTCATCAAACTTGTTATAAAAGTGATATCTCAGCTAAGAATAATTCAATCCAGTTCAATTGAAACATCTTTTATTCATGTCATATACTAATATGTAGAAGAACTTCAATACCGTATAATAATGTAGTAAACTAAATGAACTACCACCTACTCTACTCAGCTCTAAATACATAATTTGAATCAGTTTTGTATTTTACTATGTTAATTCATGTTTTTTTTTTATTTTAGTGTAACTCAGTAAAATAACTAAGAGTAGGCTGCTGATCTTAGGTTTGATGTTGATAAATAACTTACGGATATCTAAAATATCTCAAGTAAAGATTTTTGTATAGTTGTTAGATTTTCAGTTTGTAAAATTTTTTTTAGAGGATGTTTTTTTTTAAAGGCAACCCATTTTTAAGATTGAATAATACGTATATAAATATGTAATGAGTATTGTTTTATTGATCTTTACATTTTATGCAACCTATTATTTAAGTTTGATCGCATTTAGTTTACATTATGTGCTCAAACAGTCCGTCATTGGCATTTATATAAAGTTATGCTCTCTCCATAAAATTCCTGAACATGGGTTGCAAGGAACCTCTTTAAATTTCTTGCATTAAATTTGCTATGTTTTTTGAGGTGCTGAATATCTTGTGAATTTTTTCATAGAATAATACTACTTTACATGTCTGTGGCAAATTTCATTCAGATCGGACCACTTTTACGCGAGTTATCGTGCTTAAAGACACACACATTAAAAACGCAACCCAAAACTTTATTTTATCTGTGAAGGATTATTTCCCCAAGATCCCCGGATTTGACCCCACTAAATTATTTTATTTGGGGATACATAAAAATTAAGGCCTACGAAAACAATGCACAGGATATTCAGCACCTCAAAACAAACAACAAATTTAATGCAAGAAATTCAAAGAGGTACCTTGCAACACATGTTTGGGAATTTGATGGAAAGAGCATAACTTTGTACAAATGCCAATGGCAGACTGCTTGAGCACGTAATGTAAACTAAATGTGATCAAACTTATAATAGGTTGTATAAAATGTAAAGATCAATAAAAACAATACTCATTTCATATTTATTTGTGCATTATTCAATCTTAAAAATGGGTTGCATTTAAAAAAACACCCTGTATATTTAATATTTGTAGGCCTACATGATATTTATATTCAAATTTTTTTAATTTAACATGAATCAAAAAAATTAACAATAAACAAACAACTATTAATGAAAATGTTGGGTGAAATACAGAGTAAAGATTTTTGTATAGTTGTTAGATTTTCAGTTTGTAAAATTTTTTTTACATGATGTTTTTTTTAAAGGCAACTCATTTTTAAGATTGAATAATACGTATATAAATATGTAATGAGTATTGTCCTCAAATTTACAAATTAATGGATTGTGTTAAATGAAGAAAATCGTTTATATATATAATTTTTTTTCAGATTCTGTTGTGCCTGTTATTTTGTGCCTTTTAATTGAAAAGGGATTGGCGTCGGTAGGTAATTCTTTTTAGCATGTTATATTAGTTTAACACTATATAATACTATTTGAAACTCTATGTGTGTACTGAAATAGTTTTGGATTTCAAAAGTTATATTTTCCTGTCCTATTTAAAAACCTATTCATTATAGTCTACAGCTTACGAGGAAGCCTCATTCTGAACACAGGAATGAAGTATAAAAAGTTAATTATTTTTATTTGTTGATTTATTTTTATGGTTTAAACCATTTTAAAATATAACGTAACATACTTGATATAAGTTGAAAATATAAAAAAAATCATAACATGTGTGCTATTCTACATTTTAACTTCTCACTAAATACAAGAAATTGCATTTTTAACTCATAATAATTTGAGTTAAACTTATGGAACTTATGGACTTTCTCATAAATAAACTTGGGAGAAAGTCCAGTTAGCTTATGTGACAAAGTCTACTCTAAGCGTATTATAAGTGTATTCTTGTCACACTCTGTGTAAATCAGGAGTGGAACTTTTACTCTGAAGAATGCAATCAAGTTTGCAACAAAGTATCAACAAAGTGTGCATGATAAAACACACTTTTTTTAGCAAAGGCCTTTACTCTAAAACAATATCTTAATAAGTCATCACTATATAGGCGTTTTTAAGACAAATATTGAATTGGTCCTTAACAGCCTTATTACTGACAAAGACCAGCGGAATCAGAATTGTCAGGATTATTGTCAGCCCAATAATTTATGATAGCTGGTCCAGATTCAAATGTGTGCCACATTTTCTCAGTAGCTCGTCAAGGATGAATCTGGCAAGATTGGGAAAAAACATTAAGTTCATATCTGGACATATCAGCCACTATCATGCTACAGTCGACTCTCGCTAACACGAACCTTGATATCACGAAATCCTCGATATCACGAATTATTTTAATTCCTCTGGAATAACCTGTCTAACACGAAGAAATTACTATACATAACACGAACTAATTTTCATAACACGAACTAATTTTCCGGTTATATTTTACCTCTATAACTCGAAGGGACACAAAAACTACCTCTATAACACGAAGTTCAATAGATAAGACAAATTCGATTCACGCTTTACCTCCATAACTCGAAGTTTACCTCCATACCGCGAAGTTTTCAGTATGAATGAATGAATGAATGAAAATACTTCTTTATTGAGGCGAACTTAGGACCACATGGTCCTTTCTTACAGCTAACCTCTAATACTAATATACAAAACCAAAATATGCTTAAAATTTATAAACAAAGTTTCCTAAGATATATAAATAAACAAAAAAGTATATAACAACAATAATAATGCCCTAACATTCGCACGCACTCACACATTCATTCGATGCCACAGCTAAGCCTAACGCACGCCATCCCGCCACGCCACGGTCATCCGCTCCAGATAATGTTTCTTCAGCGCCACCGTCAGCCGTACACGATTTTCAACGGATTTTATTTCATGGGGCAGAGAGTTCCAGAGGCGGCAGGCTGTTACAGTGAAAGATTTATTGAAAGTTGTGGTCTTGTGTCGGGGAATGCGTAGCGTTGACGAGCCAGAGCGGGTGTTTCTTGCGCCTCTCTCACTTAAGAATTCAAAATTTGCCGCAAGATAGTTTGGGATTCCAAGGTTGATTACAGAATGAGTAATTTGAATGATTCGAATTTGCCTTAGATCTGATAGTTTTAAAAGAGAAGAATGAATGTAATAAGGTGTGATGCGATCATCTCGTCGAAGATTATATAAAAATCGGATGCAATAATTTTGAACACGTTGCAGTTTTGTCTCCAAGGCCACAGTCATATCATTAATTACAGTAGAGCAGTAATTAAAGTGAGGAAATACCAGTGATTTGATAAGTAGCAGTTTAATGTGAAAAGGTAAGAGTCGCTGCATTTTTTTCAAAGTGTGAACGGCGGCAAAAACCTTTCTACATGTATTCACCACCGCCTCAGTCCAGTCCAGTGTGTTGTTTATCGACAAACCAAGACTCTTAACTGTATTGTAGTAAGGCAAAGGTAGGCCATTAACTGTAATTTTTGGTGCTTCGTCTAGTTGTAATCTGTTTAGTAACCGTGAATGTCCGAGAATGATTGGCTTTGTTTTGTCAGGATTTAGTTTTAGTCCGTTCTTTGTTGCCCAAAGGACAATTCTGTCAATGTCGTCATTCATTAAAGTAATTGTTTCATTCAGTTGGCTGACTTTGAAGTGAGCGTATATTTGTAGATCGTCAGCGTATGAGTGAAACTTAGTATTGAGTAAAACTGAACTGATGTCGTTTGTGTAAATAGTGAAAAGTAGTGGCCCAAGTATAGAACCCTGGGGAACACCACAGGAAACATTTTTGAAGTCGGAAGTCATTTTGTCATGACACACACACTGCTTACGGCCTTGAAGGTATGATCTCATCCAAGTTAGTGAAGAATTTGAAAACCCTAATAAATTGAGTTTGGCTAGAAGAATTTCATGATTTACTGTATCAAAAGCCTTACTGAAGTCAAATAATGTGAGAACTGTACACTGACTACGATCCATGGCCAATCGTATGTCGTCAGTGATCTTTAATAGGGCTGTTTCGGTGCTGTGGGAACGTCGGAAACCTGATTGAAATGGGTTGAGAATATTATTATGTGAAAGAAAATCGGATATTTGGGAATGCACTACTCTTTCGAGGGCTTTAGAAAGAGCAGGGAGAATGCTGATCGGTCTGTAATCCTGTGGGAGGGAGGGGGATGAGATCTTATTCAGAGGGCGGACTAGAGCAAACTTCCATTTATCCATACTTTCCAGAGGTCCATACTCTTCGTATTACAGAGTATGGACCTCTGTAATACGAAATCCCGGCGTTCTGAACTGTTTGCTCTATTTTATTTCACACTTTTTTTTATATTTTTTATACCGTACTGTAAGTATTATTTATTAATACAGTAATATTCAAAGTTATAAGTTTATTTTTGTAGCTGTAGGGGATACAGTAAAGTTTCTTTATATTATTGTTTTAATAAAAATTATGATCGATACTGTAATAATTGTTTTTACATGTTTAAGCAGAGGAAGATTACAGACTTTTTAACCACAATTAATATGACCTTGTCTGTTTTTGTGTTTTACAGGTTATTATATTATAAATACTGTATTTTTCACTATATAATATTTAAAACGTTAAAAGCTTGGATTTTTCAAAGATGTAGGGTATAAACTACATTTTACTTTACCTCTGTATCACAAATTTTCATTTAGTTTACCTCTATAACTCGAACTATGCCTACGACGAACTATACGTAACACGAAGAAAAATCGCAGTCCCGTGGACTTTCGAGTTAGCGAGAGTCGACTGTATTAATAATTTACTGTTGTCTGATCTCATCTTCAGTTGATTTTGGGTGTCGCGGTTACTGACCATGATATTGGATGATAAGGCATAATTTTTTAAATATATGCTGTAAGAAAAGAAAGCCAATTTTTGATATGATTTGTTGTGTGCAGGAGGTGATCGCGGCCACACCGGGTCTGATCGCCCATGTGGTCAACCTCGCGGCTCTGGTGCTGCTGCCCATGGTGGTTATACATGTTCACCACGGAGGCTTCAGCCTAGGTGAGCTGATACTACGAGCGGTATATCAGTAAATACCTGGTACAGTGGAACTTGGATAATTCAAATCTCAAGTGACCGATAAAAAAATTCGGATTATCTAAAAATTTTAATTAAAAAAGTTTGGTCTAAAAGGCTTAAAACAATAAAACTTTACATACCGCATAAAACCTTTATTGTGAATAACTTGAATTTATGCTTTACAGTACATTCCATCAAGTAGCCAACAGTAAATGATTATTGTAAAAGAGTATATATGATATGTGTTATAAAATACAATACTGTACTACATGAAACAGGAATACAATATGTTCATGGATACGTACATATTTGGTAAAAATCAGAGCTGATAAAAAGAACATAGTTTGCTACTGGACCACCGGACTGATACATTAAGCAATAGATCTAATGTTTTTACCAGACGGTATAAGGGATGACACTGTTATGAGCTGTGACTAGTGGAGTGTTGCAAATCAATAGGATTGTGGGAGGGGTTGGGCAATGACCTTGAAAAGAAGCCGAGCCGTAGGCATGAGTCGTTGGCATTAGTCACGTCCACCGGCCAAACAATGGAGTTGGCCAGGGGTACGAGTGGGTCCGACGACCTTCACAATACAGCTTGCGCTAAGGGGCTGGGGAGAAATTTTGACCGCAAGCCAATAATACAAAGTCGTTTTTCGGGAATCTTGGCCTGAAGGTATGACTTTCGATTGTCTTTTTTCATGTAAATAATTTGAACTATCCAAAATATAATTCAAATTAACCACGATTATTTAGCATTGATTGTATATGAAATATTCAAAAGTAGATTTTGAATTATAGAAGTTTGAATTAGGCAGGTTCCACTTTACTACCAGCGGTTACCTGTTACTACCAGCGGTTAACTGTTACTAATAGGAGTTACCTGTTACTACCAGCAGTTACCTGTTTCTGATAACGGTTACCTGTGGACTAACAGTTACCCATGGCTTTGACAACAATTACAATTATAGTAAAATATGATCCAGTATTTTCATGTCTAAATGATGAATCAACGAATAAAAGCAGCCCTGAGTATGTGACTAAGTTTTAGGCGCTTATCAAACTTACAAATGGTATGCTTACTTCCTTAGCTTCTCCACAGTTTTCCAATAAAGGGGTCAAAAAATATATATTCTTAACCCTTTGTGTTCGTAAGGCCAGGAGGACTGGCCACAATGCACTCAGCATCTAGTCGGAATTAATTTCCGTACAGCTTGGTTCCGCCGGTCGGATGGCCAGCTGTCCTGGCCATGCCCCACTCCGCGTCAGCTCGGCATTCATCATGGCAGCTCACTCCCGTCAGCTCAGAATTGTTTTCATGCCTGGCAGATCAGGATTGTTTTCATTGTGAGCCAGCAATGTTATCATACGGTATTTCCACTATTCAATGTTGCAAGCCTGCCAATCATTTAGTTAAATAACTCCTCACTAGGCTGCAGCACTCTACCGCATCAGGCAAAATTTAGAAAAACAAACAAAAACATATGCTATCGGCACTTAACGGCCAGTCCTGCTGGACACCCGAGCATTCGTTGGATTTTATGTTGGCCAGCCCTGCTGGACATCCGATCGCAAATGACAACTGCTGAGGAAAAAATCCGACTTCTGTACACTAATGATGGCGGCCAGTAGAGCGCTACAGAATGGCGGCAAATATTCAAATCGATCACAAAGGGTTAAAAATAACGTTTACAGTACTTTAATGGTGAAGTTTGTCATGATTTTGACTTACATACTGCACAATTTTTCTCAAAAACGTTTTATAGATTTCAAATGCTTTAAAAATAAATAACTCGAGTGATAAATGTTCTTTGTAAAGGGAATTTTGCTTTTTTATATAAAATTATTTAAGATTTAAGATAAATTTAAATTTTATAGGAATTTTTAATTGAAATTATGGGTTGTCATGTTAGTAGCAAAATAATAAAAAATAGGAAATAGGAAAAGAACATTTTTAAAAGTAATATTTCCAATGTATTTTTTTCAATGGTTTCAACTAGTAACACACACCTCTGCTGAAGAACTGTTCTACTTAAAATTTAGCATGTTAAATTTCATGACCAAATTAAAAACTTTGTGGCTACTGTTTTTTTTACCTTAAAATAAAACCTGCTGAAAGTTTATGAAGTTATAAAGTTTACTAATTTTGTCCCCTGCAAAACTTCAATCCGAGCTCTTTCCAATGTCAGCCAAATCTTTAATAACAGTTCAAAACTGTAGGAGGAGTTTTGATTGCGAAAAGTGATTTTGTCAATCACTGTGACAACTGAGAGTTCCCTGTACAATTATTTTTTTCAATCCATAAAAGCTTGAATAAGCCATAAAAATTATTATTTGTATAATAATTTTTAAGAACTTTGTCTTACTTCTCATATTTTATGGTTATTTTATTTGTCGGCAGTGGGTGCGACGACCGTGTGCTCCCTCTACTCCATCCTGTTCCTGAAGTTGTGGTCGTACGTCCAGGTGAACCTGTGGTGCCGTCTGGCGCTGCAGGCGCAAGGCAAACCCCAGGGGCGGCGGCAGAGCATGTCCGCGCACAACCTCAGTGAGTACCTGGGTCTTTAAAAAGGAATTTCCCGATATAAAAAGGTTTATAATATTATTTTACTTAAGTCAACAACAATCTTGTATAATGGCTTGGCGAACCGGTTTCTGATTCAGTGCCTTTTCAGTAGGGGTGTGCGAATATTCTAACTTCGAACTTTTTCGAATCGAATATCGTGATATTCGATTCGATTTGAGATTGCAAAGAAGTTCGATATGGCCGAATCGAATATTTTAAGGACTGGCATAAAATCAAAAGAAGGTGAAAACGTTCCCATTTTCAAAATAAAAGTACGTTTTTTTAGTTGCAAACAACTACGAATCCATTTTTTACATCAGAAACAGTTGCGTCCTCATGTGGGCAGACGACAGATGAATAGCTGCTGTAAAATAATACTGACATCGCAGTTTTGCCACCAAATTCCCTCTGCCGTGTTGATCAGTCCTGCAGTACTTAGGTTAATATATTGCACAATACCCTACGCGACAACGAATTTTTTTGTAAGATAAATTATAGTATCACAGCATTAAATCATATTACAAATAATAGTCCATCCTTCATCAGTTCTGTCTCGACCAGTATCCGACGAAACATCAGTTGAGTTGAGTTGGTAAAAGAGAGAATTGCAATCAAGACCAATCAGAGTTCACCGATGACGGACAGTGTCCAGAGTCGTCCTCAGTAGTGTTCGGCATCGAACATCGATGTTTTCAAAACATCGATGTTCGGAGGTCGATGTTCGATGTTTTTACCATCGATGTTAGAAAGTCGATGTTTTTCTACCATCGATGTGTTTTAAATGGAATTTTAGACCTTTGAATATGAAAATCAAATAGAACTAAAGTTCAATTTCCATTTTGATTTCAGATACGGTCATATAATTTTTTGAAAATTAATAACGGTATATCGAGATAAGAAACTTCGATTTGATTTAGGCTAGTTGAAAACATCGACGTTTTTCAATTCAATTTTTTCGATGTTTTCGATAGTTTTTTCGATGTCAATATCGATGGTGGACTATCGATGTCCGAACACTAGTCCTCAGTTGCCAAAACAAAATATCCCGTAAATACCCCATAAATAAATAGTCATGTTGGTGTTTCGTACGACTTTTTCAGGCCGTAAACATCTTAAACGGAATCCGGGATCACCATCGCTTCCAACTTTGATACGATGAAGTACAATAATTTTGGGCTGGCAAAGAGTTGGCGGACCTGAATATTATTTGTCTTTTCGTTTTCGAATTTCTTCGTCGTCTGCTTTTGCTTTGAAGTTCAGTTGTCTATTGTTAATAACTCGAGAACGTCTATCGCGTGTTTGTTTCAATCGCTCAGATTTCTTTTTTTTTCAAATAAGCAATTACGTAGTAATAAAAACGTTGAATGATCAAAAATTGGTTTTATTTTGTTGAAATCTGACGAATCAGGCGGAGCGTGTTTATTTTGATACGTGATTAAAATGGTCATTTTTAGATAACGGTACAATGTTGGTTTGACAACTTAAGCCTATGATAATAATTAATGAGTTTGCTTGCTGTTTATAATGTAAAACAAATAAACTTTGTTGGAAGTAAATGGCAATTGTAAATTATCTTAAAATTTAGGTTAAGTTTACTGGTCTGACATTATTATTATTTTATAGTATTACTTTAGGAGAATCAAAATCTTTGTTCTCAGGCATTAATGCACAAATGAAATTGTAAGGCTTTCTTCAAATATGAAGTAGTTGGTGAACCAAGTTTTATCCGTAATTCTTTGGTCTAATCCCTTAAGCCAAGTGCCTGATCTAATAATTTATTGGTTCATTAAAAGGAAAAGGAACAAAGGGATGCAGAGGCCTAAAAGTGAACAAATTTAGGTTGCAGTAGAAAAGGAATTGTTAAGTAGCCAAATCCTGAAATTGCTACTATAGGCCTAATTATGCTTATTCAATTGAATATTACTTATGCTTAAGGGGAATCAATAAATTTCTTAATTCGTAACAATTGATTAGTTGTACCTTGGTGTACCTTAGTAATTGATATTTGACCTATATTATTTTGACTTGTTATAATGCTATTAATAATTAAATAAGATAAATACAGGGAGGGGAGGGAGAAAGTAAGGACAAGAGTAAAAAAAACACAATGAAATAACACTTCTGTTTTGATAATATTATATTTATTATTGAATAGTTGCCAAAAAATGCTTGGTAATTTGCTGAGTATACAGGTTTGCTGCGAAAGGGTATTTATTCTTACATGCTGCGATTTAAAATTTGATCTCATCTGAACAAATAACCATTAACATAAATATTCGTTTTGAAAATATTCGATATTCGGAATAGTTATAAACTATTCGATTCGATTCGATTTGAACCAAAAAATCACTATTCGCACACACCTACTTTTCAGATTCATTATAGTTAGTCCATCATTATATCTATCATCTTAGCTGTAAGGCCGTGTCGTTGTTAACTCTTAAAATGTTAACTTTTTACATAAAAAAGACGATAACACATTTACACATACAAACGGTACTACACATATTGTTCACATAGATTTTACTTTCTACCGTTATTATCGGGCACGGCCGGCAGCAGAATGGAAGATGGATTGATTCCGAAACCGATTCGCCATGCCAATATACAAGATTGTTGTTGACGTAAGTAAAATAATATTATAGATATGAACAATCAGTACTACAATAAAACCAATAAAAGGGTTTGTTAAAGCAACTTTAAAAATTAGTTTACTGGTATTTATTCATACAATCTTTTAAAATATAAATTTAGTAAGTATTGTAACTTCTTACAATATTTTTTAAGGTTTTTAAAAAGGGGATGTTTTCCTGAAGGGGTTGAAGACTTAGACCACTCTTATTCTAAGATTTTTCTGGGTAGTTTAGTTTATACGTATAAGCATAAGTCAATGGGTACGTGGTTCAAGAAGGTTTTATTTAAAAAAAAACCTATTATATATAAATGAACTGAGTTATTACTATAACTACAGGATGTATTTTCTGTCCATCCTGAGAACTGTGAATATTCTTAGGTGTGGCTTACTGGAGAAATATACTGGTGGCAGAGTGGACCACTCTTATAAGGGAAGACTTAGACCACTCTTACCTCACAACTGTTCTGTTCTGTTGAGGCTAGAATGGTATTATTGAAGACTTAAGCCTGGTTTACACGATGACCGAACAGTAGGACGGTAGAAAAAATTCTTTTGTTCTCTTTTGTTTGTTTAAAGGTTGTCCACTGAACTGGTTGTCGTGTAAATCAGACTTTAAGTGGAAGAAAGAGATGCTGCTATCTTAAAAAAATTTAACTGTGACTTATTTTGTTCTGTTTCTGGACAAAAAACCTGAAAATGTGATAAAAACAAGTTACCATAACTAGCGTCTTAGACCACTCTGATTCTGACCCCCTCAAATATGGCCTCAGATCGGAGGTATTCAAGGTTTCCAATTGGTCCATGGATTGTATACCAATTGGAGACTGTAGACCAAGCATAATTTATGATTTAGTGGGCGGCACGCTATCATACATGGTTTACATTTTTAAACAAGGTTTTATCCAACACCAGCGTACTTGCCAATGGATTTATAATAGTGCAGACTCCTACACTCCAAGCATTGTTTACCAGGAGGGTGCTAAGTTTTCACAACTTTAAAAAATATTAATCAATTATTAATGATAAACCAACACCAAGACAATTAGAATTAAAAAAAACCAAGCCTGTGCATTAAGTTTGTCCTTATTACCTTTAAATAGCTTGCTATTTTTTGCAATGTATTCTGATTCTGCCTGGGTTGCCCGGAGTTATCCCACCTGCCAAGTTATCAAGTGTCAAATTGGTAGGAATTGGACTGTAGTGGTAAATATAATATTTATTTGTAGGCCACACAACATGTACACAGTTAGAGATATTTTTGTTTATGAGCAAGTTAGATATTGTGTTTCTATGTACTGATTTTAATTTATAGGAATAGGAATTTTAAGTTAGAAAATATTAATTATAAGCGCAAATACTTGTTAATTATAATATACAAACAGATGGATTACAACAATACCATGTTTTTTTTATTAAATGTTATATGTTTATTGAAGTATATTTTAACACAAAACTGACTTGACTATTTTGACAGGAATTTGGTCTAAGAAATTGTGTTTTGAAATACTCATCTTAACATTTTTTCTGCCAGATTCCCTTAATCAGAGCAGTGAGGAGGAAGACATAAAGAGCGTAGATCTTGTAGAGTATCCGAACAATCTCAATTTGAAAGATCTCTTCTACTTCATCGCCGCCCCCACGCTGTGCTACGAACTCAACTTCCCAAGGACAGATAGGATCAGGAAAAGGTATAAGGATAATTTAGTTTATGATCAAGATAACATACTCATTTACGACAACATGTTATTAATTTTTCAGTAGTCTCTTCACAATTCTAGCTATTGTGATTTTACAAATTACTGTTCTTAATGTTCATGTAATAAATAAATAAATATAGGCCTAAATAAATAAATAAATTCTGCGTGCATTGAAGGGCAAATTGGCAAATCAGAATGTTATGTCCAGAAGGCTATGGCCTTGAAACTTATATGTGAAGAACAGAGTTTTAAATTTAAGAATCATTACCATTAATCTACTATAGATATGTGTCAAATACCACTCACTTATAATCGCATAGCCCAAACTACTTGACCTTGAAACGGTACTTTGGTATTATACGGAGCCCACTATTTTTAGATAGTTTTTTTAACTGGATACCACAAATAACTGCATAATTGGAGAGAACATACTTTAATTGACTCACTGTCCAAATTTGACATAATTATTATGAGCGGTCTTTAAGTTCTGCCTCCTAGGAGGCAGCGATGTCGGCAAGGTAAAGCGTCACCGCCGCTAGAGGCAACACCCAATGGCCACCCTTAATCAGCGCGCTGCGGCGGTTATGTTAGATTAGGTTAACATATATATGTTAGTAGGACTTTCCTCGTTTCGTTGCAGATCAAATGATACCGGATGAGTCATACTTTCGCCCGCAAGTGACTCATAAATCCTGTAGGCAAATGATGCACACACTCCGGTCAAAAACCTGACCTAGGCCTACTTAGGGGATTTGGCGGGTGAAGGTACGACTAATCTGGTATCGTTCGATTCACAACAAAACGAGGAAAGTCCTACTAACATATTTATTATAACCTAACCTATCATAACCGCCGCAGTGCACGTATAAGGGTGGCCTCCGTATAATACCAAAGTACCCTTGAAACTTTGCATGGGTTCATCTAAGGGCGTAGGCATCCAATCAGGGCCGCCGAGAGCCAAGCCGGGCCCCAAGTCCGCACACCGCACGGGCCCGGGGGTCTGGGAGGTATGGAATACGCCCCAGTGAAAGGGGGGTGCGGGGGTCCTCCCCCGGAAAATTTTAGAAAATTAGATCTCTAAACTCGCGTTTTAGGCAGTCTAGAGGTGGAACTTCATACATATTGGAACCCCAAAAATCCGAACCAATTGAGGCTGAATGGTCGGTCGGATTTAGAAAAGTACACTCTGATTTAAAATTACCGCTACCAGTGATGCCGCACTATTGGATTCTCCAGACATTCGCCTCTTCCCCATAACTTCCGCGTTCGTTCCACTCACAAAGTTCTTTGCCGTTTTTTCATGATCAATGCGCACGATTTTTTTACTGGATTTTTTTTTTAAGTTGTCATATATGAGAGAGGTATGAGTCACTTACGCTCACTACTCGCTGGTCGCCACCGCCGTAGTGTACAATCAGTGGCAAATACAGTACAGACGTACAGACAGACAAAACAATCGTTTCTGCCTTAACTGGATACTGTATTAGCTGAATGTTATCAAAGTAATTTGTGTGTGAAGCTGGACATTCTATTTTTTAACATGAAGGCTTAATTTTGTTTCCAAAAAGTCTAAACCAATATTCCCTCAATCAAAAAAATCCGCTCATCCCGGGCCCGTTTGGAGCCCGGGCCCCAAGTTTCTGACTTGGCTGACATGGCCTCTCGGCGGCCCTGCATCCAGTAATAACGGATTTTAAAAAATTCCTTCAGGGCCACGCCCTAGAGTAAATGAAAGTTTCAATGTTAAACTTTATGGAAGCTTATGAAGTTGTCGTGGAAACCTAAACATTAAATCATGAATCCAAGGAAGTTTCCCTGTTTTTCCATGGGTGAAACAGGTTTGATCAGCTAGTTGAAATGATAAAACTGATAACATAAAGAACAGTTAGGACCACTCGAGATTCCATACTGAGATATGAAGGGCAATGATGATTTTATAAATGCACTTCAATTCAAAATGGTTACTTGAATAATATTAAATTTTTTTACTTGATTGCTCCCCCAGAGATAAAAATTATTCAAAAAATCAAAGTCAATCAGAATTTGTAACATAGGATTTTTAATAGAAAATATTTTTTACTGCAATTTTAAGCTAGTTTTTTCCCTCTAGTTTAATTATGGACATCTTTGATATAGAACTTCACGTGTTACTTGGCTAGTGTTGTTTGATTGAAATGAGGACTGCCAAGAGCCAAACTAGGCCCCAACCCTACAAACATCGTGGGCCCCTGAAGCGGAGCCACATGTCCGGCCCCTCCAGAAAATTTTTTAAATATCGTTGTAATTTGTTGTAAACTTGTGTTTTTAGGTAGTCCAGAGGCATAAAAACATACAAGAAAACTCCAGAAATTCTGACTAATTAAGAGGAAAATTTTCCTTATTTTTCAGACTCCAGACTAGGCCTACAAGTAGATTTTTATATTGCCAACTACAGAACAAAAGAGTTGACTATTAATCTTTTGAAAAGCTATTCCTGTTGTTTAAACGGTGACTCAACGGTAACTAGGAGTCAACGGTAACTCTATTTATTCGCCTGAAATTCATGTCTCTGACTTTACTCCTGTCGTTTACCCACTGTTGGTAAACATGTGTGATTTTCTTTTTTGGCCATTCGCATAATTCACTAAGTTGCATAATTGCGCATCTCTTCCACGATAGTCAAATATGCGTGGCCAATTTCATAATTTGATATGTTATCCTTTCGTTATTTTACCGTTAGGCCGTGATTTGAAACCACAGTTGTTTTCAAAAGACCAATTGCAATTAATTAAAATGATGTCCGTTTATCTTTGCATAGTTCTATCACGACAAGAATTTGGACTTTTTTCAAGACACGTTTTATATCTTGAAAACATTGCAGCGCAGAGTAGTCAGTTACATACACTGATTGTAAATTTCATGGTGTATTTTTTTAAAGTTGATTTGGATATGTCGTTCAAGGCCTGAAAATCCCAAACAAAAAATAAAATTCCTGTCCTTACCGGGCCCCCTCAGGGCCTGGGCCCCGGGTTTCAGACTTGGCTTACATGGCCTCTCGGTGGCCCTGATTGAAATGTAAGAGCACTTGTTTAAATGCACCAAACAACAGCACACATTAGCAAATAATGTTCGTAATGGGTATGTATTTTGATTGTGGGACCAAGGATATTGATAAGAGAGAGTTAATCTATGTTTATCTTTATGTGACTCAACGCTCTTTATCCAAACGATTTTCACATTTCACTTTGGACCGTCATCAACAAAATTGCTGATAATAAATTAGGACTATTATTATTTAAATCATGGATGAGTAATTGGTACTTTTAAATTATTTTAATTCTTGAAATAAGTAAAACCACTTCCGTAGGTTTTTTGAAAGTAACTTTCATCATCAATACTCCACTAGGAATACTTCAGTTTACAATATTTGAATATTTCATTCATAGAACAACATTTTTGAGAAATAACCTTCATATTTCAGTTTAAAAATTTACAACCATTGCCCCAATGAAGTTAAGAATGAGCCCTGTTTCAAAAAGTTTAAAAAGCTTGCATCTGACTTCCTTCTTCAAAAATGTTTCTACAGTCTGTCAGAGTATCTCAATAATAATCGCAGTTTCTCATAACCTCTTCTATAGCCTCTGTGCGCGTTTAGAAGATTCGCCCCCCCAAAACAGGTAGACGGACAGTCCTAATCCCTTGTTGTCAAACAATGCCTTAGTGCCTTTGTTACAGGCGCCGCACCGGCCGGGATTCCCTGCATCGGCCTGCAATTCTAGTTATTAGCATAACGGTGCCTCCGACTGGCGAAGGTCTCGGGACATTTATAACAATATCAAGTCAACTGTCCCAGCCAAAAACACGGGACAGCTCATATGATATTATATTTAGTCCTTCAACCATTTTCTTTTATTAATATTGTTTATTTCATTTATGTTAATTTACAACGTCAATAGATTGAAACAGGTTCATACAGCATAATTTAGAATTTATAAAACTAATAAATCAAACGTACAAATGAGTTGTCTCAAAACTTAATAGAGTTTAGAATCATACACACCAATACCTGAGGTATATTATAAATTTATTTAAGGAAGTAAAATAATGAAAAAAGTACAATCAATATACAAAATCACAAACAATTAGAAACAAATTTAAAACTTTAACCCAGAATTAAAACAAAAATAGGGCAAATTATTCAAACCTTTATAGCCTTTACATTTAAAATTCATTAAATACCCCCGTTGCAGCAGACCTGCATACTCAGCGAATTTCAAGTGCAAAACAACATATTTCGATCCAACATAGCGAGATTTGACATGTTTTTGTAAGCTCCATAAGAATAACATGGGGAATGAGTATGGAGGTTTGCTGCTACAGGTATATTAAAACTGGGTGGTTTTAATTCAATATTTAGTAGATC
Organism: Flexamia atlantica; assembly: GCA_035578135.1. Lineage (NCBI taxonomy): Eukaryota > Metazoa > Arthropoda > Insecta > Hemiptera > Cicadellidae > Flexamia > Flexamia atlantica. Next base: position 45,616,965 of record JAQJVK010000004.1, read on the forward strand.
TGAACTAGAAGAAGCCATTTACCAAGTTTCATCAAGATATGTTGAGAAATAAGCGAGATATAGAATTTTACTTATTTCCCATAAGGTTAACATTGGGACAACGTACTGCGTTTACCACTTTCAATATCTCGGCAACCAATGGACATAGAGCCATGATTCAAAATACTAAATTGTTTGTTTTTTTGGGCTGAATTCAATGGTGCCAATAAAAATTTGAAAAATGTTATTTTTCTATGTAAAAATCTCAAAAAACCCATTTTTGGGGGGGTTTACCCCTCTTTACCCCCCCTTCCGGTGGTCCGATCGGGCTGCTTTACGAACTCGTCCGAATAATTACTACTTTACACGTCTATGCCAAATTTCATTCCGATTGGACCATTTTTGCGCAAGTTATCGTGCTTAAAGACACATATATATATAGATATATATATAGATATATAGATATATATATATATATTTATGAAAGTGAACGAATGCTGTTTTTGGCATCTGAGGACCTCAAAAAGAAAAGTTATGATGGTTTTAGGCTTAGGTCTTACCATGAGACCTACGGTAACAGCTTCTTCCCTAGGGGAAATTCGCTAACAAATAAATAATACAATCAACAAAAATATTTGTTAAAAAATCTATAAAATCTAGTAAAAATATAAACATTATCCCAGCTGTTTGCACAATCACAAGTTAATACAACTTTACAATTCATAAAACAAATATTACTATCATTAGAAAAAAAATTGTAACAAAATATAGTAAAAGTATAATCATTAACACATTTTTTTACACAATCACAAAGTCTAGTCTATACTTATAATTAGAAACACATTTAAAACTTTAACTCTGATTTAAAACAAAAATTGGACAATTTATTCAAACTTTTATAGCCTATACCTTTACAATTCATAAAACAAATGATACAGTCACTTAAAAATATCAGTAAAAAATCTATTTAATATAGTAAAAATATAAACATTATCACAGCTGTTTAAACAATCACAAGTTAATACAACTTTCAAATTTACAAATAGTAGTTTATGCAACGATTGTATAATGCATGCCTTTAAGCCACGAGTGAGATGTAAGTTAGAACACTAGCGAAGCGAGTGTTCTAAATATCTCACGAGTGGCTTAAAGGCATAATACAATCGTTGCATACACTATTTTATCTACGACCAACAATATACGACAAAATTTCCCCCGAAGTTAAACAAAACTCATGACTTACTAATGATGGAATAGGTCAACTAACATTTGAGGTTAGGCAAATAAGCAGACTGAGCCATGAATCGTTGTGGAACAATCAGCTGATGGGATAATTGTTATTATGACACTACTTCCGTCAAATGCCGAGCTCTCATTGGTCTAGAACCAGTACTCTAAAGTGACTCCAGTACTCTAAAGTCGTCATTAGAGTACTGCTTGGTTTTTGGTGTTTTAATGTATATCATTATAATGTTTATTGTAATACCATAATTAATGCTTATTGCAATGGTCGTAGATAAACAAATATTACAATCATTCGAAAAAAAAACTGTAGCCAATTCTAGTTAAAGTACCTATAATCATTGACACCACCTTTAAAACCACAGTGAAGTTCATTCTGCTTGCAAATCCAGGTTTTCATATTCCCCATTTTCTTCCCCGTCTTCATCGTCTTCCTCTTCGTTTACGGATATGATGAAGGGTTCTATAGCAGGGGTCATGATTGTTCGGCTTTCTTCATTTTGAACGTGCTGACAACATTTGTTCCATAGTCCTTCTCCAATCTTTTCAACTTCCGCTCTGACTAGGTGGATGATTCACTCAGAGAAGGTGAGTTTTCCTTTCGTACGTTTTTCTTCAACGCCGCCCAAACAAGTTCAATTGGGTTGAATATACAATAATATGGAGGAAGTTGAAGGACATGGTGGCCATGCTGTATCGCAATATTGTCCACACAGTATTGCTTCTGTATTCCTGCAGCCTGAAAAATATAATTTTTTACAATGTAAAGGAGGCCAAAAAACTTTTTTTTAATTCTTTGACATTTTTTAGGACATCTATACAAAATTATTAATAATTGCTGGGCAGACTGAAGTGTGAGTTGCTATAAAATTTCCGTATTATTATAATATTTTTATATCTTGAAAAAAATTATAAAATCTTTTTCATACTTTAAAAAATGTAACAAAAATATTTAAAAAATAAGTATATTTAAAAACCAAACGCTACAAATTTAAGTTTTCAATATTGCTGAAATAGAGTTTTTACCTTAAACAACTGTAGTAAATCATCTTTGGTCGGCTTTCGAGGTTTTCGGCCGGGCACATCGACTTCATCTGGGATTTGGATAGCGTTTCGATTGAGTGCTTCGATGATATCGGCCTTTTTCATGTTTTTTGAAGGTGTTGGATGTAGAAGTCTGCTGTGGTAAGGAGCGTTGTCCATAATAATCGCACAGTATGTCTCAGAAAATTTAGATTTCAATGCGGGTATGAGCTGGTTTTCGAACCACTTTTCAAAAAGATCTGCGTTCATATCTTGAAGTGTAGGGGCATTTGTAAATATAGGAAGGTCCGTGGAATTTTAAAGGAAGCAATTATATGATTGGTGGCGATGGATAGGTAATAACATGTAGAATCGTGTACTACCGGGTGTTTTGCCAGAAAGTGTGGCCGAGCTGGTGTATGACGTCATACTTCCAAAATGGCCGCCAACGGTGACATTGATGCCTTTCTAGCGCTATAACTTTTTTATGGTTGATTTTATGAAAATTCTTTAAATGAGGTTTTTTATTAATAACAAGATAAGGAACAAAAAAGGTTCTTACAAAAATTTTGATATCTCTTACCAATGTTTAGATATAAGTTGATAAAACATAGTATACCAGGTATCCCATAATAGTCCCCCCAACATTTTCCTATATTTTTTCAAATCTCAATTCCACACCGCCCCCAAACATTATTGGGTAGTTAATACCTCATTTTGAGGGGATACCCAATTTTGGCCGCCATCTTGGATCCGCCATGTTGGATCCAAAATATTTTTTCTAGTATAAAAGTGGTGCTGCGACCCATTATTTTGAACTAAATTTTTTTACTGATTACAATGCCGCAATCCGTTTTTCAATATCTCAATTGGTTCTCATGATATGAGCACTTTTAATTAATTTATTTTCAACCAATTTAAACATTATAAATTGATAAAATAGGCCCATAGCCACAAAATAATGCTAGATAGTGACGAATAACCACCATCAATCATTACTGAGCGATTTACACTTAAATTTCACCAATTTAAATTTTTGGCCGCCATCTTGGAACCGCCATTTTGAAATGAGGTTATGTTATTTCAAATTTAAAGTTGGTATTGTGACCCATCATTTCAAACTAGTTTTTTACGCCGAATTCAATGCCGCAAACCGTTTTTAGCTATGAAACTTAGTTTTCAAAAAATTAATATTTTTAAGAATGTTATTAGAAACATGTCAATATCTTGAAAACTAAGCACTATAATAAAAAACGGGTTGCGGCATTGAATTCGGCGTAAAAAACTAGTTTGAAATGATGGGTCACAATTCCAACTTTATATTTGAAATAACTTAACCTCATTTCAAAATGGCGGTTCCAAGATGGCGGCCAAAAATTTAAATTGGTGAAATTTAAGTGTAAATCGCTCAGTAGTGATTGATGGCGGTTATTCGTCACTATCTAGCATTATTTTGTGGCTATGGGCCTATTTTATCAATTTATAATGTTTAAATTGGTTGGAAATAAATTAATTAAAAGTGCTCATATCATGAGATCCAATTGAGATATTGAAAAACGGATTGCGGCATTACAATCAGTGAAAAAATTTAGTTCGAAATAATGGGTCACAACACCACTTTTATACTAGAAAAAATATTTTGGATCCAACATGGCGGATCCAAGATGGCGGCCAAAATTGGGTAACCTCTCAAAATGAAGTATTAACTACCCAATAATGTTTGGGGGTGGTGTGGAATTGAGATTTGGAAAAATATAGGAAAAAGTTAGGGGGGAGGACTATTATGGGATACCCGGTATACTTTGTTTTATCAACTTATATCTAAACATTGGTAAGAGATATCAAAATTTTTGTAAGAACCGTTTTTGTTCCTTATCTTATAATTAATAAAAAATGTCCTGTAAAAATTTTTCATAAAATTAACCGTAAGAAAGTTATAGCGCTATAAAGGTATCAATGTCACCGTGGGCGGCCATTTTGGAAGTATGACGTCATACACCAGCTCGGCCACACTTTCAGGCAAAACACCCGGTAGTACACGATTCTACATGCCATTACCTATCTATCGCCACCAATCGAACAATTGCTTCCTTCAAAATCCCACGAAATTACATATGCCCCTGAACTACTTGGTGATAATCCGCGGACGCAGTCTTTATATTTTTCGCGGCATCAACGCTCCGGGGATCCATCCACCTTGGTATCCAGCGTGTAAAATTATGATCCTTTTTCCTCGTGACGGAGGTGTGATGAGGGTGGAATACACGGAATTATCCGTCCACCCTTTTTTAACAACATCATGGGTGTCATACCTGTAAATTAAATAGCCCTGTATTGTTTGTATTTATACTCATCACAAAAAATACAGTTCATAACACAGTCTTAAAGTGGCGAAACTTTTTGCAAATGTTAAATTTGAGCTCATAAGAAAAGCGCCAATTTAGGCCATACTGATGAAATATATTGATTTATTATCAAATCTATATAAATAAAATTAGAGTTTTGTCTGTACATTGCTTAGAATTATGAATTTTTTTGTTATTTTTGCGCTTTGAAGGTCAGAGAATCCGAATCAAGCCTTATCTCAATTTATGTCACGATGTGTGTTGGTAACGCTGAACATCGCACTTTAGACCGCTTTTTACGCAAAAACTAGAGTACTGTTATGGCTGAAACTTTTTTTCTGTGTAGTATGCACATATGAGAAGGTTTTAGACAACTTAAAACTAGCGTAAGTCTTTTTGAAATTAAATAGCAAGCTTCTAAAAACCGAGTTTTATTTGATTTCGACCAAGTTTGTTTTGAATTTCCCCATAATTCAAGGGGATGACGTTTTGTTTACATTTTCAGTGTTCCAATCAGATGGTAGTTACCTTCGCTGATGGATTCGTCGTTACAGATGTTTTATGTTTTCATTCAGTTTTGGTTTATAATATTTCTTTTTAATTGACATGTACTATATAAAGTTAATATTTTCCCATTCATTATACATTTATCAGGATTTTCATCCTGATCTGACCATTACCCTCGGACTCCACCACAGACCAAGGCCGGGCACAGACCCTCTCAAAGATCACATATTAATATCCTTATGCCAGAATTATAAGTGATGAAATGTTTATATTCAAACAGATGTTAAAAGCAAGACATTTCATAAAATGTAAAACCAGCTGTCTGTAAAAAATAAGATACATCACAGACTAGAGATATACTTAAAAGTCCTTCCTTCCTTATTTAAAACAGCTGTTAATGAAAGAGCCTTATTTATAACAGCTGTAAACCATTTTTAAAAAATTGCGGGACGGCTATGTTGTTTTGTTGTTGTTCAAAATAGACCCTAAAACATTAGAAAATACTTTGGTGGCATTTAATTAAGGTATTTTCTACTCTACGTACATAAACTTTCATGAATTAGGAAACTGCTTTAAGATTCACTAAGTACGCACAGTCTGCTGCGAAGAGGGTATTTCCTGCCTCAGGGTCACTCTGTGTAATAGCACAGATTCAACGATAGGCCTAATGAGTATAAGCCTTCCCAGGCAGCGACACCCTTAAGGGTTTTGTCGGCGGGGGCGCTGGAATGTGCTGGCATGTGTAGTATAGAGAGGCCAAATAAAAATACCTCATGCAGCGGGGCAGCAATTTTTTAAGTACTTCCGTCGTAGTACACCTGCGTTCTTAGCGGATCTACTTTATATTTGACAAATACCACTGACTAGAGTACATCGCACAGCCCAAACTTCTTGAACTTGACCTAGAACCTTGAAACTTTTCATGGACGTTCCTATAGGGCGTGAGCATCCGCTGAGAACGGGTTTTTCAAAGCTCAAAGTTTTCAGGGTTTTTCGGTGGGGTCAACGGTCTAAAATCTTTCTGTATAATTTGATGGATGATATTTCGATTAAATTGTCAATTTTCATTTAATCAAGGAGGCGGTTTAAGCTTCACTTATAGATAGGGCTCTACAGTTGATTTATAGTTTGGTTCCTTTTATCATGATTTAATGTTTTTTCTCTTTTAGGTGATGTATACTATATGTATAGTTTTTGTACCTTATCGTAAACTCAGTATGTGGCACCATCTTCATTTAGGCAGCGGGTCTTAAAATCGTTATCGTGAGCGAAGCCACGGGCAACTGCTAGTTTTAAATAAGATCAAAATTTGAAGCAGTTTAAAATCTTCGATAAAACGTAAAACATTGCCAATTGGTCATAAATATCCAAGAGAATAATTTAAATACAACAAAATACCAGTGTTAGCAAACAATTTTATAACTAACTAATTTATTAATATTTAATTATAAATTGGAAAATAAATTAATAAAAAAATATAGTAAATCAGCTACCATAATTAAATTTTGTATTTTAATTACAAATAAAAATACTAAACCAACACAAATAATTGAATTTCTCTTTCATTTTTAATGTTTGATGTGAATTTAATTTTGCGAAGTTAATGGACCAATGTTATATAATAAATCAAATAAAATGGCAATAGAATTGTTTCTTACCAGGTTTCGTCCCAAAACACCAAGACTCGGCCCTCTTCCCTCAACTTCTGGACGACATATAAATATTTGTCGTGTAAAAGTACAATGCGAATTGACATTGTAATTCTGCCTCGCCGGTCTAATTTCTTAAACTTGAATCCGAGGGATTTAAGCATTTGCCTCAAAGTTGTTGCTGAATAGCTGAAATCCGGATCTCTCTCTTTTAAAACTTCCAAAATGGATGACACTGTCGGCGGTTCAGACTTTGCAAACTGTTCATAAACCGTTCGTTGAATCACCTTCCACTGAAAGTCATCGACCCTTCTAAACCGTTTGTTAAATGTGCCTAGTTTTTTAGGAGATTTAACTGGCCGTTTCATAACTTTTTGCACACAACGCCTTGACACTCCAAGCACTTTAACTGTGTCTGCAATAGGACTCTTCGAACCTTTTTGTTGCGCATAGCACACCATGGCCTGAATGGCTGCTTGCTGCCCTGTTGTTAGATGCACACCCCTACCTGCAAGACGCGGTTCAACTTGCTTATTCACTTCCACAGGTGCTTCGTTACCTCCACTCGCCACTTCATTATCACACCGCGGACGCCACATTGTAACTTCGTCATTCGCACCAACAACTAAACTGGACTATGAAATGAAAATGACTATGAATGGAGGTGTTTAGGGGTGCATTGTGGGTAGTGCCTACAAGATAACGGGTTTCCCAATATTCGAGACTGCAAGTCACACGGCATTTTCTTGGAATGCAGGCGGGTGACTGCCCGCACAACGGTGGTCACCCCTAACAAAGGCATTGTTTGACAACAGGGGATTAGGACTGCCCGTCTACCTGCTTTGGGGGGGCGAATCTTCTAAACGCGCCTACTACACCTGAGTATCAACAGTCGGGGCTGTGGATTTGGTTGTGGAATTTTTCCCAGATGGAAGCCTCATTGTTTTATAGTATGACTTGTATAGTAGTTTTAAGTTCAATTTGTAATGTATGGAAATGTTTTGACTAGTCTACTGCCCACGCAGATTCTGCATGTAAGGGCGTATTTAGATGCTGTAAATAAATAAAATAAAAATAAATAATAACTTTAGATTTGCCTTGTAGTTAAAATTTTCCAAACAATGGAATGGAAATGAGTTTTGAGAAGAATTCCATTTTTTAATTAAGTAGCAAAATCTTTATCCTGCAAATTAAAATATGTTTTAGAAAATAAAATATCCAGTACCTTTTAATTAATATTGTAATCATGTGTTTAGTGATATTTTCAATCCTAACTGATTGCTCACTCCCCCTTACTCTAAGGCCCCTTTTACACTAGGACACTGTGTTCAGCAACCGTGGCCGGCAACTCACGGGGCATTGCCGCTTATGGAGCCTTTTATACTAGGCGGACTTAGTTGCCCGCAGGGACACAGTGTCTGAACCGTGCAACCGATGTCGGCCACCGGTGAGCAACCGAGAGCAACTGGCGGTTGCCAAGACCCGAAGTGGGGCATTGAATCAAATGGGGCCGTTTAGACTAGGACACTGTGTCCCATAACTGTGTCCGTCCACCGCATGCGCGCGCATTGCATATCATCGGTAGAACAAAGATGTTTTTCATTTTATTTCACTTTATTCACTTTAATATTGATATTTTAAAGCTCAAAACATTGAAAGCTGCATCAATGTGTTGAAACATGTATCAATGTGTCTTCACTGTCAATAGATTGTTATAAAATCCCATCTCCAGAGCACCTGCTATTTACTTATGTTCCTTTTTAAGTTTCCTTTTTAAGAAAAGAAATACTGTAAATTAAGATGATTACAAACTGATTATCTTAGTTTTAATATGGCGAATACTCTTCCTTATTTTCTTTTGTCTTTGAAAAACTTCAGTATTTTAAGAAATCAAAATCATTATGACATTTGCTTGTCCTGCATTCTATCTCTGGAACTATTTCAAATCTTGATCATCTGTTATATTACAAACAAATGTGAATTTGAAAAAGTTCACAGGTTCTGCCACAGATAGTAGCACTTCCGCTGAAATTTCAAAAGCCTCTTGAGTGAAGGCTTTTCATGGGATATTTTCCAAACCCACAAAAGGCACATCTAGAGAGTAATAGCTTTAATTTCATACCAAATATGCATAGAAAAATTAATTTCTAGGGGTCGATTTGCTCTGGACAAAATCCCAGATATTCTTTTAATAATATAGATAATAATAATTATTATTATTTTTACTGTTATTATTCTTATAATAAATAATAATTCCTCCTCCTTCTTCGCCTCCTTTTCCTAATTAGGAGAGCGAGAAGAAGGCACTCCTCCTCTGTTGACAACATCTTTCTCAATTGGCGCGGGAAGAGTTGGCGGGAAACAGTGTCCGCTGCAGCCCGCTGCAGTTGCCCTAGCAGGCACAGTTGCCGGTAACAGTGTCCGGGCACAGTTACGGGCAACTGTGTCCTAGTCTGAAAGGGGCCTAAAACAGTTGACTGAAACCTTGATGGGAAAGAGCTGCTCATTCACTACATAGGCAGCAAAACAGCTGTAAACCTGACAGTACAATAGATCCCCGCTAATCCAATCCCCAGTAGTTTGAATTTCCTGACGATCAAAACCAGAGGTTCGGTAGTTAAAAATACTGAATAAAATAAAAAAATCATGCAAAGATTAAGTTTGGTTAGTGGTTATAAATAAAACGCTAGCAAAGTTAAGTTACAAATAAAATGCTTGTAAATGAAGAAAATACCTTTGTGAAAGCCAAAAAGAAGTAACACTACCATAAAAAGACATTCAGGCTTAGAGTTTCAGGTTAGAGTTTTGTGTGATTGTGCGCGTTTGGTGAAAAAAACACACGAATGTTCCACTTCAATGTCAAGCTCTTAGGTTTAGGTAATCTAGGTTACTAATTAGTTTGGATTAAAGGCGTTCTATTGTATAACCAACCCTTTCATAACCCTCTGACATTTCTGTTTTCAGCTTAAAATCTTGAAAAAATAATTAATTGTTCAGTGAAACACAACAGTAGCAATGCTGTCAAAATGCCTCGCCTGAACTGTCTGGGACATCTCTCATGGCAGACCCGTTTAAGCTCGATGTTTCAAGAAATTAAGACACCAGTTTTTAATTTTTAATAAATGTTTCAATGTTAGTGACTGGATTAGTCAATAGTCTCTACCTTTTCTCTTCATAAAACTTTCCAAATAATTAATTTTTTTGGGTACTTATTTAATTCAATAGTCCGTAGTGAAGAAGGATGAACGAATTTGATGGTTTGTCGCTGCAGGTTCCTGCTCAAGCGACTGTTTGAGGTTGTGATGCTGTGTCAGGTGATGTTGTCCCTGTTCCAACAATGGATCGTGCCCTCTGTCAAACACTCCCTCATTCCATTTTCTGTAAGTTCATATCCATCAGCCCTTATGTATAACTAAATCAAATTTTAGAGATGTTTTATGAGATAAATTGTAATTTAGTTGAAGTTATGGTATGTAAACTATGAAACTACTAGTGACTTACTGATGTTAAAATATCAGATTTCTCAATTTGACTTTTTTATGCATAAATGAGTTTAGAAGAGTTTATTATTGCAGTTTGTGTTGTCAGGGTCTGTGCAAAAATTAAAGGAACACCTTCCTAAGCACATAACTTAATGTCCATGAGCTTAATTTTATGTTTATACAGGGTGTTTTTTTTAAAACGCAACCCATTTTTAAGATTGAATAGTGCACATATGAATGTGTCATGAGTATTGCTTTATTGATCTTTACATTTTATACAACTTATTATTTAAGTTTGGTAAAATTTTGTTTACATTATGAGCTCAAACAGGCCGCCATTGGCATTTGTATAAAGTTATGCACTCTCCATCAAATTCCCAAATACGCATTGCGACGTACCTCTTTCAATTTCTTGCATTAAATTTGTTATGATGTTTTGAGGTGCTGATTATCTTGTGAATTGTTTATAATTACTACTTTACTTGCCTGTGGCAAATTTCATTCAGATCGGACCACTTTTACGCGAGTTATCGTGCTTAAAGACACACACATTAAAAACGCAACCCAAAACTTGATTTTATCGGTGAAGGATTATTTCCCCCAAGATCCCAGATTTTACCCCACTGTATTATTTTCTTTGGGGATGCATAAAAAGTAAGGCCTGCGAAAACAATTCACAAGATATTCAGCACCTCAAAACAAACATAACAAATTTAATGCAAGAAATTCAATGAGGCACCTTGCAACACGTGTTCGGGAATTTGATGGAGGGAGTATAACTTTATACAAATGCCAATGGCGGACTGTTTGAGCACATAATGTAAACTAAATGTGATCAAACTTAAATAATAGGTTGTATAAAATGTAAAGATCAATAAAACAATACTCATTTCATATTTATATGTGCGTTATTCAATCTTAAAAATGGGTTGTGTTTTAAAAAAAACACCCCGTATTAAGCAGGTTGTCTGTAATTGAATAAAACATGTAATTTATTCTGATACAAATTTTGTTAAGAAACTAATCGACTTCCCTAAATTGTTTTTCTGTTACTCATGTTTGACGTTTGTTTTCAGAACATGGATGTCGCTAAGGCCACTGAAAGACTTCTGAAATTAGCGGTGAGATTCTTTTTTTTCAAAAAGTAGTTATTACAATAACTCCCAACGATGAGATTGTACCATCCAAATGAGTGTCGTTAAATGTGGGAGGCTGTATTCATTTGTTGCATATCATATCACGACTGAATGTTTAAAAACTAGAAATCCATTTTGTTAAAAATAAAAAAATCATCCTGATATATCCTCTAAAGAGCAATTAATATAGGTTTTAGTTCATTTATACCATACAGTCATCCACGTGAAACTGTGCCAACTTTGTTTTAGCAAAATTTATCTAACTTATCTAATAAATTCTAATCATGATCCTGTTGGGGGAGCGCGGACTGATGCAGTGGTAGAACGTGAGACTTTGGTCCCAAGATCCTGGGTTCCAATCCTGCCAATCATCAATGGCAATTACTATGTGATAATGCCTTAAGCTCGAGGTTGCAAAATAAGCTGAATATATAGATGCAGTGCATGTCTATGGAAACTACTAAGCCTGGCCCTCATCTAGAACTGTGATTCTATCGCTTCAGTGGAAACAGACTGACCTAAATGCGTTATCAAAACACAAATTTGTGTCAATAGACAGACTGATGGCGTATGATGGTTTTGAGGATCACAGTGGGTTTCACATAAAATAGATTTTTTAAAATCAACTTTTCCTCCAAACTTAAACATCCCGTTGTCGCCAGATCCCAAACCACCTGCTGTGGCTGATCTTCTTCTACGTCATGTTCCACTCGTTCCTCAACTTGGTGGGCGAGGTCTTACACTTCGCCGATCGCAACTTCTACAGTGACTGGTGGAACGCGAACAACATCGACGTGTTCTGGCGCAGTTGGAACACCCCCGTACACCTCTGGGCCGTCAGGTTTGTAACTTAAAAAAAATTAATTGTCCATTGCCATGAGCCAATAGGCCTGTGCGGTGATCTAAAGACAGTGAGATACCCAAGTAGCAATCTCACGTGGGCTAGATAGAGATGACCGCTCACGATGGATCAGGAATCACCTGCATGGGATCGAACCTGCAATGCTTGACATGCTACACCTACACTTTACCTCTGAGCCACTGCCTCGGTACTACTGCATTAGCCAGCAATATTGGCGGGTGGCAAAAAGTAGAAACTCATTTAATTGTCTCATATAACTCTTTATTTGTTGAGTTGCCAAAACTTTTTAAATGTTTTAAGGCTATCACTTTAAATTTAGCTGCAATATTGTACCAAAAGTTGTCTTGCAAAATACAAAAGACAATTTAAGTATCATCTCCAGTAATAAAAATATAACCTTTTTGTTAAAAGTGTGACAAACTCTGCCGGTGCTTTTGCTATTATATTTTGTGAAAGTTTTTCATATATTGTATACATATAGTGTTACCTTGTTTAGATTTAATTTTTGTTACATATGAGCTTGCAAATCAAACTCTCTTAGTGTATTTCAATAAAACTCTCTTTTAGTGTATGAAATATGATTGATTTCCTACACAACACATTTGTTTAACACTAATTTTGAAAACAGTGTATACAATCACACACCAAACAGTTAGTTAGAGCTGTAAAAAACTTAATTGTTATTTAACTTAAAGCTGGAAATTTAATAATAGTAACTTATGGTTTTCATGTTTTCAGACACCTCTACCTGCCCATGGTCGGTATGGGGTACAGTAAGAACTTTGCCAGCGCAATGGTGTTCTTCACGAGTGCCTTCTTCCACGAATATCTTGTCAGTGTTCCACTCAGGACCTTCAAGATCTGGGCCTTCCTCGGAATGATGTCGCAGGTAAATATTTCTACCAACAGTGGTATGTGTTTGCTTGGTTCGAATTTCAAGTTTAAAAGTTCGGCTGAAAATAATACCGGGTGTCCGAAAGATGACTCCTTAATTTTGGTAAACTTGAAATTAATTGTAGTGTGAATAAAATATTTCGAGTAATTATCAAATAAAATGAAAATTTGCTGGATTTTCGGTAAAAAGGCACAATTTGTGACTATTTAACAGCTTTGGCAAAACACATAAAATTCAATGACTATACTCAGACATCAAGAATAATTTCTCATACCTAGTGTCCAGAATAGAGGTAGACTACTGTTTTCTGATATAAAATAATACCAGGGCCCAGTCACTTTTTATGTGGCCTCGTAGTAAAAAAAAAACAAAAAAAACCATTCAAACATCTACATTCAAGTTAATACATATTCAAATTCAAATAAAAAAATATTTTTATAGATGTTGATTTACTCTAAACAATTTCCAGATCCCCCTGTCCATCATATGTCGCAAGATAGAGCTGAAGTATGGAGCGCGGTGGGGGAACATCATTGTCTGGTCGTCTCTCATCGTGGGCCAGCCGCTCTGCATCATGATGTATTACCACGACTATGTCATTACCCACTTCGGCAAAGCTCTGCTCGAATCTTACGCCAAACTGTAACATTACAATCGAGAGAAGGGGTATGTCTTGTTAGAGTCACAGGAATAAAATCGGAAAGCCTTCAACCCAAACAAAATTTTTAGCTTTGTAGTTCATAAGATCAGTCGGAAATTCATGTTTTGTACTGTAGACATCACTTTAGATTATGAAATGATATGGAAGAAGTAACAGGTAAACAATTCAATATAGAGCTAAGAATGCCGGCTTTCCTAAGGGAAAACTTTTTCTAAACACTAATGCATTTAACAGATGTTCTGTACTTGAACATTTTTTGTACAGAAATGTTTTATATCGGTTGTTGGCTATTTCCTTCTATTTTATTCCGGTTGCAAATAGTTTTTAGGCCTAAAGTTTAGTTACCTGATTAAACAAGTCTTGAGCGACCTTGTAGTTTTAAATAGTAGGAGAGTTTTTTAGTGGTTTTCAAATGAAAGTGGAAACTGATTGGTCACAAAAGACTGATAAAACATTCCAGTTTATATCTTACATTATTTTTATATCCATTGTGGGTAAATTTCAGCAATAAATCTGATAAGTTAAATTTGCAATCAATTCTTGCCACTGCTAAAAGTGGGGCTTTAGATGTCTGTGATTTTCTTTTAGGATTGAAGATCAAAAGACAATTAAAAATTTACCTTTTATATGTAATTTTTCTTGACTCTTATACTCTATCACTTTACTTTGACAATATTTAGTTTTAGTTATGATTGGTGTTAGTTTTTTAGGTGAAGAAGCTATGAATCGTAGGTGATAAGAGCATATTCTTATTTGATATATTACATAATATTTTTTACTAATATTAAATTCTTTCCACCGTCTTACCATGTGTACAGCCTTATAAAATGTTATATACTGTAATGTGCTGGTTTTATAGCATATCACTAATCTTCAAACAGTTTTGTGCCAAAGATAGTGTATTTATGGAAAAGATTGTTGAATATTGAAAGTATATTTTACTATTATATTTGTATAATACATTTTATTCACCTTTAAATGGAATTATTCTTTGTCAAAATAGTATATTTCAACTGTGAAATTATGATGTGAATTAAAATATCCACATAATTGTTACATATTCTAATTATAGAGTACATATGTACGGAATTTTATTCCATTACAATCAAATTTAATACCAAATTTTACAAGCATTTTGATGCAGGTATATTCTATTGTATGATTTTTTTACATACTAAAAATTGTTGTAAATGATTTTCTAGAGTATTGTTTCACCCCATCTTTTAAAATTTCTTTCTTTTTAAAGATATTAGCAATAACTAATATTTAGTGAAAACTATTAGCATCAGTTAAGAATAAGTGAAAGCATTAACTAAAACTTTTCTTATTACATACATTTTATAGTCAGTAACAGGACAGGCTGGGTTCTCCAGCTTGGTTGAAAATAAACCAAATAATTGTCGATGTAAGACATTAAGATAACTGGTTAATATATTATTTTAAACTGGGTTGGAGAAACCGGCCCGTAAAGTCCTGTAATGTGCAGTATAATTATCATATTGAACATTTTAATTAATTACCTACTTCATTTCAGTTTCTCATTTAAGTAGCTTCTACTGTGCACTTGAAACATTGGTTTGTGTTTCAAATACAAGTTAATGAACATAATATTTACATTTGTGATACGGAAAGTGAAAAGGGACCTCAAGTTGCTGAATTAAATTTTACAATACTGGTATTTTAGTTGATTTGGGTCAAAAATATTGATTTTCAGGTTTCAATTAAATACGATTCCTTAATCTTTCCTGTACAGATGTATTTGGTTATTTCATTGATACGAATCCAAGAAATATTAAAGAAATAATAGTTTAGCAGCTATATTATGCACATACAAAAAGGGACCTTAAGTTGCATAAATGGGAAATAACACGGCCAGTGACTTCAGGTACCACTTCCAAAATGCGCTCGCCCGTTCTGACAGAATCATCAGGGGCATAAATAAACTAGTCTCTCCTGACATCTATCAGTGGATGAGTAAACTATTTCAAGTTAATCTTAGTAGAAAAATGTCGTCTAAGTCCAAAAATCACTATCTCGACAGTGTATTTCTCCTTCATTCCTCAGTATTCTGCCTTCCGGATTTAAGTCCCTTTTCTAACTTCTCAATTTCCTACCAGAAATGCTTAATTTTAACAAAGAAATTGTGAGTTTATCACGTGTCTTTTTGTTTGGATTTAAGGATCTAGTTTTGAGTTTATTTTCATACCTAATTAATTTCTTAAATATTCAGTCAATTTTAATTGTTTGCCTTGACTTCCTAAAATACCTGTTTTGATTACAGTACACCTCGGATTATCCGGATTTATATGGCGGAACAACGATCCGGATAACGAAAAATCCGGATAATCTGAGGTCAGTACAATATTGCCTAAATAGCAATCGAGTGCCTTATCCCCTGCTAAATTGATGATGAAAACGGCGTATCAAGACTGTAAAACATGATAGTCTTTCAAGCCTGTTCTGCATAACATTTTTCTAACTGCGCTCAATTCTTCTTCCAGTCACTTACTTATATTCCGGATTCTCCCGCGTCAAGTCTTTTGACAGCATTCAATTTCTGTTCTAAAGTTAAACAATGTTCATTTAATGTTTCAATTACCATTCATTTTGAACTCAATATCAGTTCACACAAAGAATTCACAGCTGTAAACAGAGTGACAGCAATAAACTAACTCGCGGAATTGCCGTAGGCTTTGTTGATTACTACTAGCGCCCCAAGTAGCAAATCAAAAAAACTACGTCCACAAAAATTGCAAAAATGCTGTAATGTGCTTTCAAGGCAATGTGACTCCTTCAATTATTATGATTCCAAATGCTTTCAGCAATGTATTGCATTTGCATTAATTTTACTTCTAGACATCGCATTTCACTCATGAACTCGCTAAAAATCACACTTTTGCCGTGATTTTAATTTTTTTGATTTCTCGGATGGACCGGTCCGGATAATCCGGGATCCGGATAATGTGGGGTCCGGATAATCCGAGGTGTACTGTAGTTAAATCCAAAAACCAGTAATTTAAAAAAAAAACACAATCCTTGCAATACTAATTGTATTTCAAATTGTTCACCATTTAAAGCTAAATTTCAGAATTTGAATAAATTAAAACCAAAAAATTCCAACTTGATGTCCATTTTTACTTTCCTCATCATATTTATTGAACACTCAGCTTATGATGTTATTTTAATAAATAATTGAAATTATTATTATTTAATAAAAGCATATCTTGGGCATTTATTTTAATTCTAAACCAGGCCTAAACATAGATGATAATAATTCTGTTGGTTATTTGTTTTACAATTTAGAGTAGTTGGATTTGTGCAATATTTTAATTCATTGCAAAAGGGTTCCAAAATGTTTTATGCAGAAAAACGAATGATTTTTATTTTTATCATTCAGAGTAGTGCATGGAGTTAGATATTATTTTTATATTATCCATTTAATGTGTAATTTACAGTATGAATAAATGCAATTAAAAAGACTTAATCGCTGATGGTTCTTGACTTTAATGACTCAATACTTACTGTTTGAAATGCCTCAATTTGTTTAAGGTAATTGAAGACCACGTTTTTTCGAGTTAGACATTAATGTATAGAAATATCAAACAACTCTCTCCAGTGCTGTAAGATTACATTCATAAGTTTTTATTACTCTCAAATTTTGTGTTTGGAGCTAGTCTCCTCGTTACCACTTTACATTCCTTGTGCTTTTTATTTGCCAAAATATCTCACGTACATGTGTAAAACAATTACTATTTGCTCAATTCAATAATTTAATTGTCTGTTAAAGTTAATTAAAAGTTAATAATAATGATCAATAGCTATGTCAGTGACTGTTTATGTAATTTTTAGCTATTTTATATGATAAAGTTAATAGTTGTATCATGCTTTCATATATAAATCATGTGAAATATTTGCCACAGAATTAGGCAGGTGGATAAAAGGGTAAGCTCCCTAAGTTGTCTGCTAAAACTCTGTTGGGTTGGAAAAATGTCATAATGTTTTTTGTGATTTTAAGGTAATACTTCATCACCATATTAATAATACTCCTAAAGTTGGTGATGCAATATTTCCTGAACATTTTCCTGAGAATCAAACATAAAATTTAACATGTGTCCAATGTAGTTTTTGAAATACCTCCAAAAAATTAAAATGAACTTTGAATATACTGAACATTGCTAGCTTATGAGCTTTCAGTACAAATTTTATAAGTGTAAGTGTGTCTTCAAATAAAAATACAAACAGTATACAGTTATATGATTGATTAACTACACAATTAGGTGTTAAATGATTTGCAAACATCCCATTCATTCGCTCGCCTAATCCTGTAGCCACCTCACTAAATATAATATTTCTCTTTAAGCAGAAAAAAAACAAAATTACATTCCACTCGCAACTCGCATTCTTCATATGGTTATTGTACTAGTCTTGCTGTTATAAAATAGTAGTTTTTTTTATTATTTAAGTAAGAATCAGATTTTATTATCAAATTATTTTGTTTTTAAGCACGAGAATCAAATGCAATGTCAATATAAATCATTATCATAGTTTATTAAGTAATATTTTTTATTTGACCACCACTTCACTCTAGGGGTCAATTTTATACAAGTGCTATTGATAAGTCTGATATTTTTTTTATGGATATGGTTATATTTATTAGATAATGCTAGTTTATACATCATTCAATATAACCTTGTTGTGTTACATACGTGTTTTAATTTTTCCCCTATTTTATTATTTGAGTGAATTACCTCAATTAATTAGTTTTTAGTAAAATGTGCACAGAGTAAGTTTTTGAGACTCAATGTGAACAACGTTCTTAAAAGAATGAACAAAATGTTTTACTTTTAAAACTAAAAGCTATTTTAATATTTCTCCCTGGACCAAGAGTAAAAACACAATAAAAAGAATTGATATTGCAAACACTGAAAATGTTGCAAATTTTAAGTTCAATGCCTAATTACACGTTTTTTTTTATTTATTCAAATCATAAAAGAGTAATCAGCTAATTGATAACAAATGACTTGTTGTCAAATTGATTTATTGAAATAACAAAGTGAAATATTTTCTTTTACAACAATCATAACTGGTGTCTGTCTCTAAAAGTAAGACATAGGCAATAAAGAATCGAATGATTTAAAGTTTCGGATACAAATTCTCAGATCCTTACTAATTAGGACTCAAGTTTGAAAGAGTTAGTTTGGATGGAAAAGAAAAGATAAGGCTGAATGTTTTCATAAATAAACTGCCAACATTAATCAAAATGATAATTGTTTAAAAACTATTGAGAGGAGTGGAATAGACAGTCTCTCATTGGGCCTGATGATGGTTGGTGTGACCAACCGAAATCGATTGCCATTTTCCGTCTTGTATGTATTTACCGTCTTGTATATGAGTACAGTATAAGTGTAAATATATTTTAAGTGTTGTAAGACGTCTTTTATTTATATCCAGAATATTGTTAATAATAATCTTGAAGTAAATCACAATCATATAAAACTTACAAAAGCTAAATTAATAGGTTTATGGATAACATTATATATTAAATAAGTAAAGGAAAAACTTTACTTTTTGTCTTAAGGTTTACAATTAACTAATTATAGACCTTACAACATTATGGTTTAAATAACAACTAATGCATATTTTATAGTGAAAGCGGAAGCGGATGCATATTTTATAGTGTGGTGGAAGCGTGCTGGGCCCATAACCCATAGGTCCGTGGATCGTAACTACGCTCTGCTACCATTTTGTAGCTTAGTGGGCCGATATTTGATTAATTGTGGAACCGTTCGGTTTCTAACATGATTCCTACTGACGCAGTCGCGTGGATCTTATTCTGCGAATTATATTTTCCCCCCTGGAGAGCCATTTTTGACGTTAATAGATTTAATAAAGAATAGAAAATACCAGCAGGAAATGTAATACTTGACCCCTTAATTTATCCAAACTAAAAAGGGTCCCTCGTTAATTATTTGGATCTGTTTCGACAGGCAAAGTTTTGAGTAATGATCCTAAATAGAGAATAATAACTATAACAGAGATAATAAGTTGTTTAATTTTGGAATTTACAAAGGATCGTATCGGGCCTGATTTGACTGCCAATTAGTTACTTACATACCAGCTCCAGCTCCCCCTCTCTCACCCCATGACCGTGCTGAAGAAGTCTACTCTTGCATCGTGGTGGCGGATGATGTTCACTGGACGACGGTCAGCAGGTGAGAGAGCGACGACTTACCTCAGCCGGTCGGTGTACCCTCTGGACTCTGAACTTTGACCTTGGTCTAGACTGGGCAGGGCTTAGGTCGAGTTTCAAACAAAAGCTGGTGGGATGGTTGTATGAATGACATCACAATTGATTCAGTTTAACGCTTTTTTCTTTGGTCTTAATGGAGACCCATCCAAACCTTTTTAAGTCCAGTTTAAGAATGTTGAGCTATTACAAAGATATTATGTGATTATTCTAAATAATTTTATTGTTTCAATCATATGTATGTGCTGAAGGCTTAGTTCACAATTCATAAAGTATAGTTAGTTATTACATTCAAGGCGGCATGAAAGTGATCGCTCCCATTCAGAACCTTAATGCCATCCTCGTGGGTGCGATCGCTCCCAAGCTGTCGTTCGTTTCAAACTAATTTATTTTTAAGCCAGGATCTGAGATAGAAATCTGGAACTAATCACAGCACTGCTCAGTGGTGTATCGTATTGTGTTACCACATGGGTTTTTCAATCTATATATTAGTTCTTTTTGATTTTACATTTCTAAAATTCAGGAAGGCAGTAAGGTACATGGAAAACGTATAGCCGCTAACGTAGCAACAACAGAAATGTAATAATTTTAAATACTATTGCACTAAATAACCTCAAATAACCAACCGGTGAGAATTGCGGTATTGATAAGGACCAATATTTTAAAATGAGGTAATTTTGCTTCAAAAATGTCTTAAAAATACTAACCATAAATTGAAATTAATTAATTAATTATTTTTAATACAATCTACTGACCTGACACAATATGTGTCCAAGCTATAAACCTCTATTTTTTCTGGGGGATGTCCCGTTAGAAAAAGGAGGGACCAGTGAAACACATACAATACAACTAAAGAGGTTCGTTATTACTATAAGATACATTTTCAGTCGGTAAAGTTTTATTATGAAGGGATTAAATTAATTATTTTATCACTACAAGTAATTAAGTTTTTGCTGGTCTAATTTATGTATTGTTTAATTAGTAGTTGAACAAGGCTTTAGATTCTTTAGTTAAAATTAACAATAGAGACTGTGAAATTAGATAACACATCGTCAAAACAACCTCATCAAACCTCGGTAGATAACAACTTCATCTTCGAGTGTTACAGAAGTCCCAGTGAGTATAACAATCATGGTTTATTACATTGTTTTCTCTGTCATAATTCTGTTAACAACTTGTCAGGTTTGTACGGCCTTTATTTCAGCTAATTTTTTCTATGAAGCCTTTTTTCAATATTTTAACTACCCATTAATTTTTTTTCCTTGCACCATCAAAGACAGGCCATTTTACTCTCATAATACATCAAACAAACCGTATCCAGATGAAATATTATAACTTTTTGCCATGACCAATATTTGCTTTATTCGTGTACTGTATACATAAAATGATTACTTATAAAAAAGCTATCTAAAGGAGTGATTTGGCTTAAGTAATCATATTTATCTTAGTTTTACAACTGTGACTCTCTAAAGTTTTTTGTAACAGACAAGTGACAAAGAGAGTCTTGAGTGAAGCTATGTCAGCTGATGGTGGTCTCATCTTTTGATTTGCAGGCTGTAGTTTTATGAGCTAATTAGTGTAATAAGTCAAACTGTTCTTTGAAATTACCACAGATATGTAAATTTTTTTAATTCTGCTTAAGCAAGTATAATTTCTACACCTAATAGACTTGTGAAAATAATCCTGAAGATAAAATTAAGAGCATAATATGTAAGTTTTGTTTTGATTTTGATTTGTTGCTGACATTTGCCTTCACTGATTAGTAACAACAGGTTTCACAACCTTTCAGGATCTGGAACCTGATCCTGTCTTCAGACATATTCAGGAGAACCTGGACAAAAAATTTAGCTAAAACACAGAAGTGTGCAAGCAGTCAAAATAACTAATGCTGAACACAATATAACCCAGAAATCACAAATATCACTGATAAAAACAGAACAGGCTTCTTTGTTCTTGGCACCTTCCCGATCCATTAATGAATAACTCGAAGATTGTGAAACTCTTCTGTATAGCATGTAAATCAAAATCCAATTCAGTTCCAACTTCTCTGTCACAGGAAACCAGAGGCACCAGGGACGATGCCTTTTATAGCGCAGTGGTTGTGGAGTATGCTCCTGTTCAGGACCCTTCGATCGACGGGGCAACAAACATTCTAAACAATGTCAGGAACTATGTCAACCTAACAAATATTGCCAACGACAAGTTTCGGGTAAGAATAAGTGTAACTATTACTATGATTATCAAACTTCTCCTTCATGTGAATGAACTATGGGAAGCAATAATATTTGTAATTGAATCGGTCCATGCAGAAAGGGCTTCAGTCACAAAAACATAATTTTCGGAAAACAAAAAAACTATCCTTTTTAGATACACACTTTAAAAAAAATATGAGAAAAATATATTTGGATTTATAGACATTAGGCACTTGTTATAGGGTAAAAAAGAAAATGTAACTCAATGCTTAGCTGCAAAAAAAAAAATTTAATGACTGAAGCCCTTTTTGCACAAAATTGTATATAAACCCCTTAATTTTATGTTTTTATTGTCAACTTTTTTAAATTTGGCTCTATAAACAATAGACACTTGTTATACGGTAAAAACAACATGTACTTCAATGCTCAACTCCAAAATATTTTTTATTTTTTATTGACTGAAGCCCCTTTTGCACAAAATTGTATATAAACCCCTTAATTTTATGTTTTTACTGTCAAACCGTTTTAATCTATATAAATAAAATTAGAGTTTTGTCTGTACATTGCTCAGAATTATGAAATTTTTGGTTATTTTTGCGTTTTGAAGGTCAGAGAATCCGAATCAAGCCTTATCTCAATTTATGTCACGATGTGTGTTGGTAACGCTCAACATCACACTTTAGACCGCTTTTCACGCAAAAACTAAAATACTGTTATGGCTGAAACTTTTTTCCTGTGTTTTATGCACATATGAGAAGGCTTTAGACCACTTACAACTAGCATACGTCGTTTTAAAATTAAATAGCAAGCTTCTAAAAACCGAGTTTTATTTGATTTCGACCAAGTTTGTTTTGAATTTCCCCATAATTCAAGGGGATGACGTTTTGTTTACATTTTCAGCGTTCCAAGCAGATGGTAGTTACCTTCACTGATGGATTCGTCGTTACAGATGTTTTATGATTTCATTCAGTTTTATGTTTTGGTTTATAATATTTCTTTTCAATTGACATGTACTATATAATATAAAGTTAATATTTTCCCATTCATTATATATTTATCAGGATTTTCAATATTTTCATCCTGATCTGACCCTCGGACTTCACCACAGACCAAGGCCGCGCACAGACCCTCTCAAGATCACATATTATTAATATCCTTATGCCAGAATTATCAGTGATGAAATGTTTATATTCAAACAGATGTTACAAGCAAGACATTTCATATAATGTAACCAGCTGTCTGTAAAAAATAAAATAAAACACTGACTAGAGCTACTTAAAAGTCCTTCCTTCCTTATAACAGCTGTTAATGAACGATCTAATGTAATCCATTTTTAAAAAATTGCGGGACGGCTATGTTATTTTGTTGTTGTTCAAAATAGACCCTAAAAACATTAGAAAATACTTTGATGGCATTTAATCAAGGCATTTTCTACTCTACGTACATAAACTTTCATGAAACAGGAAACTGCTTTAAGATTCACTAAGTACGCACGGTCAATATAATAGCACAGACTACTATAATAGAGCTATGAAAGCCCGTTCATTCTCGCTTGGGTACATTCACCTATAATAGCACAGATTCAACGATAGGCCTACTTAGTATAAGCCTTCCCAGGCAGGGACACCCTTAGGGGTTTTATCGGCGGGGGCGCTGGAATGTGCTGGCATGTGTAGTATAGAGAGGCCAAATAAAAATGCCTCGTGCGGGGGGGGGCAGCAATATTTCTAAGTACTCCGTCGCAGTAGACCTGCGTTCTTAGCGGATTCCTAAAAATCTTTCTGGCTGATGAAAGTATATCTACTTTATTTTTGTCAAATACCACTGAACTATCATCGCACAGCCCAAACTACTTGAACTTGACTTAGAACCTTGAAACTTTTCATGGACGTTCCTATACGGCGTGAGTATCCGCTGAGAACGAGTTTTTCAAAATTCAAGGTTTTCTGGGTTTTTCGGTGGGGTCAACGGTCTAAAATCTTTCTGTAAAATTAAATGGATGATCTTTCGATTAAATCGTCAATTTTCATTTAATCAAGAAGGCGGTTTAAGCTTCACATACAGATAGGTCTTTACAGCTGATTTTTAAAGTTTGGTTCCTTTTATCATGGTTTTATGGTTGACTTTTTTCTTTTAGGTGATATGTACTATATTAAAGTTACCAAGAGTTTTTGTACCTTATCTATTTAATCATAAACTCAGTATGTGGCACCATCTTTATTTAGGCACCGGGTGTTAAAATTGTTATCGTGAGCGAAGCCACGGGCAACTGCTAGTTTGGTTCTATAATCATTAGGCACTTGTTATAGGGTAAAAACAACATGTACCTTAAAGCTCAAGTAAAAAAAAAGTTTTTTTACTGACTGAAGCGCTTTTTTGTACAAAAATTTGATATTTACTCTTTAGTTTATGTTTTTATGTAAATGTGGTGTGTTTATGTAAATTTATTTTTTTACTCAATATAGATTATTTTTTATTGAGGCTATTTAATTATTTCTTGATAATATTTCGGAATATTCACAGCTGAATTGACGATAACAGCTGCTGCTATATTAATGATTCCCTGCAAGAAGGACTTCAGTCATCAGACTGAACCTTTGCCCAGAGGACCTTTGCTGGACCTTTTTGCTCAGAGGCTGCAAAAATGCCCTACTGTTTAAAGCATAAGGGGGCATGGGACTGAAGTCTTTCTTGCACCAAAACATCCGGCTACATTTACAGATATGGTTTCCATAGATAACTCAATTTCGAAAAAAAAAGTGACTGAAGCCCTTTCTGCATGGACCGATTCAATTGTGAGAGAGTCAACTTTCAGAGTCAAACAACATTTCAACATCCAAACTCCACCAGAACATTTCAAACTCCAAAAATTATTATATTTTTAATTGTAAGCCTATTTTTTGGAAACTTTTTATTGTAAATGTAATAAACTAAGAGCTAAGTAAATAGTACAGAGGTAAAGTGCTCACTTCATAAAATATAAAGGTCGCCAGATCAGTTAAATATAAGAGTTAATATGTTAATATGTCCCAACGTGTTGCAGCAGGTGGACATAATCGTGTTCCCCGAGAACGGCCTGGTGGGCTATGGCAACCAAGTGCAAGCCGTGGAGGTGCCGGACCCTGCGGCACAACTCAGGCTCTGCGCAACCAATACTTCTTACGACGCTGTGAGTGCCCAGTCAAATCATAACAAAATTAGAATTATAATTATATTACATGATAAATAACTTTCTTCATAACTTTTACTTTTATAATCGCGAATAACTAAAGAAATATATTTTTAAAAATAAAACCAAAGTTACTAAAATAATTATAAAAATGTACTAAAATTTCCCATTTGCACAGTTAAGTTCTTAAATGGTTCGTCTATTGTGTCCTGATAAAATTCTGCAGTATATTCAGTGGGGTACGCAGGATTTATTTTCAGGGGGGATACACTTGGGGGCCGGGGGGGGGGGTATCCCTAAGGGGGGAGGTCCGGGGCCCTCCCCCGGTAAATTTTCATAAATTACAACTGTAAATTCGCGTTTTTAGGCAATCTAGAGGAATAACAAAAAAAAAAACAGAATAACTCCCTAAATTTTAACTAAATTTGAGGCTTCTTACAGATACCATTCTGAAAATTTTGAATCACATTAAATTTTTTCGTGAACAAAATGTTTTTTCACGATCAAAGAAATAGCATATTTTTATAGTAGGTCCAACGTTAAAAGAAATATGAGAAATTGATTCAAGAATTATACGTTCTTAACCTTGGAAAAGAATTTCTATTTAATTTAAAAGTATATATCCCACATTATCATTTATTGCACGCCTCGGACCTGAAATATTCGGATCCTAGATTATCTGAGCGAGGTTGATGAACAGAATTAGAAAATGCAGGTTGTTTCACTTCTGTAGTGTTTCTCAAGTCCCAGAACGCAACCACTAAGCTATGATTTACACGCAGGCATTGAAGGCTAATAATAATCACATAACGAATAGTGGAGACCACCGTAAAAAGTTTGATTTCCGAAATTTGATAGCCTTATCACAAATATTCCTAGATTTGACGGCGAGCCTTGGTCTTCAGGCAACAGATGATTTACGTCTGCTGCGATGCTGCTACGAGATCGTCCTACAGACGAATAGTGTTAAGTACACGGTCGTGAGAAGACGACAATAGTCGTATGCGGTATTTGCGGTATTTATCGTGTTTTTTACTATAAATATTTCACGTAAAATGGGGAGTCTTTTGTCACATTTGATGATGATGGCGATATGGGAGCAATATCGTGTCATTCGGAGTTTTTGCATGCTTGCCTTATATGTTCTTATAGACCTACTCCCACCAATCACTCACGATAACAGCACTAGGTAAAAATACCTTAATCCATTATATATACTCCTCGAATCAATTACTGTATCTTTAAAATAATAGAATTTAACTATTTTAAACCCTTATAAAAGTTTAGTGAGTAATTAATGTGTAGTGTTTTCTGTTTTACGGCAAGTTTAGTGATGCACCACCTTCATTACAAACAATATTTTAATCTTCACAAAAATTTCCCAAAATCCCCAAAAATTTCGGGGGGGTATATGTCCCAATATCCCCCCCCTGGGTACGCCCCTGAGTATATTAGAGAAATAAATTTTTACTTTAACAATATCTTAAATTGTTTTGTAAAATTTATAATTTTAATAATCTTTGAAAATTGGTGAACATCCCCTAGAAAAAAAAACATATACCAAGACTAATTGAGAACCTCCTTCTGTTGGTAGGTGGGGGAAGTCGGTTAAAAACTAAAAATGGCTTTTATTTTGAATGGAGGTGTTAAGTATTACCTTGGCACTCTCTCTTACTGGTCAACTGAAACTTTTCCTTTGTGTAAGAATCAACTTCCTAAGACTCTAGGGAAGCAAACTAAAACTTAAGCCAATCCCAGGATAAAAATTGTGAAATTATGTAATCGGTTTCAATTTTGCTCAACTTATAACAAAATAATTTCTTTTCCTTTTGGTTTTTACCATGCAGTAAACTTAAAATTAACATTTCTGGATTCCCAGCCTTTAGTGCAACTGTCCTGCGTGGCTCGAGCAACACAGACTTACATCGTTGTCAACTTGGTTGAGAAGTTCTACAACACCACTCTACAGAAAACTGTGAATTTCAACACGGATGTCGTTTTTGATTCAAATGGGACCATAATTGCAAGGTGGGAGCAGTTTTTAATACTATATTCAAGAAAAGGAAGCTTTTTTCATACTACGTCTATAACCATATTACTTATTTACTCATGGGGTTTTTTTATCAAAACTCCTCCTACAATTCCAAACCAATTTTGATTCCAGCAAAATTTGTTCACTAGTTAAAATGAATTGCCTTTAGTTATTAATTGTCTTTAATTAATACAGTAAAAAAAGTAAATTGACAATTTTTGAATCAATTTTGCAACTTACATAGTGTGACTTAAATTGTGAAAAATTACTTGAGCTGGGTTGGATAAATTTTGGTTCAGTACGAAAGTTAAGTGAGGGAATGACAAATTTTCAGCTGTGATAGATTAAGTTAACAAATTAATCGTTTTCATCACTCCATACCGAAAGCAGCTATTTTCGGTGAAAGCTCATGTCATCAAAAATGACCGTTTCCCAAGCACTAATTTAGAGCAAGAAAAAAACGATCAGCTGATTTTCCTTTGCTCCAAATTTACTTTCCCATGCTCTCAACTATAGTTTTTGATTTGGTCCGCTACACACACTAATGATACTTTTCCATTTATTTGCAAAAATTATATCAGCTGTTTTTACTGTTTAACAATCTGAATATTAACAGAAATAAAATAGGCATAATCTAATTATTTCTTTACCTTAGTTGCCTGTAGATCCTGATTTGATTGTAATCTTCACACCAATGTACAATTCAGCGGCATCTTCACGGGAGCACTAAGCACTAAATTATTTACATTATTTACACAAGTATTTCTATTGTTTATTCATGAGCGCGGTGTCGTGGTGGTGGCGGCATGACCTAAGCGGTTGTCGGGGACACGCACATGGGGCACTGTTCGTTCACTTCCATTGACACTGGTGGACTATGAATGGCAGATGTAGAAAGGGGTAGTTGTGATAGGCAGGGCGGGAGTGAGTCGCTTTCACTTTCGCTATGTTGCCAGTTTGATGTACTGTTGCAAATTCTCTGATTTTTCTCTTCTAAATCTTTGACAGTTTTAAAAAGTATTGAATTTTGGTAATCTTCTTCATAGCGAAAGTGAAAGCGACTCACCCCCGCCCCGCCTATCACGACTACCCCTTTCTACATCTGCCATTCATAGTCCACCAGTGTCAATGGAAGTGAACGAACAGTGTCCCGTGCACGTGCCCCCGACAACCGCTTACGTCATGCCGCCGCGCCGCCGCCGCGCTCATAAATAAACAATAGAAATACTTGTGTAAATAATGTAAATAATTTAGTGCTTAGTGCTCCCATGAAGATGCCGCAAACAGCGGTGATATGTACTTTGGAGTGAAGATTACAATCAAATCAAGATCTACAGGCAACTAAGGTAAAGAAATAATTCTTTTAAGCTAGGTCTTGAAACTGTGTTACCGAAGAATGAAAATTAAAAGTATCGTTCACAACTTGTGCCGAAAGTGATTTTCTGGCACTTCCTCCAATCATTCCTGTCCTCAGCTTCGTCTCGCACATGAAACTCAGTGCTCCTGTGTTCGGCTCCGCCTCACACATGAAACTTGAGCATGCACTGGAAAATGCCACTCTGGAACTAGTAATGACATACTATTTCATCACAATTAAGGAGCAAAAGTAGTACTTTTTGGGACGGTTAAAAGTAATTAAACACCAAAAAGACACTTTTGCTCCATGTGTTAAACAACACAAACAAGGACCTTAACCTTGCGAACAGCCATTTCAGCATACATAAATGAACGAAGCAAGAACAATGTTTGAGGTTAGCACACCAAAAAAATCAAAGTTTTCTTTTTTGTACTGGTACTGAAAAGTGAGACTTTGCAGGCAATGTAGAGCACAAAAATGGCTGATTTTCAAGTGGTATGATAAAAAATCAACTCATCTCAGTTGAATGATGTTGCCGTTATATTTTCTCAGAAAAATGTATTCTCCTCTACAATAACTTTGAATCATAGAGTAGCAGTAATAAAGATTTTTCAATGCATATAAATAAAAAAAAAACGGTGTAATTATACAGCATTATTGTTATAGGTACAGAAAAATCCACCTGTTCTCAACAAAGGGTATTGAACCTTCGCCCAACAGAGAGGTTGTGTACTTTGACACATCATTTGGTGTTCGTTTTGGTATTTTCACATGTTTTGACATAATATTTGAAGATCCAGGAGTGATTTTGGCCAATAAATTTAACATTACACACTTCATTTTCCCAACTGAATGGTTCTCTCAGATGCCTTTTCTTACAGGTGTGTAATTAAGTTACGGGAATTCAAGCATTTGTTTCATTTCTTGAGGAATACTTTTTGTGTTTTTAAGTATCACACATGATCTCAATGGGCTCAGTCAAACTTCTTATGTACAGTTCGCGCATTATATCTCCGGCTATGACTGAGTCAGCTGATTGTATGGTGTGGGGGGGAGAGGGGGTACTTTTCTGAAAACATTTTCTAAAACACCGCTGCATGTCAAATGTGTTTACCAATATCATATGTTAAAAATATCATATGACACGGTTAGTAGCCTAATGGTGATAGCTGGAGATATAATGGTCATAGCTGGAGATTTGTATCCGAGCTAGCTAATAATGTAATTGTTGAAACACAAAATAATTTTTATTTCAAAGCTAAAATGTTCATTTTATTTCTTTTTTGACTGAAACATTGATTATTATTGTGGTCTAATTGTCAATCATTTGTTATTCATGCTTGCTTTTGTAGCTGAACCACTGTCTGTTGTGGTCATATTGTTAATTATTTATTGTTTTAGCCAGTAGACACCTATATTTATTCAAGTTACTTTACCTTTACAGGTAGCCTTAGGCGTCCAGAGTATCGTGATGCTGCGATGCGCGTTTCGGATGAATTACAATCCATCTTCAGTCGCGTGGTAGCACAGGTTAAAATTGCCCACCTAAGTGGTTGTCACAGTATATAAAACAAAACACGAACACGACAGACGATAAAACAAAGTACGAGAACTTTACACAGTACATTGACGAGTCACACACACGATTTCCCTGATAATAACACCTTCGGAAGACGACCGGTCTTCATGTCGTCTTCCGAAGGTGTTATTATCAGGGAAATCGTGTGTGTGACTCGTCAATGTACTGTGTAAAGTTCTCGTACTTTGTTTTATCGTCTGTCGTGTTCGTGTTTTGTTTTATATACTGTGACAACCACTTAGGTGGGCAATTTTAACCTGTGCTACCACGCGACTGAAGATGGATTGTAATTAATCCGAAACGCGTATCGCAGCATCACGATACTCTGGACGCCTAAGGCTACCTGTAAAGGTAAAGTAACTTGAGTTAATTATTTGCTATCCATATTTGCTTTCAACCATAGGCTGTGTGGTCTCATTGAAAATCATTTGCTATCCATATTTGCGTTTTTGACTGAACCATTGCCTATTGTGGTCTTATTGACAACAACTTGCTATTCATATTTACTTAAATCATTGACTATGTAGTTTTACTGTCAATAATTTAGTTATCCATATTTTCTTTTATGGTTGAACCATTTTCTATTGTGGTCTTATTGCCAATCCTTTGCTATCCCTATTTCCTTTTGTTTCTGGACCATTGTCTATTGTGGTCTTATTAACAATCATTTGCTATTAATTACTTGACAATCATTGTAGATTACGTTAATCTTTTATTTGTAATCATTTGCTATCCATTTTTGCTTTTGTGACGGAATCATTTGTCTATTGTGGTCTCACCATCAATCATTTGCTCTCTATATTTGCTGTTATGGTTGAACTATTTTCTATTATCATCTAATTGTCAATACATCTACTGTACTATCCCAATTATTTGCTTTTACGACTGAACCATTTTCTATCGTGGTCTCACTGTTGATCGTTTGCAGCCATCCAGGAGCAGGCCTACTGGTCGTACACACAGGACGTAGTGTTGCTCGCCGCAGGATACAACGACCCGCCAGTCGGCAGCTCGGGCACGGGAGTGTACCTCGGTCGTAGCGGACCTGTCGGCTACCATATGACCCAGACCAGGCAGACATTCATGATGCAAGCACGTGTGCCCAAACTGCTCCCGCCTAGAGGTGAGTTGAGGCTATCCTGAGTGAAAAAATATTGAGCGCTTCACGCCTAAAGGACGTATTCACCAAAATACAACTTAACGGGAGAGGCGATTAAAGATCTGCAATATTTTATGTAGTTCTTGCTTAACATGTTTGCAGCAGCAAGGGAATGGTCGCTCCCACAAAGAACCCGAATGCCATCCTAGTGGGTGCGATCGCTTCCAAGCTAGGATATGTTACAATGAAATTTATTTTTAATCCAGGACCAGAGCTAGAAATCTGAAACTTTACTGAGCACTGCTCAATATCCTATGTTCACATAGGTTTTTACTGGATAGTGCTTGGCCAAACTTGGGTAAAATTTGGCCCAGAAATAACTACTTCTCATTTTTTCCTTGCCTTTTGTTACTTTTGTTAAAATACTACAAATTTTAAACAAACTATAATTCTTCACCAAAATTCTAATGATTTACTAAATTACCATCAAAAAGAGTTTTTCAAGAGATGTTTCCAATATGTAGATTTTTCTGAGTGGTTTTCAGAAGTTTTAGATGAAAAAGAAATTTCAATCAGAATAAAAGATGTTTTTCAATAACA
The DNA here is from genome assembly GCA_035578135.1 of Flexamia atlantica. Classification (NCBI taxonomy): domain Eukaryota; kingdom Metazoa; phylum Arthropoda; class Insecta; order Hemiptera; family Cicadellidae; genus Flexamia; species Flexamia atlantica. The sequence goes on from JAQJVK010000004.1 coordinate 45,649,021, forward strand.
ACATTGATATAATATTTTAGCATTGGAAAAACAGAAATAGAAATGTTTAATGATTTTAATTTATGTTAAAGATTAGTTCAACCAATTAAACTTAGTAGGAAATAAATTAAGGGAATTTCTATGCATTAATTTATCTGTTTTAATAACTTTCAGAAATTGTACTTGGTTCCATATTTATTCCTCAAATTTAATGGTATTGTCACCAAAATTTTTTATTATATGCATTTCAAATTCATCACACTAAGGCGATTTTAAAACTTACAACATAAGTATGAAATATAATGAAGTAACTTCGATGGTTTTTACAGTCAAGGGTTTACTGCCATTAAACTTGACAAATAAATTAATAGCCAATACCTAAGCAGCTTAACATAATTAACTACAGTAAAAATAAAATTTCAGGTGTTAGAACTGAAGAAATAAAAACTCTGAGGGTTGAAACCATATACATCCCAACCGAAGACAAAACCTTGAAGAAACCTGAATACAATGAAATATCTCATGACAAAATTACATTAAAGCAAGAAGGTTTCATCAAGAGTTACAGCTCCAAACCAATCAGTATCCCAGTGTCATCCATGAAAGGATTTAACGGCACAACCTTTTCAGTACCTTTCACATTGAAAGAATCCCTTTGCCAGAATGACTTATGTTGCAATTTCTCCCTCGATGTCACAGCAGTTTTCAACAAAACCGCGGCAAAAGTCACAAGGGGCGACGATTACTCTCAGCTGTTTTATCGCTTGGTTGTGTTTGATGGAGTTAGAGATTACGATAAGGTCGCATACGGAGGACTACAGACCTGCGCCATACTCTCGTGTATCGACTCTGATATCGCCTCTTGTGGCCTGAGATCGGATGACTCTCGAGCCCGACCGAATACTATTTACAGCTTTTTCCAAACCGACTTTATTTTTGACTCTATTTCGATCAATGGAAATTTTTCCAGTAACCATTCCTCTGTTGGACCGAATGTCTTGTTGACAGGAAGAGGAAGTGATTTTGGTTCTCTCCTACCGCCTCAAAATTTTACATTCAGTGAAGCTCTGATTGCAGTTAATGGAACAATTGAAAGAATGTTTCAAACACTGGAACCGATTCCAAATCTTGTCACGGCTAGCTTGTATGGAAGACTGTTTTTAAGGGATGATCTACCGGAGGATACTTCATCCAGGTCATCAGGATACAACCCTGATATGTGTTCCTTTATTGCAGTTTTTCTTTTCTTTTCACTATGTAAATAGCAATATCAATAAAAAATATGACTCATTATTTAATTGAGTTCTCGTGAAATATATAAACCAATACAGTATTGAAAAAAGTTAAATATATCATGTACAAATCAAATTAATAATCTGAAAAGTGTTTGGAGCAACAAAGATATTTTAAATACATTTTTAAGTTGTGAAAACTTTTAATTTTTGCTGACCATTATTTGTCCATCCTTATTTGATATTAACATTGGAATTTGAGTACGCATATCTTAAATACATAAAGTTGATCAATTTAGCCCAGGATGTGGGTGGTCTGCTGAAGTAAACCTCTTTCACTAAAACATATTTTTAGAATTTATCTTTTCTAGGAAAAATGCAACTCAAGCAACACCTCCAGTATTTAATTTCCCAAGACGACTAAATTCCAATTACTGTAGAATTAATACAACTATGGAGCCGGAGAGCGAAGGTAAATTTTATGTTTATCATTTGTCAACGACAGGCCAACCTCACTAAGGTAGACAAAAACAGACGAGGAATTCCGAAATCTCCGAAAATTCAATAGTCTTAAGTGTCACTATCGGACTATTAATAAACTTTTGGAACAAAATAAAAACAGCAACATTCAAGACAAATGATTCATCCAATAGGAAATGGTGTAATGAAAAAAAGCTCTTGCCAATGATGTATTTGGGGGGATCTTGCGAACTATACTCTTTGGTTTTAATTTATTTATGTGGGGGATATGCCTGTTACTTGCGAACGATAAGTGAAATTTCCCCCCTCTCCCTTCATATTTGTATTAGTTCTAGTGTAATACAAATATATCATATAAATATAATGTATAATAATGTTAGATTTAATGAAAGCTTTGAGGTCATACTGTAGATATTTCATATGTTTATTAGTAACAAGATGCAGTCAGCAAGAATCACATGTTCTGATGAATAATATGCATTTTAATAACCTTGGAGCTTTAAGGTTGTAATATCTTTGTTTGTTTATGAACATAATATAAAGATCCAGTTCGTTAAGACTGTATTATTTATAAAAGAACTATTCAGTGAACAATTGAAATTACACTACATTGTGTACATACACTGTTAAAAGTGTATTAAACAAATTACACTACATTAAACATAAAAATTCAAATACTGTTGGCCCCTTTTCAGAAACCTTTCACATCCTCATGGGTTGCGGTTGTGCTCATGGATATTTATTCACATGTATGCTCATAGCAATTTTACCTCTCTGCATTATCATTTTGTATGTACATTATTATTTGTATTGTTTAATATGGTAGTTTATGGTAGTAGATATAACCTTGTATTTTTTATAATATTTAACTTGTCACTAACCATGTAAAAAATAGTAAAATATGATTAAATTGTAATAAATACTACTAATTTAAAATTAAATTAAAAATTAAACTTCTTATTATTCAAATTGGAAGAGTAAATAAAGAATCAGACTATAGCCAATTTGGGGTGGTGTTGAAAAGGACAGTTTACTTTTACTTTGTCAAATCTAAGTTCCCATTGTATTGCACAATCTATTTTATTTTTAAAACAAGATACTTTCAAAAATTCCGAAGGGAACTTTAAAGCTTGATTATTTATTCAAATCAAGTTTTTAGCAAAATTTATTTTACAGTAGAACCTCGCTAGTCCGTCCTCCGATAGTCCGACTCCTCGGTTAATCCGACCATGCCGCCGGGGAAATAGGCCTCCTCTAGTTCGCCCTCAGCGGGGGTTTCTCATCGGTTAGTCCGACCACGCAATTGGAAATTGATGTTTGTTTACATTTCCGGTGCATTCCTCCGTTCAGGTTGGCTCCTGTCGATGACGTATTACTCATTGGGAGTGCGTATATCGTTCACTAGAGCAATAACATTTGGTGCGGTTAGTTTTTGTTGTCCTAATATTGTTTTTTACAGCACAGTAGCTTGTTAAACACTCTTAATGCAATTTTTTCTGATCGTAATACAGTTTTTGTACGTTTTCATGACAATAAAATGAGTTCATCCGATAATCCGATGCCCCCGGTCCCGTAGGTGACGGATTAGCGAGGTTCTACTGTACTGTAAAATTAACATCAAAGTTGGACAAAAGGATGTAACATCAAAAGAGTTTCCATCAGGACAGCAGGATATGCCCTGCCATATGCTGGATATGTACAGGATTTTTCCATTGAAGGTAAAATGTCTGATCACTTTAGATCGATGATAGTCCTTATCTGGTAAGAAATATTCTTTTGCATAGAGACAGTGTTTGAATATTAGCTTTACAGTTTACTCGTGAGAACTAAGTTTTGCTTGTAACATTCGATAACATTTGTTTTAATTGTTGCATGTGGTACCACATTAAAAAACTATTGACTAAATCTTTCAAATTGTATAGAAAAAATCAAATGTGCCATACAAATTGAGTTCAAGCAAACAAATTTTAGAAGGCAATGAATAACACTGAAGCGGATCCCAACAAACAACAGTTGATTGCAAAATAAGGTAACTGAATGTTTACTGGAAGTGTTACCTAACTGCAGCATTAATTTGATGAGGCCTTTTTAGCAAATTTCCACTTTACGGAAGAAGCCATTTAAGTTGTAAGATTGGTGTACTTCACTTATCAGCTATGGAGTTGCTGAAGACAAGGATTGGGGAATGTGACAATTAATTGATCCATCAATCACCAGGGTGTTGTTGATTTAATTTGTTGTTGACATATGTTTTATTTTAAGTAAAAAAAATAACAGCAGACTTTTGGCCCTAGGGCGGTAAAACAATTGTGTCTGCCTCAATATGGTGTTTTGAAAACGGATTTAAAGCTCACTATATGAAGAAGATTATTTTCAATCAGAGCAAAAGATATTTTCCTGGATATACACTTTTTACTTTCTCTTTGCATTTCTGGAAGAAAGAAATATTTTATTTCATAGATCCGTAAATTCAAGATTCAAAAATTCTTTATTCGCTCTATACAAGTCATGTACATGAATAGTGTCAAATGAAATGATTACTTATTATCTAAACAATATGTAACATCTTAAATACTAAGTAAATTTGAAATTGAGGAACTCCTCAATACTGTAAGGAGCAAGATCAAGAAGGAATGTCTTCAATTTCTTCATAAATTTAGATTTGTTTTTTTCATTTTTCCAAAAGTTTGGAAGTTTTCTAAAAAAATAATTTCCAATGTATGAAGTTTTCTTTTTAAAGAGTTCCAGCCTAAGTTGATCTTTAACTAGGTAATTTTTATTTCTTGTGTTATGGTTATGTACCGGTAGGACTTGGTTATCAAAAGTTTCAAAGGTATATTTAATTGTTTCGAAAGTCTATTTCGAAGTATTTCGAAAATGTTTCGAATTGGTAATCCTTGATTGTAGTAGGCTCCGGGAGAATATATAACCACGGAAAAATCATGTATTCTTTATTTAATTGTTTATTTACATAAATACAAACAATATCATAATAATCAATATTCACAGCCAGAAAAGCATCTGATATAAACGTTACATACACTCTGGTATAAAACGACAGAAAATATAAAGAGAAAAAATTAAGCAGCAAAATGGACATCCAAAGCAGGACAATCTTAACTACTAATGGCAGAGAGAAGAAAATTGTTGTTTAGTACTTTATGTAAAAAATATATTAATAAATTTCACTTGGAAGACCAGGGGTTTTTACCCTCTTTACAAAAAAGAAAAATTCAATTACTGTAGCTAATGATAACAAAGCTGATAGTAAAAATCCAATTCAAAAATTCTTAAGCTAAAAGCTATGTTATAAGAACATATTGAGATGAAAAAATGGTATAATGATTTCAAATACATTATCAACTAGAGTTTGCAAGTATGTTGCTTTACCAAGATCCCACAAGACTTGAGGACTAATCTGTAATCCTCAACACATATCTTGGCGGATGGATATTCAATCTCTCTTTAAATCCAGGTTTATGATCACCCCACTTCTTAAAAAATTAGGACACTTATGATTTTAGGAAAGTTAACTCAGTTCCCCCCCCTCACTGTGCCTAGGTGATTTGAGCTATCCGCAAGCCATTTCTAGTCAATGGCAATTTTGCACCAAAGGGTTTGATTAAGGCTGGCTGCACACTGCCGTGACAAAACTTTTTTGTCTTTAGTCGTTGAACAGCTGTCAGAAGACATAAATTACACAATTCATCACATATAGTCTTATAGATAGAACAGACACAAAAAAATAACTTCAAAAGACAAAATACCCCCGTTGCAGCAGACCTGCATACTCAGTGAATTTCAAATGCAAAACAACATATCTCAATCCAACATAGCGAGATTTGACATGTTTTTGTAAGCTCCATAAGAATAACATGGGGAATGAGCATGCAGGTGTGCTGCTACAGGTATATTAAAACTGGGTGGTTTTAATTCAATATTTAGTAGATCTGAACTAGAAGAAGCTATTTACCAAGTTTTATTGAGATATGTTGAGAAATAAGCGAGATATAGAATTTTACTTATTTCCCATAAGGTTAACATTGGGACAATGTACTGTGTTTACCACTTTCAATATCTCGGTAACCAATGGACATAGAGCAGTGTTTCAAAATACCAAATTGTTTGTTTTTTTGAGCTGAATTCAATGGTGCCCACAAAAATTCGATAAATTTTATTTTTCTATGTAAAAAATTCAAAAAACCCATTTTTGGGGGGGTTTATCCCCCTTTACCCCCCCTTCCGGTGGTCCGATCGGGCTGGTTCACGAACTCGTCCAATTGATTACCACTTTACACGTCCGTACCAAATTTCATAAAGATCGGACCATTTTTGCAGCCGCTATCGTGCTAACAGACACATAGATATATATATATATATATATATTTAGAGAGATTATCATTTTTACAAAATAGAGTACCCTTTCTTGTTCATAATTAAATATTTATATATATATATATGAAAATTCAAACGAATAGTGTTTTTTGCTTCTGGGGGCCCCAAAACGAAAAGTTATAGTGGTCCTGAGCTTAAGTCTTACCATGAGACCTACGGTAATAGCTTCTTCCCTATAGGGGAAATTCGCTAATTCCCTATAGGGGAAATTCGCTAAAACCAAAAAGGTTTTCGGGGCAGTATGAGGCTGGCCTCATATGTTCTCATTTAACCATCGTGTTGTTACCTTTAAATCAGCTGACACCGAGGATAGCTTTTTCTATATTTAACGATGTTGCCAGTTCAAAGACCACGGCCTCATTACTTGAGTGCCATCTATTACAAGGTGGATAGAGAGAGACATTAAGATGGATACTTGTCATGTACATGTGCCTAATTTCCTAAAATTTTTAAATTTTAGCATTTTCTGTCTGGGTTAGAGTTTTAAAATTTTTGTCAAACAATCTTTTTTTGAGATTTTCAACATCCCAAACAACAGCATTTGTTAGCATTACTATAAAATTAAAATGGTAAATCAGTTGTAACAATGTATGCATCAACTTATAAACTGAAATTATTGATTTACAATTTTAATAATTTATATTTTACTTTAGTAAATTATTCTTAGGTAACATACGATAAAAGTTTAATTTTATTTTGGTTTAATCCACCATTAGTTCTTGCAGCCTACTTGATCTCTTTACTCGCAAACTCAGATTACAAGCACCTGCACTTTCTCAACTTGCAAGTCATATTTTGTATGATTATCAGTGGTCAGATTTTGTTGGTAATCCAACACCCCAGTCATGTATGAGTCAAATTATCAAGGATCAACCCCTAAGTGTAATAAAAATTAAAACTGGAAAACCCAAACTCAACTTAAAACCTCAATACAAATTCACACAAACACTTTATGTGAAAAAACAGGAGAAACACTGTGTTACACCATGGAAAACACCAGTCACACAGTGCAGTTCACAAAAAGGTGATGATATGTTCAACCAGGGCAAGGGTACTCCCCTGCCCAACGAGCCCCAGGATACAAGTCGCTGCCTTCAGTGATCATCCCCGAGCAAATGAGCTCGTGCTCACTTTGTCAAATTTTAGTTGAGACAACTTAAATGATCTCTTTTAAAGTTGTAAATTTTCCCCGATCATCCTATGGCTATCTCCTTACTTCTAAGGAGCCATCAATAAATTACGTCATTTCTTTTTTGGTCATTTATTTAACCCCCCCCCCCCAAATCGTTGTACCATCATAACCATTAGACACCCTCCCCTCACCTAATATAAATTACGTCTTGGAATACAAAGTTCCGATCTAGGTAAAGTAATCCCAGTTTTAGGGAAAAGTCTAATAAAAGTTTCTTCTAATGAGTTATTGAAACCATAAAATCGAGTTTTTAATCCATTTTTTAGCTAATACGGCATTAATAAACTATTCAAACCAGAACATTTTGTTTGATAACAAATTATCAAGGAAAACTTTAAAATTTTTTAAACCTTTTAGGATTGGATTATATTAATTGTAGTGATGGACACTATTTGGAGATCTAAAAAAAATTACCATTGAAATCTGCTCGCTGTAGCTTTACTTTTACCTGATACTAAAATTGTCATCAAAACGGATATTCTAAAAAAAGTAGATACTTTCTAATAAATTTAAGCTAACTAACTTAATTTAATCGATTTTGCAACAAATTTTTTAATATTTTCCTATAAAAATTTGTTGTAAAAACATCTTTTAAAAATGACGCCATATCATTGACTACCTTCCTCCATGCTTATCATCTTACCGTCATTTTCAATCTGGACCCTTGTTCCCTATTTTCTGATGACGTAATTTATGTCCCGCCTCTAAATGAAATCATAATTAAGATTCATCTGAAATTCTACACTCTTTACAGTATTTTTTAAGCTAGTCAAAGAAGCTTAACTAAAAAGGAACTGTAAGTAGTCAATCATTACAAAAATTACTAAAGTGGTTAGTGAAAAATAAATCAAGACACTTTTTACATTGGTTACCGACCAACTTCAGTCAAAACTTATGTCATGAAATTCTTTACAAATGTTATGGCTCCATGAAACCAAAAATTTTGTACATACTACATAAAACAACAGTAGGGATTTAAGCTCTGATGTTTCAAAGCAAAATCAGATCAAAATATCAAATGTAATTATACAAAAAAATATCAAATTATCAAATCTAATTTCCGCTCCTTGAGTGGAAATTAGGATTAGTCTATTATTTAGAATTTCAAAATATTTTCTGCATAGAGATACAGTAGGGTAGTTTAAAACACACACTAGTAAAAGCATGTACTCATTTTCATATTTTCGGCGCTGTATGATAAAGTTGCCAGAAACCAGAATAAAGAATTCATTTTGGTAAAATTCTGACTCCGCACACACAGGAAATTGGTGTCCTGGTGTTTTATGGCCAATCCTGTTTACCAACGTGGCACAGTGTAGGCTTGCCCAGTGAGACTCAATCTCAGAAAACCAGTGTTCGTCTCGGACGACCCAATTAATAGGTAATCGGTGGTTTAAAATTTTTAAACTAGGAGCCTTATTTTCAAACTAACCAAAAAATCTAATATCCAAAAATCATTCTTAACTTTTTCACAGTTGTATAGCTAAACATAAAGTAGATTACTTACATACTCCTCATCCATAATATGTACAAAATACTACACTGTCTTTCACCTAAATGTAGGGGTGTGCGAGTATTCGACCGGTCGAGCTTTTCAGTATTCGGCTCGGCTCGACTTTTTTCTAAAACGCTCGACACTCGAGCAGAGCTTTTGATAAGAGAGTTCTTATCGGAAAGATAATTATTGCAATCTATTTTTGGTCACGTTAAACCGGAAGAGCGTTTCCCTCCCACGAAAAACAAGCAAAAAACATTCCCTAGTGATAAGGAAAGGACATTGACAGATAACAAGAAATATTATCTCCATTTAGACAAAATCGGAGCTATATTTAGTTGACCTTGGGGAACGTGAAATACAGCATTTAAGTCTATTGTTTTATTAAGGCTTATCTCTTAAACGGTATATTGTACAAGTGTCATTTTGGTCTCATTTGATTTATAAAAATAAGGCAAAAAATATGAGCCGTCATTTATAGTTGTATGACAAGAGGTTTGTATTTTTGCATTTTGTAGTAAGGATTCCTTATCTCCTAATTAACTCATGCACTGACTCAGACAAGAGCAAAAAACAGGGAAGGGGCTTGAAGTAAACAACCTCCACCCCCCCCCCTCTCACTGGCCACTGATAAGGAAAGAGAGAGGGTTAGCTGTTTCTTTCTTTCTCTCTATTCCATCCTTATTTATTTATGATCTTTCTTCTTCTTAATTGTACATTATTTTCTTCACAAAAGTTTAGAAATGCAACTAATTTTAGGATTACAATAAATTATTGTTGTTACTAAATATTATTTCATTCATATATTATATTCTGAAATAATAAGTTTAGCCATGAATATTATACCACAATTGGGACTACTATTTAATTTTTTATCATCTTTACCTAGTGAACATAAAAAAATCAATCTTGTGTTTGACTAAGTGTATATGTGTGATTTTTTAACTAGATATAACTATTTTAAAACCTTTCAACTACTTCTTTCTACTCTTGAAATTAAATTTTGTAGTACCTATATATGTAACTAGTCTAATTATGTAATTTCAACTATTTATTTTAAAGTAAAGTATTTTGGGATTGGTTATTACTTAAATATAATGTAGATAAATGTAGATTTTAAATTTGGTATTTTTCTTCATAAATTAATATTGAGCCAGTTTGATTAATTTTACGTAACAAAATACAAAATATTGATGCACCTATGAGATAAATCACTTGTTTTGGGGATAAGCTTTCTATTTTTGACCTGGCGGTCACTTTAGGTATGCAAACATAAGTCTATTGTATCTTTTAAAATTAAAATCAAGCTTCATAATTTCTTTTAATAATTTGGTGATTGTTAAAAAGCTCGGCTCGAAAAAGCTCGAGCTCGAAAACTTTTGAAAAAGCTCGGCTCGGCTCGGCTCGAGTTCAAAAATCACTATTTGCACACCCCTACCTAAATGCAAATTTTCTTAGACTCTACAGCAGTTGAATTACATATCTCATAAGTCTGCAGGGATGATGGTCGCAGGGACAGAGTCCTCAGGTGAGGGGGGGAGGGGGGTGGGGACCACTGGAGGGGGGGAGGGAGGAGACAGGTCACCGTGAGGCTTTAAACTGGTGTACTTGGCATTCGGGTTCATTATTCTATTCCACAGCTTCACCAAGTGTTGCACTATGCTGCTGATGAACCCTGGAACAAAATTAACAATTCGTTAGCTGAGTAGATTGAGAAAAATACTTATGGTAAATTTTTCTTGGAATGTTTCTCATCCGATTTAAAAGTAACTGTATTCCTAACTAAATTTGCTGATTTCTCTAAATTTGGCAGTGTCAGGCACTACGAGTAAAAAACCATAACCATCTCCTAGTAACAAGGCCATGGCGCAAGTAACGACAATGTAGCACCTAATGGTTCGAATAACACACTCTCTAATGGCCCCAACTGTTGTTTACATTAAATCATTTAGTTCTGAGGAAAGAATTTTCTTTGTTAACAACAACAACCCTTGCAAAACGAGTTGCCAGTTCAAAGGCTGCAGCCTTACCACTTGAGTTCCTATGGTAAAACTGGCCGTTAGGTCAAATCAATTGAAAAAAAGGAAAAAAGGAAAGGACAGTTTCTATATATCACTTGAGGAAACAATATTTAAGTTTTAAAATGTCAGACACAGAATAAAAGTTGCTTTTATGTCTTTGATATCAAAAAATCTTTCTCGACAAATAAATACACATTTCTATTGCCTAAGATACATTCTGTCCATCCAGTGAAAGCTTAGCTGAACTTTTTTTATCTACCTACTCCCTCTTCCATTAGTTTCCTCTGTGTAAATTATTCATGCCTCCGGGATGTCACAGAAAACCTCCCCTTTCTTTAGAGACTCTTTTTTAGAATTTTCTCTAAACCTGAATTTTTACAGACATGCAGGAGTGTCATTATGTTTGGCATCTCAAGCACTAAAATCCATGAAATTTTGATCAAAAGCCTTTGAGCTGTTTTTGATGCATATGGATTTTTGTTGTTGGTAATGTGTTAAAAAGCCTTACGAATCAAAAATCTAAAAAATGAAAAAAGCCTAGTTTAATATATTCATGCCAAATTAAATAAAAATCAAACCACTGGTTTGTCTCTTGTTCTGTTAACATACATCCGGACACAGGCAGACAGACAATACTCTGAAAACCACTATTTGGATTCGAGGAACATTAAAACAAATAAATCCCCCAACAACTGAAATTTGATAATTTTGACAAAAACGATACTTTCTCCATATAGGCCTACTATGTAAAGGGGGGAGGATAATTTTGACAAAAACAATACTTTCTCCACATAGGCCTACTATGTAAAGGGGGGAGGATAATTTTGACAAAAATGACACTTTCTCCATATACGCCTACTATGTAAAGGGAGGAGAGTGTAAGGGGGGGGAGGGGGGAGTGACAGCTCACCGGCTGTGATGAAGATGCCGCCCACGGTCGCACACAGTCGCACCAGGAACTGGTCTAGCGGCTCTCGCTCCTCGGTGACCAGCACCTTGAGAGCACTCGTGTCGTACTTGAAGAAGATACCCGGGATACCATGCGACCCTGGACAGAAATTACTGATGAAAAAAGCTTTTTGTCTTGTTATAATAAATACAACCGTCGCAGCAGACCTGCGTACTCAGCGAATTTCCATTCGTCCAAAGATGTATTATTTTTTTTAATTCTTTATATGGACACATAGGCCCTATTTATTGGAATTTATTTTAATGATGAATTTATGTGTGGTATTATTATTTTTTTATTTTACATATTTTTGTTTAATATTATAAATCTTACATATTAAAAAACTTTTGTAAAACTAATGACACTGACCCTGACCGTTACTGGACCGGTTTACATGTGGGTTGTACCAAAACAAAGGTTGTTGGTCTTATATGTGCAGTCTTTATTTGTATTTTGAAAGCATATATACTAATTGGGTCAAAAAAATAAACTTTTCTGATGGAGATTTAACATTGGGGAAGAAATGTTAAGTCTGTGACAGCGAGCCTGACCATACTACTGGACCGATTGAAACGCAGGTTGTATACCAAAACAAAAGTTATTAGTCCTATATGTGCGGGTTTTATTTGTATTTTGAAAGTATATGTCAATTGGGTAAAAAATGGAAACTAAATTTTTCTTATGGAGATTAAACATGGGGGAAGACTATTAAAGTTTATGACAGCGAGCCTGGCCATCCTAATGGACTGATTCACATGCAGGTTTTACGAAAATAAAGATTATTGATCCTTTATAACTTAAAGCGGTCCAGTATAATAAAGGTTATTTATTGGTCCTTGGCGTTATTGGTGTGCACGTTTTATATGTATTTTGAAAATTTTATGTTAATTAAATATTTAAAAAAAACTTTTCTTAAGGAGATTTTAAAGGAACAAAATTTTAAGCTTATGACAGCGAGCTTGCTGACCATATTAATGGACCGATTTAAAAATAGGTTGTACTAAAACAAAGATTATCGGTCCTTTACATGCAGGTCTCATTTGTATTTTGGAAGTGTTTATGTTAATTGGGTCATAAATAGAAATAAATTTTTTCTAATGGAGATTTAACATGGGGGAAGACTATTAAAGTTTATGACAGCGAGCCTGGCCATACTACTGGACTGATTCACATGCAGGTTGTACCAAAATAAAGATTGTTTGTCCTATATGTGCAGGTTTTATTTGTATTTTGAAAATGTTATGTTAATTAAATAAAAATAAAAATAAAACTTTTCATAAGGACTTTTAACATTGGGACAAAATTCTAAGCTTATGACAGAGAGCTTGATGACCATACTAATGGAACAATGGAACAATTTGGACGCAGGTTGCACCATAACAAAGGTTATCGGTCTTATATGTGCAGTATTTATTTGTATTTGGCCTGTAGTATTTTCACTGTAGTGTGGCCTTGGTTGGACCAGTAAAAAGGTTATCGGTCATACATGTACAAAAATTTCTTAGAGTTGATGCAAGTAGTTTGTCTTGGTAACATACTAGAATAAAACTCCCATCCAATAAATGATTAATATTTACAAAAAAGGCACAGCAAGCAAACTTCTTAATAAAAATTTAATGATATAACTAAGCATTAATGTAAAAACTTTATTAACATTTTAACATTAATTTTACAATTTTACAGTAAATCTTATTAAAAGAATGATTTTGATTCGTTATAAGTCATTTTTCATTCACCATATTCCAAAATTTCAAACACAATTTGATATTTAATTGTACTATTTTTAAGCTATCCTTAAGCTATTAACTATTACAGTATAATATACAAATTGACGCTATAGCAGCATTCATTGGTGAAATGAACACCAAACTTTATAACTTCCTTGGCTATGAACAAATTATTTACATTCCATTTCCCTTAATGTCTGTCTTTTCTTTATCAAGTCTGATGTCAGCTGAGCAGCTGTTCTATAGTTTCTATTTGTGTTTGTGTTTGTATGTGTAGGTTAAGTTTTTGTGAGTCAATGCTGATAAACTGTTTAAACAGTCTAATAAAATTGAATTAAATCAGCGGTTCTCAAACTGGGGTTCGCGAACCCCAAGGGGTTCGTGGAAGGGTGTACGGGGGTTCGCGAGAGATAAATCAATAATGGTGGACACGAAAATTGTGGCCTAATTTTATAAAATTACTTTGAAATAACTATAACAAATTTACCATAACAGTCAAAATATTTCCAACTGTTAACAGTTTGAAATATTTTAAAAGTCAAAGACGTTTATAAGATCAACGTTAGGCCTATTTCATAACAATTAGTCTGCCCAGAGACTCAGCCACTCAACTCACTGGCAACAACTTTGGAAATTCGGCGATATTGCTCCTATCTCTCCTCTAAGATGGCACCCCTTATGTAAATTTTTGTCCAATTTTGCAATCAAAGTTCTGCTCCCTTTTTCAACTACGGAGCTCGTAGAGCGAGCATTTTCCTCATATGCGTATATTAAAAATAAATATAGGAACTAACTCGATGCAGCCCCAGATTTGAGGATTTATTTATCTTCTTTTGAGCCCAACTTAAAAAAAAGCTATAACTTCATCAAAGCAAGCTCCATGGCTCACACTAAGACTCTTAACTTTTTTAAATTCCAGTTCTTATAATCAATAAAAGTGTTTTGTTTTTAAATATAGTTTTAGCAAAACTAGTATTTTTCTAATTCATAAATTTTTTAAGCTTTTTGTAAAAATTTCCATTGCCTTTTTTTATTTCATTACAAATGTATTAAAAATATAGTCATAACTTACTAATGAACTTAATTGTTCACAAAGTACTAAGTATTAGTTCATTTACCCTGAGCTATAATAAACAATATAGATATGCTAATACACAAGTATTGAGTATTATATATGACCTAGGGCCTAGGGGTACAATTCATGAAAATACATTGGCTTAGGGGTCCGCAAGGTGAAATAGTTTGAGAACCGCTGAATTAAATGATTAACATAAATGTTATTTAAAATATGTATACCCAGAAAAATGTAGCCTAATCAAATGAATAGATGAGATGTAATCATATAGAGGTTATGATTGAAGTGGGTGATTTCTAGATCTCTTAAATCTTTTTATGTTACATTAGCAAACTAAAGTAATAAGGTTTGTAAATTGTTATATTTTTGTAATAAAACCCTACTCAAATATGTTATTAGTAATGGTTTATATTTAGGTTTTTTGAGGATATCTTACATTAAGTTTAGGCTAATAAAATAGTAACTTAACATGTTCAGTCTGACAGAAGTCAAGCCGTGACCCTGATGTGCGCCACCGGTGGCACACTACAAACTTTCCAAAACTCCGACAAGTACCAATGGTGACACACTATTCCCATTTGATTCTTCAATGCATTTTCACAGCGCTTTCGGAGCTTTGCTGGGTTATATTAGGCTATTAGGTGTGTTCGTATTTTAGGGTTGTATAGACACACCTTGGCCACTGATGGCGCTTGTAAAAACTTTAAAAAAATAAATAAATGTGATTAAGATGAAGATTAAGGTGATGTAATAACGACAAAAATGGTGGAAGGGCTCGTCAGAAGACCCAGGAAGTGGTTTACTCGTACGGAGGTTGCAATAACTAACAGTGAATCGTTTGCCACTTCACCATGTGCCGCGCAATCAGCGAATCATGCGTGTACCACCGCACGTAGGCCCATGGTGGTTTCAGTATGCCCATGGACAACATGTGCCACCGGTAATATACTATCAAAATTTATGAGTTTCTCTAAAATTAGCTACTTTAGGTAGAATTAAAAAAGGTAAAATCAACAGAAATTTTAAAGATTTTATTAAAATTATAACTTAAGTTCGTTTCGCCTTACTGTAGGCTTATATTGCAACGTACTTTTATTCAGTTCAAAAATTCTGACGTTTACCACCACGTCGGGCTGAACTTGTTCAATAGTATCACTTGATTGTATTGAATTAGGCCTATCAAGTTAAATTTTACTTTTCAGACATTACATGGATGTTATTCACCACAGGTAGGCCAAACTTAGTTGGTGAATTTTTCTTAAAATCAAGTGATAGATAAAAATCAGATTTTTAAATTTTAATAAATTAGGCTTCATTGCTTATTTATAACAATTTAAATATAACTACACAATGAGGAAATGTTTACCAATAATGTAAATCTCAGAAGTACTTATATTTAAATGCATCCTTGCTCAATTCGATTACGGTATTTATTTCTAACTTAAAAACTTAAAACTTTTTAACAAATTGAGACGAAATTGTCTTCGAAAACAAAATGTTTTTCATCTAACCGCTGCTACAAGAACTACACTTTTATATCATATTGTAAATTAAATATTGAATAAATATATTGATAAAAAAATAGATAGACCAGGTAATGTTAAATTTTCAATCCAAAACATTTGATCACATGTTACAAAAATTAGCACATTCTGGTAGCTGTAGAATTTTGTTAGGCCTCTCTCTTTTTCACTCCTATTTACGATGTTTTAACTCCTTCCCTATGTCACGAACAACCGGTTACTCGTGCCAGCCATTGCCCAGAGTGCAGCGGCTGTAATCAACGATCAGTCCCGGGTGCGTTTTGCGTATTTTGGCCAGTTGTAATGCGATCGCTATGAGTTTTATATCCCCGAGTTCATAATTTTTCAAAGAATACAATCTTATTCTTAACTCTACATGAGTAACCAGTTACTCGTGCTGCTCTATAGTTATTTATGGAACATTAAATTTAGTTTTTTATTGTTACTATTCCATAACACGAAATATACACATTTTTTTTAATCCTTTTGTCATATAAATATGTTATTAGCATTCCTAGTATAATTTACTATTGAATTTGTAAATTTTTATAACCTATACAATCAAATATGGTTATTAGTTTTTTTTTTATTTCTTCGTTGGGTCACTTCAGAAACGAATCCTGATCTGCAGAATGATAACAAGGTCGTCTTAGTTTCTGTGATGGTAACTAGAGTGCAAGAGCTTCACCCTCAGCTGATATATCGCACAGGAAATGTTGGCTTTGCCACATGTAATCTGTTACTCTGGACACACTGGAATAAAGATCAGGGTATAATTCTACCGCAGCGAAGTAGTTAAAAATATAATTCCTTTTGTAACCCTCAGCTGATATATCGCACGGGAAATGTTGGCTTTGCCACATGTAATCTGTTACTCTGGACACACTGGAATAAAGATCAGGGTATAATTCTACCGCAGCGAAGTAGTTAAAAATATAATTCCTTTTGTAACCCTGTACCATATTTTAGCCTGATAAAAGCAAAAAATGGTCCATTTCAGGGATAAAAATCTTTAGCGTGAAATCACACTCCTGGCGAAATCTCTAGTGACGAGTGCCAAACTAATTTCATGAGTGCTCAGTTTCTGGTTCTAAAACATCTGTATGAATGAGCAGTCTCCTTTTAGTATTAAAGTCAATGTTAAAAATAATTTTGAGGTACAGTTTTTGCATTACATCTGGCTACCTATGGCTGATTTAGCTGTTTGTAAGGCGAGGGGGAAGAGGGGTACTTTTCAGAAATCAATGTTCCAAAAAAAAACCTTTTTATAATAAACCTATCGTGCTGGTTTTCGAACTCAAAGTCATGAATGTCTCTTTACACGTTTGTTCCAAATTTCATCGCGATCGGGCCTTTTTTACTAAAGTTATCGCGCCTACGGACAGGTATATATATATATATATATATATATATATATATATATATATACATGTATATGAAAATGAACGAACGGTGTTTTTTGGGTCTAGGGACCTCAAAATGAAAAAATAACATGGTCTCCGGCTTAAGTCTCACCGTGCCGCCTACGGTAATAGGTACTTCCCTATAGGGGAAATTCGCTAAAATCATGGAGACTACAATTTTTCTCCGAGATGCATGTAGTTTGATTAAAACTAAAACAGCTCAGGTCATTTAGGACATTCTTGAATTAATTCGTCAAACAGAGGTAATTCGTGCTAAATTCAAGATCATAGTTCTATATCTAGATAGTTTACCGATAACTTAATTGAAATATTTGAGTTAACCTTTAGGCCTATAGATAAAGAATAGTGATCTAGCCCAAGGCTGCACTAAAAAACAGTCCATGCTACAGCAGTCCCAGCGCTGCGACATCTCACATCAGTACCGTACGCTGGGAACTAACAACCTATGTTTATTCATATTACTAAATGTTAAATTAATATTCCTTGTGTTCCGTGTTGGGCCGGGACAGAATGTCCAACAGTATCCCCTGCTTGTCGTAAGAGCCGACTAAAAGGGGAGGGGGACGCAATGGTCCTTTTTCGCGTCTCCTTTTCACAACTGCATTCTCCGTTTCATTTCAATAGCCCGGTTGTTTTTTCTAAATCATTCCGTCCTACTTGCCGGGGTGACTCTGGGTTCTTCAGCCTCCACTGCGCTGGGGGTCTAGGACGAGCAGAGTGTACAGCTTAAAAACTGGGTTCTGCACCTCCCAGGCTGCCGGATAGTACAGGGGCCCGGGTCAGCCCAGCCAGCTGACCTGGCTGCCCTATCAGCCGGCGAAAATCCCCTTGGCCGTGGTGGTGCCGGTTGGCGACCAGATAGGGCCCTGCTGCGGTCACGGGGGGGGCTCTGCCGAGGCCACTGCTCGTCTGGGACCGCCGGTGTTTTGGAGGCGGTCGAACACGGATATAGTTGCTCTGGCGACGGGTCGGTTTTGACATTCACATTGGGGCACTGTTTTGGGGGGTAACAAACGCCCAGTCTTGGGGGCTAATCCAGACATTATGAGCGGTTCACAAGAAAAAACTATTCAAAAGGTGCAAGAACCTTCCCGGGGTACCCTAACCCCAAAAACGAACCAGAGGGATCAATTTCCTCACCTACCCTCTCAAAGTGGGGACGTCGAGGTAGAAGACTCCTTTGGCCGGAAGCCTCGTGTCGCGAGGTCGCCACAAGGCCGAGCGACACCAACTGTCTCGGTGACAAGAACACCGGTGCTCACCGAGCAAGCATCCTCCGGCGGCGTTGAGTCGATGCACACCGACCCGTCCCCCTTCCAGGCGGTGATTGCACTTGCCAGGCAGCAGGAGGAGGAGCACCTTCAAAAGTGCTTCGCCACCCTCGCTGTCATGAAGGCCGCGACAGGCAGGCAGAAGAACATCAGCAGGGATGTGCAGGAAGGCATAGTCCAGTTGGAGACTAGCCTTAACCACATCCTTCAGCTGAGGAAATCTTGGCAGTCGTGCGAGTCGGTGACTGCTTCGACGCAGACGACCCCATCACTGCGCGTTAAGGCTCAGCCGGCCGGTGGGAAACGGGCTGCTTCCAGCCCCGCCCAACCGTAGGCTGAGAAGAAACCCAGAGGTGACGGTCCAGGGGAGACATCGGACCCCGAGAAATGGACCGACGTCGTTAAGAGGAAGGGGAAGAAGAAGAAAGTCCCACCCCAGCAGCCTGGAAGCCAGCCTGGCCCTCAGGACAACAAGAAGGCGCCGAAGAAGAGGTCACGTAGGACGCGGCCAGACGCCCTTCTCATCAAGCCGTCGGAGGGGAAATCCTACGCCGACGTGCTGGGCGAGATTCGCAGCAAAGCGAAGCCCGATGAGAAGGGCGCCGTTATCAAGGCCATGAGGAAGACCCGAGCCGGCGATCTTCTGGTCGAACTCGGGGACGCCTCCGAAAGCAAGTCCGCCTTCAGCGAAGACCTGAAGAACATCTTGGGGGCGAACGCGACTGTCAGCGTTCTCGAGCCCAAGTCGACGCTGGAGGTGAGGGACCTCGACGAGCTGACGACCAAGGCGGAGGTGACTGCAGCTGTCAAATCCGCTATCGGCGAAAACGTCGAGGTGAAGACTTTCGTCTCGAAGGCGAATGCTCGAGGCCAGAAGGTGGCGATCCTTACGCTGGGAGCCAGAGCAGCTGCGAAGCTCCTGGAGAAGGGCCACCTGAAGATCTGGTACGTGAGCTGTCGGGTACGCGAGAAGCTCGTGGCCTCCAGATGTTTTAAATGTCTGGGGTTCGGTCACGTCGCTAATCGCTGCTCTGGACCCGATAGAAGCAAGCTCTGCTTCAAGTGCGGCGGCCAGGACCAGCGCGCGGCCAGCGCGTGCAACGCAGCGTTGTCCTGTGTCCTGTGTACAGAAGCCGGCTTGAAGGGCGACCAGGTCAAGCATTCCGCTGGGTCTGGTCGTTGCGGGCAGTACAGGCGGGCCATCCAGGAGCTTCACCAGAACCAACAGAAATGATCAGTGTTCTGCAACTTAATATGCAGAGGAGCAGGACAGCAAATGACTTGCTGTTCCAATTCGCCACGGAGCAGGGTGCTGACCTACTGCTTCTCAGTGAGCAGTACCAGAACCGACGCTCTGCGCAGTGGTTCTCGGACCCCTCCGGCACTGCGGCGATTTGGATCTTGGACCTCGGGAAGGTGCCTGTTCTCGATTCCGGATCGGGCAACGGCTTCGTTTGGGTGAGGAGCAGGGGTTTCACCGTCTTCTCCTGTTACCTCACGCCTAACCAACCGATCGCAGACTACCGCCACATGGTCGATTCCATCGAGGATAAGATCATGAACACCTCTGGCGGGGTCATAGTCGGTGGCGATTTTAACGCCAAAGCCGTGGAATGGGGTTCCCCGCGGACCGACACTCGAGGACGTTACGTCCTCGAGTCGGCTGCCAGGTCGGGCCTCTGTATCCTCAACACGGGCGGCATTTCCACCTTTCGCCGTCCGGGGTGCAGAGAGACGATCCCTGACATATCTCTTGCCTCTGAAGGGATTGCCCAGCGGATCCCCGACTGGCGTGTCTGCGAGGACTACTCCTCCAGCGACCATCAGGCGATCCTTTTCAAGGTCCTTCCTGAGGGCGCGCGCTTGCGCGCTGAACCTGCTCCTCTGGCTCGACGCTGGAACACCAGTCGTCTGAGCAAAGACACTTTTAAAGAAGTAATTAAGGACCAGAGCATTGTGAATTTCACAAGTGCCGAAGATCTGGCAGCATCGACGATGCGACTCATCGCGACCACATGTGAGCAGTCGATGCCCGGAGTTTCCCGCCGCCACAGGAAGAAGCCGGTTTACTGGTGGACGCCTGAAATCGCGGAACTCCGGAGGAGATGCCTTGGTCTCCGACGAGCTGCGCAGCGAGCCAGGAACCGCCCTGATGCAAATGCCAGATCGGCTGAGCACAGAGCGGCCCGTCGAGAGCTCCGCGGTGCCATCAACCGGAGTAAAGTCAGGTGCTGGAAACAGCTGTGTCAGGATATCGACAACGACCCCTGGGGGACGGGCTACAAACTTGTAACCCAGAAGCTAGGGGCTCGCTCACCACCTGCGGTCATGGAACCACAAGCCATGGCCGCCGTCGTCGACACACTGTTTCCCAGCCACCCAGTTCGGCCAGTCAGGGAATTCGGAGAGGTAGGCGCCTTCCCAGCTTTCCGGGAAGAGGAACTCACCGCCGCCGTCCGATCCCTACGACCCAGAAGAGCGCCCGGTCCCGATGGCATTCCGGCGGAGGTGCTCAAGCTCGCTGCGAAGGTCGAGCTGCGCCAAGGCTTCTGCTCGACATGTTCAACGCGTGTCTGGCGGAAGGCGTTTTCTTTTCGTCGTGGAAGGTTGCCCGCCTTGTCCTTATCCCGAAGGCGAAGAGCACACCGGGGACCCCTTCTTCTTTCCGACCCCTGTGTATGCTCGACACGGCCGGGAAAGTGCTTGAGAAGCTCCTGCGCGTCAGGCTGACCGAGGCCATCGTCTCTGCGGGGGACTTGTCCCCGCAGCAGTACGGCTTCAGATCCGGTCGCTCTACCATCGACGCTATTCAGGAGGTAGTTGAGGCAGTGCGGAGGGCGGAGGACCACTACCACTGGTCGCGCCGCGTGGTCCTTCTTGTCACGCTCGACGTGAAGAACGCTTTTAACTCCGCCAGATGGAGCGATATGCTGTGGGCGCTTGAGCATACGTTCCAAGTTCCCTCCTACCTCCTGCGTATGATAGAAGCGTATTTGTCAGACCGCGTTCTGTTGTACGACACGACCGAAGGTCAGCGGCGCATTCCCATCACTTCCGGGGCTGCGCAGGGGTCCATTCTCGGACCAGATCTCTGGAACGTGTCCTACGATAGCTTGCTGAGGCTAGACATGCCCGATGAGACCCGCCTCGTTGGCTATGCTGACGACGTCGCTGCCTTGATCGCTGCGAGGAACGTCGAGCAGGCAAAACTGAGGCTCAGCGTAGTAATGGCCAAGGTCAACGGGTGGATGCGAGATCACGGCTTGTCCCTGGCTACCAGTAAGACGGAGATCGTCATCCTCACCAAAAAGAGGATAAACACCGTGTTCCCGGTGCAGATAGGTGACGTCACACTCGAGACTAAGCCTGCTGCAAAGTACCTGGGAGTCATGGTCGACAGCAGACTGTCTTTCGGCGAGCAGATCCAGCGCGCCGCCGACAAAGCCGCTAAGGGTGTCGCTGCCCTTGGTAGGCTTATGCCCAATGTCGGCGGTCCTCGTTCCTGCAAGCGCCGACTGCTCATGACTGCCGTCCAGTCAGTCTTGCTGTACGGGGCGGAGGCATGGGCTCACGCACTCGAGAAGCGAGTCTTCCGAGACCGGCTTGCCCGAGTCCAGCGTCGAGGAGCTCTGCGGGTCGCTTCGGCCTACCGCACAGTCTCCGAGCCTGCTGTGATGGTGATCGCCGGAGTCATCCCCGTCCTCTTCCTCGCGAGGGAGAGGCAGGCGATTTACCGGAGGAGGCCTGAAGTGGGCCGGGAAACAGCTGCCAGGGAAGAGCGCGATCGCAGCTTCGACTCCTGGCAGCGCGACTGGGAAGCCGAGCCGATGGGACGTTGGACCTTCCAGCTCATACCATCCGTCCGACCATGGGTGGAGCGGCAGCACGGCGAGGTCGATTACTACGTGACCCAGTTTCTTTCTGGACACGGGTACTTCCGAGCCTACCTGCACCGGATGGGCAAAGTCGCCAGCCCGGACTGTCTGTATTGCCCCGGCATCCCAAACACGTCCGAGCACACCTTTTTTCAGTGCGACCGTTGGCACGTCCGCCGAGCCTCACTTTCATCTGAGATCGGCGTGGTCGTCAGCCCAAACAACATCGTCGGAGCTATGCTCCAGGGAGAGGGCAACTGGAACTGTGTCCAGCACTACGTCCAGGCCATTCTTCGGGCGAAAAAGGTCGACCTCGATCGGCCTTAATCCTCAGCATTTCCCCACGGAGGTTGCCCTAGCGGCGTAATATAAAAGGCCTAGCCCGAAGTAATGTGTGGAACAGTTCCAGGCTAGTGTCCTCCGTGCCGAGGGAGGTGGTTTAGTCGGTAGTTCACGGGACATCGAGCTCGTGGGAGTCCGACACTACTGAGGGGACAACGAGCCCCTCAGTGTGCGTAAACGCATTCCACCTCCTACCCAAAAAAAAAAAAAAAAAAAAAAAAAAAAAATATTCCTTGTTTAATTAATGTACTTCCTTTGTAAACATTTTATCACTGACTGTCAAATACTATTTGTTTATTTAAATTTTCATGTTTTGTTTTGAGAGAAACTGATGAGCTGCACAGCTGTGATTTCTGAACAAGAGTCTCAGCTGGCCTCCTGTTTTGACATCAAGAATTCTGAAGCAAGGCAAGGCCCCACTGAAAAGACAGGCCATGCTACAGCGATCCAAGGCCCCACTAAAAATACAGGCCATGCTGCAGCGATCCCAGCGCTACACCATGTCACACAAGTAGGCAGGGAACTAACATCCTATGTTTACATTTTATTGCTAAATGTCAAATATCCCTTGTTTGTTTACGTTTTCTTGTTTTGATTTCAAAGGAATTGATGATCAGCACAGCTGTGAGTCCTGAGCCAGACTTTCAGACCGCCTACGTGTTTGACGTAATAAATCATGCAGCATGGCCTGCATTTGTAGTGTGTCCTTCAGCAAGGCCTGTCCTTTTAGTGAGGCCTTGCCTAAACCTAATGATTCACCGAAACATTGTAACCTGTACACTCGGATATCAAATTGAAGAGGTCCATTGGGTAAACTTTGACATGTGAAGGTAGGGCCTAATACAAATTTAATTTGATTTAGCCTATAAACTGATCTCGTGTGATAGAGGTACAGTTAGATTTTTTTAACTAGAAGCGGTCAAGATGAGGAGGAATATCTTTGGTGATGAACTTTTTTGTTTGTAATATAATCACATGTTTCTACCTGTCAAATATTGAGGTTAGATTTAATCGAAACAAACAATATTCTAAGCCATTTCATACAATTGTTTATTTTTTTAAATTGTAAACAAAGGTGTTACAAGATAAACAGAAACACATGATTTTACTTTAAACAAAAGAAGTGCATTGCCAAAGATATTCCACCTCGTCTTAACAGCTTCTAGTTAAAAAAGTCTGACTGTAATTTTAGGGTTGTTAAGTTTCTGAGATAATGTATAATCGGATGATAATTTAGGATTACATTAAACGAATTTAAATTAAATAGTTTTCATTAAAGTAATTTAGATTCCTATTTGATATAAATTATTACCTGAGGGAAATGGATGTATAAGCCTCACCTAGTTCGGCCGATTACTAGGGCTCGGTGCGATTCAGTGCGCTCGTTACTAGCGCTTAGGACGATTACAAAACAAACCAGTTAATACAACTCAATCAAAATATTTTGTGTGGTCTTAGTTCTGCAGTCAAACCGCGAGATCTGCTAGTTTCTCGAGCCCAACTACATCATACGCTTGAACCAGCAACCTTCAGGCTATGAGGTGAGCAGTGAACAGTTTGTCCACTCAGCTCTCTAGTCAATTTGAGTTGTCAAGATTTTTTTTCTAGACGAGAGCCAGGCTTCGAAGTTTTCATGGACATGCACTGCAGCTTAAATAGCTATGCACCCTCGAGGTTACGGCATTATCACATAGCAAATTGCCATTGGTGATTGGCGGGTTTTTAACACGGATCTTGGGAGCCGAAGTCCCATGTTCTACTTCTACGCCAGGCCGTTCCTGAGTTAGGACGAGCTGATTTCCAATTGTTGAGAACAGTCAAATCGCGCACCATTCGACTTGTTTATCTGTTTACTCTGGGAGAATTGACTGTTGTGTACTAACTTGCCTTCCTTCTAATACTTCTACTCTATAAACCTAAACCGATCTTAAAATAATTCAAGAACCGATTTGGTGAGATTTGATTGTGTATTTGAGGTTCATTTTCACCAAAATATTATTTTCAATAAAAAAGAATATTAATTGTTATATGTTTATAAAGAAAATCCCAAGATGTTTAACAGAACAGCAGGGATGGGGTTATCTGTACCATTTACAGCCAGCCAGCATTTTTTCCTTATATTTAAATCTTGGACTGGGCTACTGCAAGTCAAGTATAGTATCAAGGCGAAATGCAACCTCCAAAGCTCAGGTTACATATATACAGTTCAAGTTCATGTGAATTGCCAATATTTTTAAAATTTATTTAAAGTATTTCTAAGCAAAATCTTGTTATCATTTTTTGTAGCTGGTTTTAAACTATGTAATAATATTATATCTACACCTATTCTTTTCATCATATATTTAATTTCGTAAGGCGATTCTTTGCGTCAAAATTGTGGGCGTCTGGCAAGTCGTAGAAAGATGGGAGACGGCTCAAATTAAAGGTCTCTATTCCGTGATGGCGGGAAAAATACTGAAATTGCTTGACATTAACCAGAAATCGAGAAATAACGTAAAAAATCTGCCATTTAAAAAGCATTGGGATCTAAAAAAGTCTGCTTTGTTTACATTCAAACATGTGGTACTGATGCTTTATTCAAAGACATATGCTAGATGTTGACATCTGGTTTTTTTCAAGATGCAGCTAACTATGTTCAATGTACTATAACAAATAAATATTTTAACTTTAAGATTTTCAGACTTATAACTACGGCTTTGAGTATACATTTACAATTTAAAATTATAAAGAGTTAAGTGTGTTTGTTTCGTTTACGTTATAACCGATTTCAAACCGATACAATGCCAAGTGGTCGATATAAATATATATGTAGGCAAAATTGTAGAAGTTTGGAAAGTCACAGGATAATAGGAGGGGGCTCAAATAGAAGGTCTTGACGCCAGGGACCCATGAAGTACGGAAATTTCTTAAAGTTTATCAGAAAATAAGATCATTGTAATCTAAAAACGTCTGCTTTGTTTACATTAAAACATGTGTTGCTTATACTTGATTTAAAACCACGTGCTAGAGCTAGATGTTGATATATGGTTTGTTTAAAATCCAGCAAAATAGGTTGAACGTACTATAACACATGACTGTTTTTTTTTACTTTTAAATTTTCCGTTCTTATAATTTAGGGATCTCAACCTTAAAAAGCCAGACAAATTAAATTCGACCTTTACACTGTATCATGTAGTAGTAGCTGATGCTGATTTAAAGCCAAGTGATTTGTAACATTTACACAATCGAATAAGCGCAGGCTATAGGTACAGAGAAGACCTCATTCATCACTTTTAGGGCCCAGCTCTACCGGTTTTATGCGCGGTCGGAAATGGTCATAGTTTTGACTGAGAAACAACAGTGTGCTGCACTAAAATCTATTGAATGTAACATAAACTTTAAATTTGATCCTACCAAAAAGGTTCACATTTAAATTTGGATAATCAAAAGTACATTTAATCTTGGATCTACAAAGACAAAGCGGTATTTACTCCCGGGCAACCATAAAAATCTTTAATATTAACTATTTACCAAACTCATGGTCTCCAAACCTAACTTCCTCATGAAGTAGAGCCAAAGTCTCCAACGTGGAGCGTGGAGTCGTCAACGGGAGACCATTTTCTGATTTCATCCTTATTTATTTTATTTTCTTTTGGGAAATAATTTAAGTGCTACAGTCTGTGGTTAACCTTAAGAATTTCTGCAAACCATGTCCATATGTTTAATTGTAAACAAAGTGGACTGAGTTTGTTTTGAGAACGACGGATAGCGCCACTGTTCCAAAAAATTCAGCCCTTTACTATACTGAAGTAACACCCTTTCTTAAAATTCTGATACTTACTAGCAAATGTCAAAACATCTTTAAACATTACTCTTTAAACGTTTAATTCCGTCAAACTGTTACCGAGCCATGAGTGTGAAGGAAACATTAAATATCCAGCATTTGTACTTTATTTTTAGGGGCTTTTGCCCCTACAAGCCACTAGTTTACTTTTAAATTAACTGAATTTTTAATATAGTATGTACATTCTGCAAAATCTTGATCAATGAACTATTCAAAATAAACACAAATGGAATATTCATCACCTGAAAATGTAATCATATGTTCAGAATTGTATTTTTAAAATCTCTTAAATCAGGGAAGCTATACTTTTGGAGGGAAAATTAAAAATAATATTGGACAACGTACTGTGTTTAGCACATCCAATACTATCCAATTTCTAAGCAACGGATTGACGTAGAATAATAATTCAAAATGCTAAATTGTTTGTTTTTTTAAGCTGAATTCAATTTTAACAATTAAATTTAAATAAAATTAATAAAAAGGTGTTAAATCTTGAAAATAAATTTTATTTTGTGAAAAAAAACCTTCTTAGAGTAAACCAATCTTGCTGATTTTCGAACTCGAAGTCATGAATGACGCTTTACACGTTTGTTCCAAATTTCATCAAGATCGGACTTTTTTACAAAAGTTATCGCGCCTACGGACAGGTATATATATATATACATATATATGAAAATGAACGAACGGTGTTTTTGGGGTCTAGGGACCTCAAAATGAAAAGTTACGGTGGTCCCGCGCTTAAGTTTCACCGTGCCGCCTACGGTAATAGCTACTTCCCTATAGGGGGAAATTCGCTAAAACACCAGTAGCTGCCACTGCTCACACTGCTCCTTTGCCTGACCGATTTATTTGTCTTAAAATGAGGTTCCCTTATGATAATCTAAACAAGATTTTTTTCAAGAAAATATGTTCATTCTTAGTATTTTTAATTTTGATAGAAAAGTTAAAATCATTTAGCTCATAAAAAAAATTAGTTGTTAGAAGTCTTCTCTGTCCGATAGCATTCTTTGGAGTTCTCCTTACTTATAGGAATCATTAACCCTTTGACGTCCAAGTTTTTTTTTATATCTCAAGTTTTAGTTGAAATATTTTTATTTTGTCCGTATTGTGTAAATTTTTTTATTATGTCCTTCTTTTTAATTGCCTACATTGTTGACAATATGCTACAACAAATTCAAAACTGAAATAGAACGTGCTCCCTCCCCAAGGTATATAGGGTATATAGGAGGTTGCCTCAATACGACTTTCATACGCGCACGCACGCATTGTTGTGATGTCATCCTCCGACCTGCGGGCTGACGGGCGGCTCTTTAGGCGTTGATTAAGAAAAAAACCCATTTCATTTATTAAGTCCTTACAATGAACCCGTTAGAGAAATCTTTAATATAATTATATATTTTGATTGAGGAAGAAACGGGCTTTAAAACGGTATATATGTTAATAATATTATTACCACTGAATAATTTAGAAATTACAAAAACTAACTTATTAATTTTAGTTCATGAAATAATGACATGATTTTTTTAGTAAGCTATGGAAATTTTTATTTGTTGACCGTTTTTAAAAATTAAAGAATATAAACAAAGAGCAGAAACAAAATTGTATCATGAAGCAATCATAATCAAGCTGTAATAAACAATTCATTTACGGTCAAGTTGGAAAAAGTCTCATATGCAAGCGCTCAGACCTGCGGGCTTGCGGACGGCTTTTAATGCGTCGATTAAAAAGACGCTGACTCACATATTATTAAGTCCTCAGAACGAGACCGTTAAAGTAATCATACTTCGATGGAGAAAGAAAAATGCCTTATAACTGTTTATGTTTTAATATTATCACCATCGTATGATTTTTGATATGACAATGACGATTCAAGTGACAGAAAACCATAAAGAAATATAAAAAACTCACGTCATAGGTTTTAAAGCAGATTAGTTCACTGTATTTTAGGTAATTAATAAATGCTTTCCTTATATATGTAAAATAGTGACTGTTCAATGCATAATTAATGTTTTCTTAGTAATAATAACTGTGTAATTTCACTTAAATTCCAAATAAGTAGGCTTATATCAACAAGTATAAAATCCATTAAGATATCGCAAATTTCTTATTAAATTGGTAAAAATCAATGGGAGGGGTTTTAAAATTTATATTTATTTTACATGGTCTAATAAAGGATGAAATAGAAACAACTAACGCCAGTGTAGAAGCTACATAACATTTGCTGATACCGCTCAAACGCGAGAGCTAATTTTCGGCACGCGGCGCCAGCGGGAGGATGCGATCTCTTTCTCCCAAGCTCCACGTTGTTTATTCTAAAATTTAATTTTAAAACTATATCAATTATTATTATTATTATTAGCGCTAGTATAGCGCTAATTATTATGTATTATTCTTTGCAAATTTTTATGAATCAAATTTCTATTGACGTTTCTAGCCCAATCCAAACTATAAATAAAGCACTTTTACAAAAATCATAGCAATTTTTATTCAACAATGGAAAAATTCCAGAACTTAAAATTATGTTATAAAGACCTATATTCTCCCATTCATCAAAGTTTCATAGCGATTGAAGTGGTAGTTTTTACAATGTAAACTTTCAAAGTGTGCCATTGTATGAAAACCACAAAAAAAGTTTATTTTTTCATTCAACCTGCCAAAAGACTATCTCAAAATAAAATTTAAAAAATTAAGACACATCAATAAACACACAATTAAATTCCTGAAGTAACGATGTCGTTTTTGTTTTTTTATCTCAACTGGTTTCGTTGCAGTTTAGCTCAAACTCGCGTATCTAACTAAACTTCGAGCGCGATGAGGTGGGTGCGTGACGTCACAGCCGAGCCGACTGCAGGTTCCACACGCCTTATGGGATCGAGGCAACCTCCTATATACTAACCTTGCTCCCTCCCCCTTCATATACAATGGTAAAAAGAAGCAAAACAGGTGTTCACTTCAATCCCTGTTAAACGTACAATAGCCGTCAACTTCGACCAAAGCCAGTCACCGTTTGTTTAAGGTCGGCCCTCCCGCCAGTTGGCGGGGGTTGTACCACACTATGGCAAGTCTAATAGGGATTGCTCATAGTGCGGGAATCGAACCCCTGCCGCGGAGTATGTCTTCAACATTGACTCGTTAGTCAACGCCTTAGACCACACAACCGCGCAGTGCCGTCAGACCAATGCTCGTTTGAGTCTCTAGCAAACCCTAGCAGCGATTCATTGAACCGCTTGAGCGACCGATATGGAAATTCATTGAACTAGGTGAGTATAACTCCCGTTAGCACCACCAGATGCTGCTGAAGCGCCGATGCGCCTATGGACTTAAGAGGTTAAGGAGGTTTTGGTAATTTTAGCACTATTCATAAGTAGTATAAAAAAGTTAATTTAATTTTTGTAAAAATACACTAAAAATTGTGATACACCCAAATAATTATGGTAGGCTTAAAATTCTATTAGTGTCAGACACTGGAACATAGACAAGGGTTGAGTTAATTTGAAAAATGTAACTGAAAAAAAAGCTACAAATTATCATATAGGGTTTGAAGCATCAGCATGAGACTAACACTTCGTACATGTGGTCTGACTTCATTGCGATAATTTTTTAAACCAAACTAAATTTAGAACCACTTACAATTAATTATATAGGTTTAATTTTTTTATTTTTACGAAACCACAAGTTATTAAGTGGACAAGGTTTCTTAAAGTGTCAGGCAACGGTGCTTTTACCTTATGACTCTTCTGTGCTATAGTGAACTCACAAGTGTGTGACTGAGAATTGCCAGTGTTGGGCCATCACCCCCTAAAAGCGTTAGTACTAGCTACTATACTGATTTATTTCACAGAAACTCTCATCACCTTCACCTCTTTCATCCTTTTTGGAAAATGCCGATGGTCATTAAAACCAATGACTGATAGATTTGGAGAAGTTACCGTTCACTAATTAAATGAAATGAGTTGTAGTACTTCTCAGTTTTTGAGAGAATAAGAGAGAATATTTTTATAAATGCATTGTAAAAAAGAGGCAGGAGGAGGTTGCATTACCTCCAGTCCAACAAATGTGAGCTCACTACAGTAACTTTCCATCAACATAACTGAACCTTTAATAATTTAACACTCCACACTTTGACAATCCTTATTCTTTGAGCTTAGACAATGTGTCAAAACAGTAGCCGAAATCAGAGTAAAAACAATAAATACCCCCGTTGCAGCAGACCTGCATACTCAGCGAATTTCAAATGCAAAACAACGTATTTCAAGCAAACATAGCAAGATTTGACATGTTTTGTTAAGCTCCATAAGAATAACATGGGAAATGAGTATGCAGGTTTGCTGCTACAGGTATTTTAAAACTGGATGGTTTTAATTCAATATTTAGTAGATCTGAACTAGAAGAAGCCATTTACCAAGTTTTATCAAGATATGTTGAGAAATAAGCGAGATATAGAATTTTACTTATTTCCCATAAGGTTAACATTGGGACAACGTACTGTGTTTACCACTTTCAATATCTCGGTAACCAATGGGCATAGAGCAGTGATTGAAAATACTAAATTGTTTATTTTTTTGAGCTGAATTCAATGGTGCCCACAAAAATTTGAAAAATTTTATTTTTCTATGTAAAAAACTCAAAAAACCCATTTTTGGGGGGGTTTATCCCCCTTTACCCCCCCCTTCCGGTGGTCCGATCGGGCTGGTTCACGAACTCGTCCAATTGATTACCACTTTACATGTCCGTACCAAATTTCATAAAGATCGGACCATTTTTGCGGCCGCTATCGTGCTAACAGACACATAGATATATATATATATAGATATATATATATATATATATAGATATATATATATATATATATATATATATATATATATATATATATAAAAATTCGAACGAATAGTGTTTTTTGCTTCTGGGGGCCCCAAAACGAAAAGTTATAGTGGTCCAGAGCTTAGGTCTTACCATGAGACCTACGGTAATAGCTTCTTCCCTATAGGGGAAATTCGCTAAAATTACAAAATATTTTGTCCAGTGAGAGCATTTGAATCTACATTATGATTTAAGAAAATCGCCTTTATAAACAATTAACACAAAAGTATTTAATAAATTTGGTCAATTTTGACATACAACATGGGTTTTTAGCGAATTTCCCCTATAGGGAAGAAGCTGTTACCGTAGGTCTCATGGTAAGACCTAAGCCCGAGACCATCATAACTTTTCTTTTTGAGGTCCCCAGATGCCAAAAACACTATTCGCCCATTTTCATAAATATATATATATCTATATATCTATCTATATATATATATATATATATATGTCTTTAAGCACGATAACTGGCGTAAAAATGGTTCGATCTTAATGAAATTGGGCATGGACGTGTAAAGTAGTTATTATTCGGACGAGTTCGTAAACCAGCCCGATCGGACTACCGGAAGGGGGGGGTAAAGGGGGGTAAACCCCCCAAAAATGGGTTTTTTGAGTTTTTTACATATGAAAATAAAAGTTATCAAATTTTTGTTAGGACCATTGAATTCAGCTCAAAAAAACAAACAATTTAGTATTTTGAATCACTGCTCTATGTCCATTGGTTACCGAGATATTGAAAGTGGTAAACACAGTACGTTGTCCCTATGTTAACCTTATGGGAAAATAAGAAAAATTCTATATCTTGCTTATTTCTCAACATATCTTGGTTAAACTTGGTAAATGGCTTCTTCTAGGTCAGATCTACTAAATATTGAATTAAAACCACCCAGTTTTAATATACCCGTAGCAGCAAACCTGCATACTCATTCCCCATGTTATTCTTATGGGGCTTACAAAAACATGTCAAATCTCGCTACGTTGGATCGAAATATGTTGTTTTGCATTTGAAATTCGCTGAGTATGCAGGTATGCTGCAACGGGGGTATTTATATTCCTGATATAAATACCACATAATCTCATCATTTTGATTCTACAACATGAAAAGCCCACGAAGTATTTGATTGATGTTCTATTGTATTTAAAACAGAATATCAAAGTCAAACAATATATTTTTTTTACTTGTGATTACATTCAATAAATAAACCTGCTATAGTATTCCACAAGAGTTATTTAAACACACCATTTGCAACCTGAAGCTATCTGTTTTCACTCAAAGTAAAAGACAATACGAAGTTGGATGTAGTTTATAAAGCATGAAAATTTTGTTTGTAAAGCATGGAGAACAAAATAAACGGTTTTTATGAATAGAATCATAGAGTGTACCAATCATTCCAATTTTGAGATAAACACTAATTAAGATTTTCTGCAATATAAAACAGTTTACATATTACTTTACTTAGATGATCTACAAATTATGCCCCATAACTTACGAGTCCCTGTATTATGAATAAAGAGCATTTTGATTAATTTGATTTTATAAGAACTGAACAAACCTCTGTGATGATCTATGAGCCGCTCGTTGTCCTGAACGGAATACTGGTATGTGTAGGTCCTGGAGAGGAATGTCGAGACGTCAGTGGGAACAACTTCGATGAAATACTGATAAAGCACCATATCTGCAACAGAGCAAACCATGGTAATATGGAGTCAAAACTGAGGCAAGAACCGGAGAACCTCTAGAGCTGGATGGCAAAAAGACCATGCAGGACTGTTGATCATCAATAAAAAAAAACTGTTATTTTTTTTAATTTGATTTTTAAAATTTTAGATTTGATTAGATTAGAATGCCATTAAGACGACAACCATCAGTAAGAGTTATTTTAAGGCGAATATGAGTGAAGGATGAGTGTAGGATGATTGTGGTTCAATCTTGTAGTCTTGTTAGTTTTGTAAAACTGCCAATGAAAATCTTATCCTTAATTCTTTAAACAATAATGAGGGTTATTGAAATTTTGCGGCACATTGTCTACGGTATTGTCCCAGATGATTGGCTTATATTCGAATGCAGGATTTCCTAAATTGAAGTAGATCTCAGCTCAAGATACCCTACATACTGTGCACTTCCCTTACACTCAGGTTTCCGGGGTGTAACCACCCCCTCCAAACCATCTCGAGACCCAGGACCCAATTCTGACTCCCCACTCACTGTTGGTGGTGACTTTCTCGTAGCCCTCCAGCGGATGTATGATGCCGGGACTCTCGTCTCCGAACGAGAACCTGTGTATCCGGTGGGTGAAGTTGTAGTCCATGTCGCTCATGAACGCCGAGATGTGGATGTGGCCCTGAGGGAGGGACAGGGACTTGCCCGCCGTTATGTGGAAGTTGCCGGCCACTTTGTTGAGCACCAGAGTCCCATAGATACGGCAAGCGTCCGGCGGCGTCACGGGGTTGTATTTCCTGTGGACAATGAGTTATGTTTATTTTTCAAAACTTGTAAAGCTTACATCGATTGACTTATTGATTGGAGAATGGGGAATAGACTCGAAGGTCTCAGCAGGTCAACTGAAGCTTAATGTGCTCCTCAATTCTGCTAGATTGTCTGCCCTGTGTCCTCAACACGGACACAGGATGCTTTTTCTAAATGTAAGAGCATCTAACGTTTGCATTTGAGATGGATCTGAATTCATAGTTTTGTTTATTTTAAATAAATAAAACATTCAACTAAATAAATTGTTGTAATGGAAGGATTTAAAGCTCCCTGATCAAAGGCATTGATGAATCCCATCTTCTATTAGAAGTCAAGTAGCCACAACAAGTTTGAGTTTTCTTTGATCCACTTACTGTTTCGTTAAAATATTTCTTATAGTAATGAATTACAAATATAGGCCTACCAGAGTGTAAAATCTAAAGGGATTTCAAATTTTTAATCACTCTAAAGACTTTCATGAGAGCTTGTGGCACTAAGCCTGGAAAAAATATTCCTTCCCATATTTCAAACCACATTATGTTTAAACATATAAAAAATAGGCCTAGAGTTCTGGCCAAATCATTAGGCGGGTGAGTGAGAGCGCTGCTGGCATTCAATATATGTTTTTGACCAATCATTTACCCATCTGAAGTTATAGACTTCAAAAACTTATCTTGACTTCTCCCAGGCTTTTGATTCGGTAAATTTCGATTTGCTGCTTGCAAATCTAAGGTTTTATCAGTTTGACGATATCTCAGTAAGGTGGTTTTCATCACACTTGACCGGACGTACTCAACGAACAAAGGTTAACGGGAAGCTCTCGTCAGCACTTTCTAGGTTTGTTGGTGTTCCTCAAGGCAGTTGCTTGAAACCGATTCTTTTCCTTATATATACAGCAAATTTAAAAGATAATTTGAGTCACTGTTCTTTACACTCTTATGCAGATGATTCCCAACTGTTAATTTCTTTTAAGCCCTCTGAAACCGCTGAAGCTATTCGTTGTATCAACACTGATTTAGAGTGTGTAAATAGATGGTCGGACGATCATGGTTTTCTATTGAACTCTAGTAAATGTTCTGTCTTGATTGTAGATAGGTCATCTTCTGGTGCCCAATCAACGAATAGTTGTGTTGAACAGTGTATCTTTGTTGATGGCAAACCATTGACTTCAAGTAATATTCTTAAGATTCTCGGTGTCACTCTCGATTCCCAACTTGATTTTTCTCACCATGTCAAAGCTATTTGTAAAACAGTAACAATAGGTTTGAAAACCCTTCGCAGATTAAGCTCAATTTTGCCGGAACTTTCTAAGCTGGAAATCGTCGTTTAACCATTTTTCCTGTGATTTACTATGCTCTTCCTGCTTTTGCCTGTTGTCTTACTCTGGAAAATTTGATGATCCTTACCTGGCTGCAGAACAGAGTTATTGAGTTATTAGATTCGTCTACAATCTGAAAAATTTGACCACATCAGCGAGTACAGGTTGCGTTCCAATGTGTTGTCAATTATGGGCTCCTCCGACATGCAAACTGTCAATCTGATCCATAAAGTTCTTCAGACGGGAAAGCCTGAGTACCTTAGGAAAAAGTTGGGGTCTAGACATGAAATCAATGAGCACAGTACCCGACAGGACAGTCTGTTGCACTTTCCAAAGACTAAACTGGAAACGGGGAAGAAGGGGTTTAGCTACTTTGGCCCAAAAAATTACAATGCTTTGCCACCCACTTTAAAAGAGTATAGCTGTAATAGGGTTTAAGAAATGTGTAAGAGGAGTGTTTATCTGAACTGCTTATGTATAACCAGTGTTTAGTGAGTCGGTGGCTCAGTTGGTATTTCTGTGGCGGCAGCGTCGCAAGATCGAGTCCCGATGATGCCACATACTTTTAGCAGTACTGTTCATCCTTGTACTGTACCGGCTCACTCCTTGGGTTTGCTTGATAACTTCCACGCACAGGCCTGAGGCCCATGTGGGGGGGCAAATGCAAGGTAAAAAGAGGCCGCCACCCTCTTTAAAAAAATAAATAAATAAATAAAAAATTTACCTTTTTCTTGTTTTTATATATATTATTATACTGTTCATTTATTTATTTGACAAGAGTTGTCATGAAAAACAGAGTTTGTACTTTGATGAATGCTGGCTAAATAAAGACCTTATTGATTTATTTATTTATACCTAGACAGTTATGCTCTTTGTTTATGTTCTCCAAATAAGCTGAGTAAGTTCTTCAAACAAACCCAAGTAAATGTGCTTCTATCTGTTGGAAATAAGTTCAACTAATTAACTGTGTAGAGGAGCGGAGGTATCTTTAACATCAAGTAATTTATACAGCTGGAGTTTCCATTTTTTGCCACCCGCTTAATGATTTGGCCGGGACTTTAAATATTTCATATTTACATCAAATGAAATCTCCCCAATTTAATATAACTACAGTACGTACATTCATGATGATGACCAACATATAGGGACTAGAAGAGGTCGGGTTACCTAATACCAGGTGTTTCAAAAGGTGTCTTTATTACACATAATTGTATTCTGAACAAATCGTGTTTGGTTTACATAAAAGGTATTATTGCCCTCCACTTAGGCAAAATGCTTAAACAAATTCTACAAATTCAGCAGGTATAAGAAATTAAATTATCTACATAAAAAACAGGGTAATAAGAATGGTGCAGTAAAATTTGTATTAAATAACTAAAATAATTTAGTAAAAGTGTCAATTGAAAAATACATTAATTTTCATTTTTTTGATGTAATATTTAATATGATTGAGCAAACCATGTGTTTATATTTTGTTTAAAATGTTTTATTTGTGTAGTTGGTTTGTTGACTACAGCCTCCCACTATGTTATTTAAATTGGCCAATTTATTCTTGGTCCATGT
The DNA here is from genome assembly GCA_035578135.1 of Flexamia atlantica. Lineage (NCBI taxonomy): Eukaryota > Metazoa > Arthropoda > Insecta > Hemiptera > Cicadellidae > Flexamia > Flexamia atlantica. Next base: position 45,686,032 of record JAQJVK010000004.1, read on the forward strand.
ACCGAGTTGATGCCCTGAAAAGGCACATATAGACATTAAAGGCTTTTAGACAACACATAAATCATCAGTATTAACCAAATAGTTTGCTCATAATCTTCCTCTCAAAAAAACAAAAAAAAACATTATTCTTTAACCAAATATGTTCTAAAATTATTTTTTTAATTAACAGACCTCTTGGGCAGTCTGCCATACAAAGTAGTCTCTCCTGACTTCCACAGTAGGTCTTGAATAGCATGGTATTCCTCTCGCAGGTATTGGTTAATATATCTCATGTTCTCGAAGTATAGCCTCTGCTCATTAGACAACTCAAACCAAGTGTCTTCCTCTTCCAGAGTTCCGAACATGAACACATTCTGATTGGTTGAGTCAAGAATGTCGGCTCCAACACCTAAATTAAAACAAGTTTTGAATTTTAAAATTTATTAAAATATATGTAAGGTACTTTACAGAAATCACTACGAGTGATTAGGCCTATCAGAGTTTAAGTAAAGTTGGATAATAGCCTAGATGAAAATTTTCATCCTCACTTAGGGAATGTTGCAGCTACTTCAGGAAGTAGAAGCAAAAGATTGGAATAATGTAGATTCAGCTTAAACGAAATGCTCTAACGTAACCTATTAAATATAGGTAGATATTGGTCATGTAATAACGACCATAGTCGTTATTACATATTGGAGCATTTAACAGGTCTTAACTACTGCTATGAGTCCTTTCAAACAAGTTGATTCCATTTTTGGAACTAAACTTAATTTTCGATCAAATCATATACCCTAAGTTGTCAAAAAATTATATTAATATGTTAATAATATGTTAATTTGATATCTAATATGTTAATTTGATATCTACTTACTGTGACAGGGCATAGCGACAGTGAGGTCTATATTTATTTTAAGTTTAGCTTCATAATCTGTGTCCGGTACAAACTTGAACATGAACCGACTCTGTAGATAGTATGAGATCTCGGAGTATATCAGCCATGAGATTATGCCTGCGGTTATGATGGAAACTGAAACATTTACATTGGACTGTTGTGTATTGAATGTTACCATTGGCTCTTGGCTCATACTAAAAAGACTTCATATTTGACGTTTTTTTCACTCATATTGAAAACTTGGCACGAAAGTAAGACGCCTCCTCAGCCTCAAGCAGCCTCAGCATCAAGTTGTTTCAAAAAACAGTTTGTTCTCAGAGATGGTTGACTTAGGCTACTTTTAACAAGTTTATTTTTCTTGCAACTTAAGCTTAACATTATTTCTAAAACAAACTCACATGTTCCGCCAACTCGAGATGTTTCCACAAAAGTTTCAGGTAACTTTGGAAATGTATCCAACTCCCTAACAGTGTCCAAGGATATTTTTTTCCTCTGGCGTAGCATTAGACCAACTGATGAGTGGCCTGCAAAATATGAAATATTAGGAAAAATTTAACTAACTAAAAATCATTTTTAATAAGGCATCAGGTTAGGGCCATAAATAATTTGAAAGATCAACAGCTTGGAGGTTAGGTTGGGAGCAATGATTCTGCCTTCCCTGAGGGGGGGGGGGACTGACAGACCACTTCTTACTTGCAAAATCCCATTAAATTACCTCTTTCCTCAGATTGTACAATATTCAGAAATATTGTACAGAATATTAATGAGTATGTGTCTTTAAGCACAAAAACACACATTAAAATGGTCTGACCAGAATTAAATTTGGCACTGACATTTGAAGTAGTAATTAATCAGATATGACGATAGGCCTATTGAAAAAAAGCTCAATAAGAAAAGCCTTCAGAAGGGGGGTAAACTCATCCTCCAAAGATGAGTTTTTGGGATTTTTTATACTAAGAGACAGTAAAAATATCAAATTTTGGTTTGTAATACTAAATTAAACTTTACAATACAAATAAGTTAGTTTCAAATCTTGAATTATTGTTCAGTATATATTGGTTTACCAAGTTATCGCTACAGAAAAACACAGTATGTTGTCTATATCTTGCTTAGGCCTATTTATCAACATATTCGAATATGGTATGTGTCTTCATCTCGTTGGTATCTACAGGGTTATTGCAAAAAATATCTTCATGGCAAAAAATCTCACTCAATGGCAGAAAACAGGAAACTCTTTTCCCATGTCATTCTTATGGAGAACATTTTTTAACACTAATTTTAGGGTACAGGCCCGGCGAGAGGATTTTCAGGCAATCTACAACCCTGGGCTCAAAACCTGGTGACCTCTTTCCCTTTTACTTGTTTCCTGAGCTTTTGGGCCTCTTTTCACCTGATTCAACCTCTTTCCTTCCATTTCGGCCCGTTTAGATTGTTTCCAGACCCCCCGCGACCCCGGGCCCCTATGCATTTGCCCCTCTTGCCCCCTCCTGTCACCGGAAATGTTAGCATATAGCCTAAGATGATTTTACTTGATTTGAGGCTCCATCTAAATGATATATTTAAGCATTTGAAATTGGCTGAGTAAGCAAGTCTGCTGCAAAGGGGGGTATTTAAATATCTCACTCAAACTGATATTTTTTACATTCTTAATTGATGAAACCCCTCCGCTCTTAAGTTTGACAGAATTATTAGTTAGGTTTGACATTCAAAAGTACTTTGAATACTTAATTTTTCTCCAATTATATTTTATTTTAAACATGACTTTTAGCTCATAAAATTATGTCTATCCAAGTAGGTACTAAAAGCCAATGTACAGGTACAAAGTCCATAATGAAAAACTTATTTTATGCAATGTTTTATATTATAATTGCAATTTATTACTTAGATTGGAAATACCTGATGGTAAATTTTATATAACAGCCTTAAGTCGAGATTGTATTATAAATTTGATTAAGAAATTAAGGTTAGATTTTTGACACAACCAGGGAGGTTATCACAACTCATTAGATTGACAGTCAAACCCGACCGACGGCCGACACAAAACGCCGAAAAGCCAACGACCAACGAATTAACAAACATGAACACGTCATGCATTTTCTGTTGGCTATGGCTCACAAATGCTCCGTTATAGAACGGTAATCTGGAAAAACGGTATTGGCATTGTGATAGTATTATTACTCTATGGTGATGGGGCATTACTCTATGGATAGGGCGTACAAAAAAATCCTATATATCGAAGGTGTTTGATATTTCGTCGTAATAATATTTGGTCGTATAGTTCCATTAAATCACAGGCTTCTAGGACTGCATAACCAGCAACAACCGATTGGACAAGGCCAAGAATACACTTTGTAGTGCGGCCTTGACAAGGCCTAGAAAAACAGTCCCACCAACAACCCCTCCAACAAGGCCCATCCGTCGGCATGTATGCATGTCCCCTGTGGTCTGCTTTGAAAAAATGTGTATTTGTAGTGCGGCCTTGATGTATGACGTACAGTGTTAACAATTAAAATTTGGAACTGAAAAGTTAAAATAAGAGGGTTTTAATTTAATTTTTAAATTTCACTCGCCTTTACGAGCGCTACTCAAACAAGGCAGTAGGAGTGTATACTGGAAATACTGTGACAATGCTATTTTTGATGAAAAAGTGTGGGCCTTCATTTTGTCAGGTTGAAAATATGAGGGGGAGTAATTAATAAAATAAATAACAGACACCCCCACCCCGCACCCCCCTACTACGACAAAACCGAAAACACATGAACACATTTGTGTTGAATTAATGAAAATCAGTTCTTTGAATGACAGTTTAAAACGAGTCGGATATCGACCAAGATTCGAAGAATCATGAAAGATTCAAATCAGTTTTTAAAAATGTGTCATAAATTATAGAATATTGATTAGTAAATATAAAAAATTGTTTACGTATTTTCAAAAATTGACGAACGGGAACACGACGAAACCAACTTAATGTCTTCGAGTCTTTGAAAATTCTATATGTTCGATAAATCAAGTGGCTTGAATCCCATTGCCATAGATAAAGAATGTTTTGATCTATTCCATTACATAGTTGTTTGGTTTTGGGTCAGAAGTACCGTAATTCAAAGAATGTAATTTACTAGGGAGAATACAACTACCTCCCTAGTCTAAGCTAGTAGCTACTAACCGTATCATATGATATTTTAAACACATGATTTTGATAGACACAGCGTTTGACATATAGCGGGACTCTAGCGGGATGTTTTAGAAAAGTACCCCCTCTCCCCCCATGCCATGCAACCAGCTGATTCTGCCATAGCCGGAGATATAATGCGCGAATTTTGGATACTTCTTTTATGTGACTATAGTTCCGGCCAAATCATTAGGCGGGTGAGTGAGTGCGCTGCTTGCGTTCAAAATATGTTTTTGGCCAATTATTTATCCATCTGAAGTTATAGACAGTTATGCTCTTTGTTTATGTTCTCCAAATCAGCTGGGTAAGTTCTCCAAACATACCCAAGTAAATGTGCTTCTATCTGTTGGAATTATGTCCAACTGTTCAACCACTTAACTGTGTAGAGGAGCGTGGGTGTCTTTAACATCAAGTAATTTATACAGCTGGAGTTTCCATTTTTCGCCACCTGCATAATGATTTGGCCGGAACTGTTACTGAACAGTTAACCAACCAAAACATACAGCCTGAAAGTAACATAAATGAATAATTATTAAAGTGGAAAAGAGGCATCATGACATTTAGTCCTGCCTGCGAAAGAAAAAATAAAAAAAGAAAGCGCGAATTGTAATATTGCACGTAACCTCCAGTTTGACTCTACTTTCCTTGTATTTAATTTTTCCAGAATCCCGTTGTAAACGTCATCGTCCAACAGCTGTTTCTTCAGCCGCACCAACATTGTTGCAGAAAAACGCTGTGGCGAAATTCTCTGGAACAAGTTAATTTCATGTCAGCTGTTCAGCTGATGCACGATTGTTATACGCCTCCTAAAAAAAGTTGTTTGTTATGAATTATGTCAACTGAAATGTCACAGTTGTCCATGTAGTGGATTTGAAATCGCGCTCGCGCTGGCAATCGTGTCCGTGTCCGTGTGCCATTCGGATTCAGTGTTGGTGTTTCGTAGTGCGTAATGTGCCGTGCCTTCTTGTCGATTAGTGAATTGCTAGAAGTTCTTGTGTTTAGTTCAGTCTCAATTAAAATGAAATAGGCCCAGTTGCAGTGATGATCAGTGAAATAAATACTTTTAAGTTTAGCTTAAGTACTTGTGTTTGACTTTTGGAACACGTCGCACTTGACGTTAAGGTTAGTACATTTTATAAACTGTAGCCTAGTTTTGATTCACTTCACTTCTGGAATAAATTTTACTGAAGTCAGCAGCAAGAGAGAGGTCAAATGTCAAATGATTGAAACAAATGTGGGTTCACACTTGCATATTACATATTTTGCATATTTTCCATCTAAACTTAAGTGTAAAATGATGAATTTATCAGGCCTAGGGTTGGCTAGTAAGATCATTCTAAAACTAAGCCACTAATTACCTAAAACGTAATAGTCAGTAGGGAAATAAACACAGGCTAGTCATTGGATGGCTCTGGGGAGTGTGAATGTCCTGGGGATATTATTTCCCTTAAGATATTCCATTAGCCTAATTCATAAATCTTATCAATTCAATAAATTTACTGGGGGTGATAAATTCATTGGAACCATTGTTAACACTCTACAACATTTTGTTTTTTATGTTTTGAAAGTTATACCCCCTATAGTATCTTCCAAGCAGAAATAAATGCCATTGAGAGATGCCTACAGTTCAACCTTAGGTTGGATTACAAGAAGAGAGACTTAGCGATTCTATCAGACAGCCAAGCAGCCATCAAGGCGCTGAGCTCCCCATTTATCAGCTCCAGGATGGTTTGGAGTTGCAGACAAGGTTTAAATATGTTAGGAAGAACAAACAGAGTGTCTCTTCTCTGGGTGCCTGGGCATGAGGGGATTGAAGGGAATGAAAAGGCAGACATGCTAGCGAGGCAAGGGGCAGCTACCTTCTCCCTGGCCCAGAACCAGGCTGTGCACTGGGCGATAAGGAGGAAGAGAACTTTATAAGGAGGAAGAGATTTAAAGAACACGAAGGTGGGAAACACTTCCTGGCTGAAGGCAGGCCAAGGAACCACTTGGCAACTTCAACCAAAGGAGATCAGAGGCTGTGATTAGACTCACCACCTATAATTAGAGAAGGATTTGGAGATATGATCCCTCACTGGTCATTGTAGGCTCAAGAGACATCTTAGGAAAATGAGAATAACAGGAGAGAGTGGCAGCAGATTTTGCCAGGATAAAGAGGAAACCCCAACGATATGGACGGTATTGTTCTTACAATCCTAGTGGAAAAATAATTGAGGCTTATTATGAAATGTCTACTGATACTATACCGATGTCTACTGCAGACCTGTCAACCTGGAAGGAATTTCAGGCTGGAGTGTACCCCAGGGGGGTCTGGGGGGTTTGACCCTCCAGTAGAGAGGGGGGTCTGGGGGTCAAACCCCCCAGACCCCCCCGACCTCCAGACCCCCCGGGGGTACACTCCCGCCTGAAATTCCTTCCAGGTTGACAGGTCTGCAGTAGACATCGGTATAGTATCAGTAGACATTTCATAACAAGCTTCAATTATTTTTCCACTAGGATTGTAAGAACAATACCATCCATATCCTGCCTGTCATGTCCGGTCAATCCGATGTTATAATGATCAAAATTGTCCGGTTAAAAAGATGTTATTTCCAAGGATCGAGAGTAGTCCGGTTAAACCGATGTCCGGTTAATTAATTTTAATCGTTATACTGTAGGCTGCATACACAGAACTGATTTTTACTTACTCACAAAATCGCAAAATTCACATCCATGAGGCTAGATATAATTCTTATTATCGGGAGAAGTGAGCTGGCATAGCCGCTGAGCAATATCGAACTTTCTGTCAAAAACATATAGGCCTAGAAACATAAAAACTATCTATGCCTGCTGTGATAGAACCTTGCAGTAGGTAGGCCTCCTCTGTATTCCTATAGGTACTAAAACTTCTAATAAAATTTAGGTAGGTTTCTAGCAAAGGTTTCAAATAACTTTTAATGTGTTCATTATAAGCTCATATTGCAATTTATTTTTCTTAACTCTAATTAAAAATACTTCTTTTTTATTTCAATTTCTTTAGAATAACTCTGCTTAGAAACACAGGACGAAGCATTTCTATGGAGAATCTAAACCATCTTCTTTTAAGAACAATTTATCAAAATTCGAGTTTCCTGTGTTTTAAGTGGATTTATATTTTTTCTCAAAGCTAACTAATTCAAATTTATATCAGTGCTGTTTGTATTATTGCTGAAGAACATTGTGTCTTTTTACAGGAGCTGAGCCAACATGGGAAGGTTTTTGGTGTGCCTATGTTTGCAGCGGATTTTGCTTCCTATTGCACTCATAATAGGTAAATAATTATTTACTTTAGTATTAAAGTTAAAAACTCATAACGTTTTAGAACAAATTGCAAGCTAACCCAATTTGTCAAAAAATCGTGTATTTTATTATGAAATAGCTTAGTTCATTATTTATTTTTTGGATTGGGGTCAGTCTGGAGGTAGTACCTTCATTGTATTAAACTTAGGCAGTAGGCCGACTATACTAATTCTACCTGATGATTTTTCATCACATTGACTGGGAATTGTTCATTATACACTTCCATACACTGTACACATTTATAGAGGGCTTCATGCTTGATGGATGTATTTACCAAAACATATGTACAAGACAGGTAAATTTTTTATTTACAGGACAGGTGATTTAAGATTTTCAATATTTTAAATAGCTTTTTATCCTTTATAGACTGTACACTTTATAAAGGCGGGTTGACACGGTCCGAGTAGTGTCCGATCATTCTCGGACTGAGTTAACTCGGAAGATCACTCGAACACTACTCGGATCGCGACAACAATGCATCCGAGTAGCTCTTATGTAAACAACTTGGTCCGAGTTAGTCGGATGGAGATATTCTCTCCAATACGAATTTTGATTTGAAAGGATAACATTGGATACGTTTAACAATTCAATCCGAGTGCACCAGCTGGCTAACATGCTCGGCCCGAGTAAATTCGGACCGAGCGAGCCCCATAACTCGGACCGAGTAAAAATCAACCTCGGTCTGAGATTAATCGGACACTACTCGAACCGTGTCAACCCGCCTTAAAACTTTTTTGGTGCGTTTTTTGCATTGAGGCTGCTTGTTTATTACTGAGCTTACATTGAATTAATATCTAAAAATTGAATGAATATCTAAATTCTATATATTTAAGAGTCATGGTCATAAACAAAGTTGAATCTTATAAATATTTGGGGGTTGTATTTAATATCAGTATGAACTGGAAAGCTCATGTAGATTATTTAAAAGGTAAAGTTAAGAAATTTATTTTTGTTTTTAGACAACTTAATAAGATTTTAAACATTAACAAATTAAAACTTTGTTATTTCGCTTACTGTCAATCTTTCTTCATGAGCGGAATTATTGCTTGGGGTGGAGGGTATCGATCTATACTAGAACCACTAAACGTTATTCAAAAATCAATACTCAATGCTGCTTTAGGTAAGGGACGAAGATATCCAACTCAAAATTTATTTGATGATTTTCATGTTTTCAATTTAAGGCAATTATGTATTAAATCCTTATTAACTTATATATTTAACCATGTCGATGAAATTTTTCAAAATTTTGACCACAGTTATTTTACCCGAAGTTCTCAAACCACAAGAATCAGAGTAAATAGGTTGAATAGAACTTTTTCAGTCACTAACTCACACTACATATCTCAAATTCTGTTCAGAAATCTTCCTGCTCATCTTCAAAATTTCAATAGTGTTCAACTAGCAACCTATAAGAAACATGTATCAAATTGGTTAATGGAAATTGGAAGGGAGGCATCTGAGGCCGTTATCTCATCTGGGTACAGATAAGACTAGACTAGACTTGACTTGGACTAGACTTGACTTAATACTAAGTTGCCAAACGAGTAGCAGTTCGTCGTAGTGGTCATTCTCCAATAGTTCCCCAATCAAATTAAAATTACGCTTCGTCATTTACTTTTCTTGCTCCAAAACTTTTTATAGAAATTTGCATATTTACTTTTTTATTTACACATATTGCCAAGCTAATTAATTAATTTCTGACCAAGACTGAGTTTTTAGCGGCTCGTGCCTACGCACAAGATTTTACTCCTATGTAGGCACTAAATTCCAATGTTAATTTTTGTTAGGTACTTCTTTAAACTAATATTATGTTTTATCTTATTGTTTCTGGGTCATGCCTATGTGTAACCTTTTTTTTGGAATAAATTAATTTGAATTTGATCCCTTCTGGCATAAAGCCCTCAGTATTAATGAATTTAAATTAATAAGACAAGCTCTGTTTGTGCGGGCAAACTCTTTTTTCCGTCCAGGAATTTTTTTATAGTTTTCTTTTAAATTGGGTTTTTTGGCGCCACGAGGAATGGATTAGAGCTGGTAACAAGACTGGTATCCGGTTTCTGTCTTTTGTCGTTAAGACAATTTTAACCATAACAGCTGATTCATATATGGTATTCAGATTGTTTTTATCCAGTGTAGAGATTATATAGAGGAATAAATGGAGATCATCGGTGCTCTATCAGGTGCCATGCGGCTCAATTTCGGTGAACTCCTGGCTCAATATATAAAGCACGGTAGGCCCTATATAAAAAAATCAAAGAAAATTTAATGACATCAACAAGTAATTAAAGCATTTTTAAAATTCAAAATCAGTGTGTTTACCTCTTAGTTTATGCCAAACCACAAAACCGTGCAAAGAAACTACCAGAGTTTTCCCTGTAGGTATATCAAAATTCCCTTACATAGTTTTTTCACCCCCGTGAGTCCAACCCTCCAGACACCCTCGAACTAGACCACTCCTTGAGCAGAAAGCATAAAAAAATAGTTTCTGTTTCTGTAAATAGTAAAATTACTAAAAAAAGGATATTGAAAAAATATACTCTAAGCATTTCAGCATTTGAAGGGGTCCCCCGTAAAACGTTCTAAGCGACAAAATTTCAAAATCGGAGATATTCAGTGAAAAAGGTTCTCCAGGACATGAGCTACACCGTGGTATATTTTGTTTTGAAGATATTTGAGTTGGTAGCCCTGATTTCGTCTGTCAAAGTTTGCGTGCTTCGCGAGACTGCACGGACTTTTTGGGTAATAACATTCTATTCGCCGAAAGATGGAATCCCCGCCGGACGTTGCGCTGTCACCCAAGGACCAAAATCGCGTAAATAAAAATAAAAGACGTGAAGTAAATATTGGAAAGTGGAAGGATAAGACCAGGATAGAATATAGAAAAGTTGGATTACCCTATATTTCAAAAAATAACAAGCCAAGACCTGGAAATTGCCCCCAAAAGAGGTGGGTAGAATAACGTTTTAAGCACCACATGTGGATAACTTTTAGCAAAATGACGTATCATGTTTTATTAACAACATTACGTTTTTGTACTTTTACATCAATAAAATTGTTTTATATTCAGTTTTATTTTTGTTTCTGTTGGTATTCCTACTCTCTTTCATGTTTTCTTCCAAAGTAGAAGAGCAGTCCGTCAGAAAACGTTCCAAGTGCCAGTCATTTAGAACGTTATAACCCCTAAAACAACACGTAAAATGTTTTAAAATGCTTGATGGCAAGTACAAATCTAATATATATACAACCGCTGGTGTAACTCAGGTATACGAACTATTTTCCACTTCCCGATGACCTACAGACTTGAAATTTTGCACGCACTTCCCTTATTGCCTGAACATGTGGGGAAAATTATCAGAACTCACAATTTTTAATTTTAACCCCCTCAAAAAATTATTAAAAAATCGCTAAAAAAGCTTTTTGAAGTAAAGTTATTTGGAGCTCTAGTGGCCGAATGGATGGTCCTATCGAAAAACAGACTGCACCATGTGCCACGGATTTTTCACGATCTACAACTTTGGTCCTATGACTTTTTGCCCTATCTCGTCTCCTTCACCCTTAGATAGCTCTAGAATTTGAAATTTTCGAAGATTTCCCTTCGTTTTTCCAGCTATTAAATGTAGAGGCCTGAAACATGCTACACATCATCTCTTCAGCATATATATTACAAATCACCAATAAAATAACTAGTTCTTAGCTTGAAAATGCATATAAAGTTAAAAATCTTCGAAATTTTCCTATGTCTCCAATTTTGATTCTTTAATCTAGCCTTATAGGTTCTCGCTAATCTTCCTTACCATCATACTGTATCTTACAGTAGAATCTATAACTTCTGAATCTTCGAACTAAGTCGGTAATGCAGTATTAGCAGTTTAGCAATATAGGCATTGTTAAATTAAATACTTTATTATTATACTTTTTGAATTATCCTGCTATAATTTTATAAAATATATAACCAAAACAATCTAGAACTACAATTCTTTTCATTCTTGCCTTAAAGTGTAGTTTATTCTTATGGAGCTTACTATAACATGTAAAATATCTTGAATATGTTGTTTTGCATTTGAAATTCGCCAAGTATGCAGGTCTGCTGCAACAGGGGCATTTCAAAATCGAATTGCTCAATGTCTTACTACCTGATACAAAAATGTAGACTTGTATAAACCCTGAAAAAACAGGGAAGACGTTCAGCGGTACTCGCAGCGTAATCCTGACGCCTCCCTTGAGAGTGTTAAGATTTTTCGTTTGAAAACCCGAAACTCTTTGAAGTTAAGCATTTGCCAAATTCGCTTAACAGGAAATGTATAACAATAAATCATAAATAAAATATGAATGTTTTGGGTTTCTCCAAATCGGACCGAGCGATACTACCTTCGTGTCCTACTTATGTTTGTTCCTTGTCGTGGTTATCTCGATCTTCTGTTACTTGGTGGTCCCAACTGTCCGCACATTCCAAGATACGCGTTGCAAGATGCTGCGCAATTCATGACAGGCCCGAGACTCCGCTCTTTCTTTTTCCTCCTTTGTAACATGGGGGCTCCTGGAGCAATCTTGTGGGACAAGTTCAGAGACCTCGTTTGCGAGGATCACATTGAAAGGAATCCCCATGATCCAAAGCTGGCCTACCATCTTGCCCTCGTCGAAATTGATCGTAATTTACGCCGTCAGGGTTCCTGTTTATCCAATTACGATCTCCCTGATATGGAAGAAGACACTACTGAGTTGGGTAGGGAACTGCTCATCTATGGTGAAAATCAACAAAGAGCGTTGGTTGAGGAGTGGGTAGTCAAACTGTCTGATGATCGGAGCCAGGTTTTTGATTACATTCGTTCACTTCTTAATAGCCGCGGGGTTTGTAGGTCATACAAAATGATCTTTCTGGATGGGCCAGTTCCCACTGATGATGGCCTATTGTATGACCGGTTACAAGAGCCAAGGTCAGAAGATAGAATCAGTCGGTGTTGATCTACGCACGGATTGCTTCACGCATGGTCAGCTCTACGTTTTGCTGAGTAGAGCTAGGCACCGAAATTGCGCCGCAAACCAATCTGACAAGAAAGGTTCACTAATCCCCAACCGATATTGCGTCGTGAGGGTGGCAGTTACCTGTAGACTGCAACACCACGCAATGATTTAGGAATGTTACCCTCGTCCCCCCCGCCTGACCAGTTGACGAACCACAAAATATTTGTACTCCACAAATGATTTGTCAGTTTTGCATAAGACACATTTTGCGATCCTCATTACAAAAATTATAAATCAATGATATCAATACAGAAATAGACCTTCAGAAAAAATTTTATGAGTTGCTATATTCCAGCAAAATATAAAATAAATCGAACGATATAGTTGATAAATTAATTAGTTACCGGAAATAGAAATCAAACAGTACGGCGATTAATCAAGTGAAATCAAGTGTTAGTACGTTGGGTTACGTAAAAACCTTGCACTTTTTGATACAGCTTATATCCACTAGGCAGGTGTAAAGAAGATACCAGTAGAAGTATTTTTGTCCGAAAACCAATCTTGAATTCTTGTATAACACCTCCATATCAGACATTAAAGCTAACAATCTGTATGAATTTTCAAATTTAGCCTGACTCTGTTGCTCACTCGCCACTTCCCTCCAAGGGGCGATAACGAAGGGTTTTTAAGGAATTCCTGTGTTCAGACTTCGAAGGCGAGGCGAGGAGTCAGTGCTTGCCTCCCTCATGTCATTCTAGGAAGGGCTGCGGCGCAATAACGGTCCACCCCTGGGACAAGATTTAGGGTCACGGCGCAATTTCGGTGTCTACCTGGATTTTGCGGCGCAATTTCGGTGCGCCCATGTGAAGAACATAGTCTTTAACGACCTCCTTCTTTAATACTGATAAATACGTCCTCAGTAGGCTAGGGGATCTGCGAGATGATGAAAATTCCTCATTGTAATTAGACTATTCACGCAGTACGATAGGGAGTCTTCTTAAAAAAAGTCCCCGGTGTTGTACATAGTTGTTTAAAATTATGTTAATGATTCTGTTTTAATTGTTTACGGCAGAGGCAAGGGAGAGGGCAACAATTAAGGCTTCGTCAAACTCCCCATTATTTTTTTTCGTTGGTGTAAGTAGATCTGATTTTTAACCTTTTCACAGGCAGAGGCAAGGGGGCCTGCCTTAAAACAAACTCCCCATTTATTTTATATCTATTTTGTTTTTATAGTGTTGTAAATACATGGTTTCTACGTTTCCTGACCTCCCCTTTTGGCGAAACTGGATACGCCTACTGTGAACTATTGCTAGGTAAACTGACAAGGCAATAAAATTGCATGAATTCTTCCTTAATACAAAAGTTATTCGTTATTGAAATCCAACTTTCCTAAATCATTTCATCTAAACAATATATTTCAAAAATAATTTCAAAAACCCATCTGCATTCCTCAAAATTCATCCCAATAAAAACATAATCAAAATCTTTAATCACCGACAGCACTAAGTAAAAACACATACATAGGCTCTCTTCTCATATCCAACTTAACTAATTCTCATCGATAACATTCGAATATGAATATACCTTCATACACATAATTTTCACCAACCCTTACAATATCCGTTGAAAATTCATAACTTTATAAGTTCTTCATCAGTTTTCTTTGAAGTACGTACACAAAATCTCCAGCTTATAATTATCTCAACACTGGCAATTAACGCCCTATTGGGGTCCTTCAATATAGGGTATTGTTCAACTGCAGGGAACACAAACGGGGGCCTGGGGGCGGAGCCCCCAGCGAGCGAAGCGAGTTCAATATATAATGCTACAGTATGATGTTATAAATAGGGTGTTAAAAGATTATACATGATTTTAAGTTCTAACCTTAAAAAACCGTAAATTTTAGAATTGATTACTCAAAACTAGGTTTTCGTCTTTTAGAGAACGTTTTACGGGGGACCCCTTCATTTATCTAAGCATCCTAGTGGCAGGGGAAAAATCTTAGTAGGGGCGGAGATTTTTTTAATGAATGGTGGCATTGAGAAACTTTAACTTTAAAGATCACATGTCTAAGAACTACAAAGCTACATTGGTGTATTTTGCTGAAAAGTTGTTGATGACAATGAGAATGTTTTTTTATTCAAAGACCAGCAATTTTCTGGATTGTTTTTATTGACTCAGTAATATTTTCCATCATGTTGTACGTTATCAACTGTTCAAACTGTTCAGTCTGTGTTATCATAAAAGATGCTCTCAAGGTCTTTCAGCTGACCCTTAACAAGATGATTTCATTCTTTAACTTTGTTATTTATTGATTTATTGCCTCTTTATTTTTAGTATTTACGTCATTGATTAGTTTCTCGTTTGGCACTTTAATATTTTTTAAAAAGTTAATGTTCATTGTCTTGATAAAAGGTGTATGTTGTTATTTTTAAATAGTTAAATATTTGTGTTTTGGTTATTTTTTCTTAATATTGAAAGTATAATTATCTTGTTCATTACTTCGTGTTTGGAAAGATCTGATGAAACGTCAAATATAGAAAGAAAAGTTATGAAATAAATATGGTACGTAACTAAAACATGCACAGAATTTACAATTTTTTGCACTTTTTAACAGTCACTCATCTATTATTTCAATAAAATTAAATTAAAATTCCTCATTTTAAATTCCCAAAAATTTTTAGCGAATTTCCCCTATAGGGAAGAGGCTATTACCGTAGGTCTCATGGTAAGACCTAAGCCCGAGACCATGATAACTTTTCGTTTTGGGGCCCCCAGAAGCAAAAAACACCATTCGTTCAAATTTCTAGATATATATATATATCTATATATATATGTGTCTGTAAGCACGATAGCGCTCGCAAAAATGGTCCAATCGGAATGAAATTTGGCACAGGCGTGTAAAGTAGTAATTATTCGGATGAGTTCGTGAACCAGCCCGATCGGACCATCGGAAGGGGGGGTAAAGGGGGATAAACCCCCTCAAAAATAGGTTTTTGAGTTTTTTTACATAGAAAAATAAAATTTATCGAATTTTTGTTGGCACCATTGAATTCAGCTCAAAAAAACAAACAATTTAGTATTTTGAATCACTGCTCTATGTCCATTGGTTACCGAGATATTGAAAGTGGTAAACACAGTACGTTGTCCCAATGTTAACCTTATGGGAAATAAGTAAAATTCTATATCTTCGTTATTTCTCAACATATATTGATAAAACTTGGTAAATAGCTTCTTCTAGTTCAGATCTAGTAATTATTGAATCAAAACCATCCAGTTTTAATATACCTGTAGTAGCAGACCTGCATACTCATTCCCCATGTTATTCTTATGGAGCCAACCAAAACATGTCAAATCTCGCTATGTTGGATTGAAATACGTTGTTTTGCATTTGAAATTCGCTGAGTATGCAGGTCTGCTGCAACGGGGGTATTTTTTATTTAACTTCAAAATATATTAACAACTTGGCGTTTAAACCAATTAGTGTTGTAGTTATCGAGTTCAGTTCCTCCCTTCCCCCCCCCCAAAAAAAAAAATAAAAACAAAGAAGGAAAAATAATGTTATAGGCCTATGTAGGCTTTATCATTACAGCCTTGTTGGATTCGATCCAGAATTAATAGCCGAAACAGAAAATTCAGTACTGTAGTTGTCCTTACTTATATTGAAAGAAAGTACTTAGAATAATACTTCTTTAATGATCAAAAAGATCTTAATCAAACAGAGGTTTGGAATTTATTGTTTTGATCCACCAATTGAAAGTCTTCAAGCAAAGATGATAATAAACATTTTGTAATATCTCTGCATTTTCAGTTTTTTATTGGTAAAAGACTCGTGGAAAATTACCCTTCGTGTGGAAGACCCTTGAGAATGCGGTTATTAGCTGGAAACACGCCTAGTCATGCCACCTTCCGAATGCTTCTGTTCCGATTGTTAAATACAGAGTGGTAGTCACAAGCTAAAAATAAAAATTTAGGTTTAAACCAAGCTATGTAAAAAGATTTTAGAATTGTTCTATTGAACAGTAAATGAAAACAATTCTGCAATATTGTATGATTTTTGATTATTTGCATGTTAAGTTTGCCACCTATCAGGGCTTGTAACAGGTTATTTTTTTCATTTTGTTGTTATTTTTTGCTCTTGGTTATTTCTTTTTGAAATTCGGTTATTTTTGTTATTTTTTTGGGATTTTGGTTATTTTTTTTATTTTTTTCAACCTCAAGAACTGCTATAAGCCCTGTTTACAGTATTCATCTGTCAGACGATCTTGTAGCAGCATCGCATGAGACGAATCTCATCATCCTAAAATGCGTGAAAACTAAGTCTCGTTGCGTGAAAACCAAGTCTCGCCGTCAAATCTAGGCAGATTTGTGATTAATCTGTCGAGATTTTCTTTTTTACCAAGGTTAAGAATGTATTATCCCCAATATAACGCCGGTTTTCTAATTTTTAGCAGCATTTTTTGTGTACAAAAGGTTATTTTTTGGTTATGTTTTTTCTTATTTGAGTTATTTTTAGCGAATTTCCTTAAAGGAATAAGCTATTACGGTAGTACTTATGGTAAGACCTAAGTCCGGGACCATGTTAACTTTTCATTTTGGGATCCCCATAAGCAAAAAACACCATTCGTTCGAATTTATATATATATATCTATATCTATATCTATATATATATATATCTATATCTATCTATATATATATATATATATATATATATATCTATATATATGACTGTCAACACGATAGCGGCCGTAAATATGGTCCGATCTTAATGAAATTTGGTACAGACGTGTAAAGTGGTAATCACTCGGACGAGTTCGTGAACCAGCCCGATCGGACCACCGGAAGGGGGGGTAAAGGGGGGCAAACCCCCCCAAAAATGGGTTTTTTGAGTTTTTCACATAGAACAATGAAATTTATCAAATTTTTGTTGGCACCATTGAATTCAGCTCAAAAAAACAAACAATTTAGTATTTTGAATCACTGCTCTATGTCCATTGGTTACCGAGATATTGAAAGTGGTAAACACAGTATGTTGTCTCAATGTTAACCTTATGGGAAATAAGTAAAATTCTATATCTCGCTTATTTCTCAACATATCTTGATAAAACTTGGTAAATGGCTTCTTCTAGTTCAGATCTATTAAATATTGAATTAAAACCAACCAGTTTAAACATCCCTGTAGTAGCAAACCTGCATACTCATTCCCCATGTTATTCTTATGGAGCTTACAAAAAACATGTCAAATCTCGCTATGTTGGATTAACATATATTGTTTTGCATTTGAAATTCGCTGAGTATGCAGGTCTGCTGCAACGGGGGTATTTTTAATTTTTTTCAACCTCAAGAACTGTTACAAGCCCTGACCTATGTTCAACTTAACACCAGGTTTTTATGAGAAACATGAGTTGTGCCAAAAATAACCTACACAATATTTTATGTCTTGGCTCCCTTTTAGCGCTAAATTGTGCCCTTTGATGAACTTCTATTCAAAATGTCCAAATGGTGTAGTGTCTGAAGCACCTTGAGGCAACCAATTGAAAAATTACAATTTAATTTTTGATTTAGGCTATGAATCAAAATAAATTAGGGGCCCGAAAATAGGGAGAGAGGGTCCAAAATGCAAATCATTTTGCAAATCTTTTTTTTGTCACCCCCCATGGGTGATGACCATGGGGGGGGGGCA
This sequence comes from Flexamia atlantica, assembly GCA_035578135.1. Classification (NCBI taxonomy): domain Eukaryota; kingdom Metazoa; phylum Arthropoda; class Insecta; order Hemiptera; family Cicadellidae; genus Flexamia; species Flexamia atlantica. The sequence goes on from JAQJVK010000004.1 coordinate 45,704,035, forward strand.
AGGTTAAAGATGGCATCATGTTCTTCTAACGGTTTTAATTGATTTTATTCCCATTAATGATAAAACCATTAAAATAAGTCAGGCTCATAAGTAAGCCGTAAGGCCCGAAAGCTGTAAAAGTTTGAACAAAGAGACTAGTTTCCAACATTTATGGATAAATGGAACAAAAAAGTCATTCTACTTCGACTTTAATAAAAATGACATAGAAGGTTTTTTTGTTGTGTCCACGCTAAAGGAAGCGATCCAAACCTCCCAACTTCATGTGGGCTGCCGGGAATCAAACCCGTGACCTCTTGAATCGAAGTAGGCCTACAAGGCGCTAACCATAAGGCTAGCAACACATCCTTACAAGAACTAGCTTACTCTGATAATTCAAATGAATCACTTGCCAAATGACAAAAAGTTTTGTGTAAGGAACGGGGGGGGGGGGGGGTAAGCCAAAAAATTACAGTAGGACGATTTTAAGGGGAGGAGGGTTTGGAAATTGTAAACAATCGATGAAGTCATTTCTTTATGGATCGCTCCTTACTGCCCCCAATAATCCATTATTGTAGTGAAAATTTTCTTAAATTTGCTGTTCATAACACATATTCTGTCTTTTTGAGTCTGTATTTATTTAACTAGTTTAAAAATTGTTCCCTTACACTGTGTAAATAATTACACAGTCAAATGAAAAATTCAAAATTTAGCCAGCCGGTTAATGGAATAAAAATTCAAAACAATATTCTTCTACACTTTTGACATTTTTTTATGCAGTCCTGCACAGCATGCTAAGAATTTTTTAACACACTTTTTCAACGATGTCATAGCATTATAGCAGTTGAGAGAATTGGTAACCGGCCAGAATCAGTTGCTTTAGTGTTGTTGCAACTTTGGCTGTTTGCTGGCAACACTGGACTACATCTGTCCTGTGTTTTGTGTTGCTTACGTGGTAACAATGACATACTGCTGTTCCAATTTCTCCGATGTAGTTTCATAGAAACAATTCTCATTTTGAGTAGGAATGCAAAACAGACCGCCAGTAAAAGCTTAATCGAATAACCGAGTTTTAAGTGTATTTACTTTGTTGAACATGGGGACAGTTTTTGGTCTGTATTTTCAGCAATTAATTTATTGAGATGGATTTCCTGGTTTTTACTTAAATTTACTTGTCCCTACTCTTGATGAATTCGGTTTTATTATTTATTAGCACCCATAACTTTCTTTTACTACCCCCATAATGTGGAGGTCAAGAAATTGAAAATTGTATTGGTTTATTACCGTTCAATGAAACAACCCTAATATATTTGTGATGCCTGATCTTTTAATTAATTTATTTTTAAGATTTTTTTCAATCTATGACTACCCTGAATTTTTTTCTACCTATGTATATCCAAGAAGAATTTTGGGCCCAGTGAAAGAAGGTTAAAATGTTACATTGAATGAATAAATAATAATGCTGGTTTCGTTTTGTATTTGTAGGGTTGCCTAACAAAATTAGTAATATTTAACAAAAATCAACATAAAAATACCGCGCACACTGAACAAAACTGTCAACAGATAAGGGATTCATGACGACGCCTGTATTTATTTCTGTAAAATTTCTGTATCTAGCGGTGCAAAAGTCAAAAATTGAAAGTGTGGCTATGCCATCATCTAAGCAACATTCTACATAAGAAACTCTGTCTAAACCAATAGAAAAGATATTTTTGACCTGGGCTCGTTCGATAAATGTTTGCGTTGCTGAACAGTAATGTACATCTTATGTGTTAGCCAAAATTTTAACTAATTAACTGTTTTTCTTTGAATGTATAAATAATAATAATGATTTAGATAGGACGTAAATGATTTTTTTCTACATTTTAGAGTTTAAAAGAAGTAAGAAATAATATATTCATTCAAAAATATCCACTTGAACTGCTTGAGAAAAATTGTAAGATGAAATAACTTATGTAAATGTATTTTTTTGTAAAAGAAAGACTATAAATTTTGATCTCCACCCATCTCCGCTTGAACTTTGATATACAGACAATCTTTAGCTTATAAACAAACAATCGATGCATATTTAATATGCAGCCGTTTGCAGCCGAGTGATATATTGTTCTTTTAAGAAGGGGCTCCAGTCCCGGATGGCTATCTGTGATCTCATATAATACCAATATTAGCTTTCAAATTCGTCACAGCCTCAACCACTCAACCGAAATCGTTGATTAATAACAAATTTGAAAAAGGAAATAAGTTATCTTTCTATTCCAGACAACAGTATTATTGTATTCATAATGGTAAAATTTATAAAAATTACCAAATATCTCAATTTTCTGCGATTTTCTTATTAAATCTAAAGCAACATGAACATTATTCTCAATGGAGTACCTATATAACATTGTGCTCTTTTAAACGAAACAACGATTTCGGATGAGCAGTTGAGCTTGTAACGAATTTGAAAGTTAATATTGGTCTTGTGAGATCACATGTATTAACATGGGACTGGGGAACCTTCTTATATGAACAGTATATCACTCAGCTGCTTACCGCTGCATTTTAAATATGCATCGATAGTTTGTTCATAAGCTTAAAATTGTTTGAGTATAAAATATTAAGTGAATCTGGGAATTTGGGTATAGATAAAAAGTTCAAACTTTATTTTACAAAATATATATATTTACAGTAGTTATTTTATTTGACAATTCTTCTAAAGAGTAAAGCAGTTAAAATTAACATTTTTAAATGAATATGTTATTACTTACTTCTTTTAGACTCTACCACGTAGAAAAAAATTATTTTTGACCCTTCTGAACCAAGATTATTATTCACATAATCAAAGAAAAACAGTTAATTACTTACAATTTTGGCTAACACGTAAGATGTACATTACAGCTCAGCAACGCTAACATGTATCGAATGACAAGTGTTAAAAATATATTTTTTATTGGTTTGGAATTATCTTTTCTATTGACAGACAAAAATATCGGGCAATATAAAATATAGCTTTATTTTTTAACTTGAAAAACTGAACATAAACGAATATTTACATCTTATTTTTGTGAGGTAAATGCTTGAAATTTGGTGTTTTGCTCTCTAAGAGGGTCATATACCCCCAAATTACTTTTAATATTTTTTTCTGACACCCAATAAAAATCTTATAGCATTTTAATCCACGGATCTATAACAAAAAATAACGCATTTATGTAAAAAAGTGAATTAACATGACACATTTCATTGCCTTAAGGGAATTTTAGACTACAGTGGCCACAGTTTTCGTCTGATTTCATTTTAATTTGGACGAAATATTTTCCTATTATCTAGTTGACCAGGTGGTTCAAGGAAAAAATTTGGACACCCTTATTCCAAAATATTTTGGTATAAAAAGCCCAAAATTCTGGTTTTTGCGGGTATAAATTAAGCAATTTAAGCCCCTTATAATTTGAATTTGTTCTCTTGGAGCAGTGTCCTGCTTGGGTAATTGTTTATTTTTTATGAAATGAAACAGTTCATGTGCGCAAGTATTGATTGTTTTAAGATTTGGACTTTTGCACCCCTAGAATTGAGGTTTTCCCCACTGTGGCGACGGGAAGAGTGTGCATCATTCACTCCAACTTTTCCACGCAACAAACAATGCCAGATCTGATACTGTCACTCTCTGCGGTAGAAGTGACATTTGGAAGGCTTCGGTAAACACGAGAAAGAGTTGGGAAACAGCTAACTTTTCTAGAACTAACATACGAAGGCCCTGAAGGCTTAACATTACAAAGAAACTGAATGCTAGATTTTTACTTACACAGCCTACTTATCTATCGACAGTTCAATGAACCCAGAGGTTCTCATTGAAATGCTGTACAGTAGGTGTTTTATTTTATTTCTATCGGATATGCCATTTTAATTCAGAATTAAACATTCAAGACAGTTATCTTACAATTAGTTTTAGTCTTTAATAGTCCAGATCATCATTCGTGAATAGATTGAGGTACATTCCCGAATCATCGACGATTTTATGCTCTTTTTTTAAATTATTACATTTTCAAGCCAATAGTTTATGATAATATTAACAATTTCCCTTTAAAATTACACTAGGAGCGTACCATAAATGTAATTATCTTACATCAATTCGCTCTTGGATTAGCATAATTAAACGGAACCCAGTGGATTTTCATAATCCTTTTTTCTCTTATGTATCTTTAGTATTATTACACTAGTAAATATTTTAACAGAGTCTGCGCGACCTGTCCTGCTAGTTTATCGTATTCCCCCAGAGGAGCATTGAACGAGATAGTTGTTTTGGGTTTCTTTCCAAGTCGTCAGAAATTTTGAGGATGCATTAAATTGAACAGAGCTACGACCTAGATTACTACTGTTTATGCTCGACAGGCGGTGGCACTATCCTGCGTTTCAACAGCCGTGAACCAGTCCGTCTAATAAGGGACCGTCCATAAATTACGTCATGTGAAAACAGGGGGGAGGGGTCCAGAATGGAAATGTCGGTAGGATGACACGATTGGGCAGGAGGGGTAGATGCTGAGATGACGTCATTTTTCAAATGTTGTTTTAAAACTAAATACGAAAAATATAAACATTCTCATTCTATATAAATTTATAAAATTAAAGTTTAACAGCTTAGAAAATTCATTAGAAACTGTATACTTGATTTTTATAATATCCGTTAAATGGTCATTTTAGCTTCAGGTCAGATCAAAGCTACAGCAAATGCAGATTCTAATTTGATCAATGATTTTATATTTGTAGGCAGCGTCAGCGTCCATCACTACAGTAAACTTAAGAAAGTTCAAAGAGTTCTTGTGTTAACAAACATCAAATTAGCCTAAAATGGGTTTAATAGGGCCTGGTTTTAACAACCCAACAGAAGAAACCTTAATAGGGTTTTCCCAGACTGGCATTATTGTAGGAGATTCTACTCTATTACATCATTTTTCAAAGGTGTCAGGCAGATTATGACGGTAGGATCAAAGCCGTAGCCAGGATTTTTTTTCAGGGGGGTTTGGGCTGGCCCGGCGACTGAATTTCCGGCTCGGCAAAAGTGGTGACCTTTTTTTTTACTTACGCGTGTGCTTTTCGGTCCCTTTATTGCCGTTTTACGCTGTTTTTCACTGTTTTCCCGACCCCAGTGCGAGGTTTTCACAGTTTCGGGGGGGGGGGGGGGTTCCAACTATTTCGGGGAGGGATTTTCACCCCCATTTACTACTATTTCAAGGCTACTATTTCGGGGGGGTTCTGACCCCCTAACCGATGACCTTGGGTACCGTGGGGAACGACCTTAGGTAGGATGATTGTAGGGAGGGGGGCCAAAAATTACCAAAAAGCACTGGCGTCATTTGGTGTTGCAGTCAGTCTGATTCATGTCGCGTGGAATGTACTCTGCAGGCCTACACAGTGCTATACCCACTTGTTGAGATGCAGAGACACGCGTCACCCACGAGCGAGCTATTTTCGTTCTCCAGTGGCGCGTTCGGACGCTGGAATGATATCATTCGACCTCACCGTAACAATCCCTGATTGGTTCAAGGGTCGACGGTTATGATTGGCGAATTGAACTTTTGAATCTGTCAAAATCAAGCGGTCGTGTTGGAAAATAATGAACTTTTCTCTTCCCTAGAGTAATAACAGTACCTTTCTCGGCTCCTCGAAATAATGTATTAACCTCGTTTAAGTGGTTAATAATAATAATAACCAGTAAATTTTAGTTTTTTAAGCTTAAAAGGGGTTAAAAAAATTAATTTTAAATGTTTCTGCTAGTTTTCTTGGGTGGTTTCAAGAGAGTTTATACAAATGTTACTGTTATTGTACCGTTTAACTGATTAACTCACGAAACAAATTTAAAAAAATCACTTAAATTACCTGAAACGAAGGTGTTCTTCAGTAGTAAGTTTTGATATACAGTACATTAAATTAATTGTAATATTTGACCCATGTTCATATTTTATTATTGGTTTTCGCAGGAATTTGATTTATGTCCATTGTGTTGACATATTTAGTAACATAATACAGCATTTCACAATTAAAACCGCGTCTCCAAACCACATCGAAAGGGCATTTTGTTCGTTGTGGAAGGGACATTTTAGATTCGCAAGTTGGCCCCACTGAGACTGAGAGGCGGATCCGGAAGTCGCTAATGGCGGCTTTTGGCGTTTCCGGATGTCAGCCCATCGATATTGACAGCGGCGATAAGTTGGGGGTTTTTATGGTGTTTCCATAATTTTCACTCAAAACGTTGATGGAATGAGGACAATAAGTTATTTGTCATCGAACCCTGTATTCTGTTGTGGTATAGTTCAAGTTGGCATTCTTTGCTTAGATGTAAGCGTTTGTATAAGCTCGTTTGATTCACGGAGCTCGTGGAGAATAATTACCCTTAATCAACCTATTTTTTAACCCTTGACCGGAAAACTCATAGACTGGAAATGAAAGCGTCAATTAAAAAAAGAACTAGTAGGATATTTTCTACTAACAAATCGCTGAGTTATGAAACAAACGTAATGCGCATGAGCTGTAACTATCTTCTCCAGTACTACACATTTCTCAATTAAGCCCCTATGATTGTTTAGCTATAAAATAAAGGCGAATTTATAAAATTTACTTGAAAACATTGATATTATTTTTTAAATATATTATTGCTGAGTAAAATGCGGTAAATTAAGCAAAACAGCTATGAATTAAAGCGACCGATGTTTTATGGGCCGATTTCAAAAGGGCAACGTCCACGCAAATTTTAAATAATGAGATCTTTAACAATCATCAGTAAACCTCAAAAAAATATATTTTATATTCTTGTTCCATTATAAGGAGACAACTACTTCTCACAAAATTTATGTTGTTTTATGATTGGCTGATGACTGGCTAGCCTATTTATATTAAGAATCATTGAACGTTAATTGAACTTATATGAGGTTCGTTACAGATAAGTAGACCTACTGGCCCTTGTAATAAAACACGGGCAAGTCTATATTCGATTGTAGGAAGAAGTAAGATTACAGAGATTAAATGGGGGAAGTGAGCTAGAGAAAAACAGAACAATAAATTTGATTAGGTACTTATAAAAGTGATGCATTCGCATGAACTTTTCGACAATTCGACGTCGCCACTAGAACTTGTTTGGTTTTTCATGGAGCCCGCCTTATTGTTTCCGCCTGTCATAATACTCCTGCGTCATAGGAGTCATAAATTAATTGTGAATTTGGGTTTTTAACTCAGTAGTGATATTTGTTCATGGTTTATTGACCTGTTAAATTTTACAGCTAAAACTTTTAAGACGGGAACTACTTTAGTTTTAATGGAATACTTAAAAAGTAGCCTACTTCGGTTAATCTATTCTATATAACTCAGGGTCATATATAACTATCCTAGTCTGTTTACTTTAGTGCTACCTACTTTTTTGGTCGCTACCGCGTGAGATGAGGTATGTAGACGTACGCCTTTCGCAACCAAAACGTAAAAAGCTGAAGACAATAGGCCGACTGTTTTTTTAGCGAATTTCCCCCATTGGGAAGAAGCTATTACCGTAGGTCTCATGGTAAGACCTAAGCCCGAGACCATGATAACTTTTCGTTTTGGGGCCACCAGAAGCAAAAACAGCATTCGCTCGAATATATGTGTGTGTGTGTGTGTGTGTGTGTGTGTGTGTGTGTGTGTGTGTGTGTGTGTGTCTGTGAGCACGATAGCGGCCGTAAATATGATCCGATCTTAATGAAATTTGGTACAGACGTGTAAAGTAGTAATCAATTGGACAAGTTCGTAAGCCAGCCCGATTGGACCATCGGAAGGGGGGGTAAAGGGGGATAAACCCCTCCGAAAAATGGGTTTTTTGAGTTTTTTACATAGAAAAATAAAATTAATCAAATTTTCGTTGGCACCATTGAATTCAGCTAAAAAAACAAACAATTTAGTATTTTGAATCATTGCTCTATGTCCATTGGTTACCGAGATATTGAAAGTGGTAAACACAGTACGTTGTCCTAATGTTAAACCTTATGGGGAATAAGTAAAATTCTATATCTCGCTTATTTCTCAACATATCTTAATAAAACTTGGTTTGTGGCTTCATCTAATGTATATTAGTCTAAAATCCTCGAAATTTCCATTTTTGTGGCAGCAAACCTGCATACTCATTCACCATGTTATCCTTATGGGAAATCAAAAAATGCTACATCTTCCTTATTTTTTAACATTTCTTGATGAAACTTGGTATTTGGCTTCTTCTAGTTAAGATCTACTAAATAATTAACTAAAACCAACCAGTTTTAACATACCTGTTGCAGCAAACCTGCATACTCATTCCCCATGTTATTCTTATGGAGATTACAAAAACATGTCAAGTTTCGCTATGTTGGATTGAATTGTGCTCCTTTGCATTAGAAATTCGCTGAGTATGCAGGTCTGCTGCAACGGTTGTATTTCTATAACCAGACGTCGCGTTGGCTGGTTTGATTCCAATGTGTAAACTTTTATACTGCGGCGTGTATCGAAAGCTCAACAATTACAACTGAATAATGAATACTAAGAGGGCGAGGGGACAGGTGGTTTGACGTAAACATGGATCGCTGTTCGTTGACATGCAATGTGTTCGCCGGCTACTTTGCTTGTCTCGGTGTCCCACTTTTCATAATTGAGGCCTCCGACCTCACGAAACGCATTGCGATGGGAATGAACCTTTGTTCTGCGGTTACCGAATCTCACAACCTCAGGTTTGTCGATTCGGGACTTTTAGCTTATGGTAGGGGTTTCAAATACTCTCCTAAAAACTCAGGTAGGCGTAAGTTAGCCTTGAACATAAAGTACTGTTCTATCATGAACGTTCTAATCAGTTTTTTGTTGGACATTCATAGTTGGTGATGGTGATTTTTGTTTTGATTTTAATATTTGCGGACTTTTGCCATCACTGTCAAAACTGGATCTAGTAAAATCCAGTTTCACGACGTTTCGGGATCTGGAATCTGATCCCGTGTTCAGAAGGAAAATAACCTATATTAAGTTGTTCTCCTGGCTGTGTGTTACAAACCTTGTTATGTTTTATTTTCCACTTGAATACGAGAACAGATTCCACATCCCGAAACGTCGTGAAAATTGTTCCAACCAATCAATCAGTGATGACAAAATGTCCGCAAAAATCATAATCAAAACATTCTGTTTAGTTTTGTTGTGTATGTGTAATATGTTTTGTTGTTACAGAATCACTGGCAGTTAGCTAAAACTGTCTATATATTTATAATCAACAAAAACTATGACTCAACAACTGTCAAGGAACGATTAGGTAGTTAATTAACCACTACGCCCGGCATGCGATAAGGGCACGAAACCCATTGCGTTGCGACCGGCGAGCACAAGATTCTTAATTCTGCTTCACCGGTCATCGGTCATCTCATGCAAAATGTAAAAATAACGCGGTTTTATTTATACTCTCTACATTGCAGACGGACTACTTACCACGGAAGAAGAGTGGAAATTATATAAAAAAGTAACATATTGCTGAAATTGTTTGACCATGTCGCACGTAAAGTGATGGATTGTTGCTCTTGCATAGCCTACGCTCCTCGTCATTCCTATATGGTTAAATTACTGGATAATTTATAGCTATTTTGTTGTACTCAGAGACCGTATGCAGTGTTATGCTTTTCATTTAATAAAAGTATCTCAAGTATATAAAGTATTGTGCGAATCGCGTGATTTAAATAGTATTAGTTAAAAACGAAATTATCTCTTCTCTAATGATTTGTTGGCAGACAATACATTGATTTCGCTTTAAACATTTGTACTAAAACATTTCAAAATTCTGATAGCTTAAACACTTGCTGGAAAATGTCAAGATTTTTTCAGGTATTTTTATATGTGCAATTCAATTGGGAATGTTCAACTTCGTTTTAAATTATGAGTTAATAATTAATAATAATTAATAATGAGTTAATGTTTTGGTTTGATTGTTTTGCCATAACGATCTAACTGCTATAACCGATTTGTTTTACTAATCATTGATTTCAAATACCTCGAAAAAGTAAGTCCAAAATATTTCTCTTCGCTTCTCGACTATTTTTTTAGTTATATGATCTATTAATAATTGTGAAGTATAATTAGACAACAAATAAAAAACTCAGCTTACTTCAATACATGGTATAGTCAAACTGTTTATTTCAATCGACCAGTTACTTATGCCAAAGATAATCTCCTCAGAGATCTGTTTCACGTTTCTACTTCGCGAATACAAAGTTTATTTGCGGCTTGAGATCAAACGGAACTGAACCAAAGACTGCAAAGCAATGAGATCACCGTCGCGTTTCGGTTGTTTTGCGGTCATTGCGAATTGCGGAGACCGCCCGTGGTGGAACGACCTTGACCCATAGCAGAGTACTGTAAACCAAGGCCACACTACACTACAGGCCGGAGTCCTTTTGTGGTGACGTCACATTATCAGACGGAATCGCAGACGCTTTTATAATGTACTCTTATGGCGATTCACTGTCACACTCTTAAAACTCTCGTGCCCTAAGTAATTCCTTTAGGTTTTCATTTAGAAGCCATTATTTTTTCGAATCTGCATTAATCAATGAATAACCAAATGCGGTCGAAAATAATGTTAAAGAAAACAAGACTTTATTTCATAAACTTAAAAAACGGTAAACATTACAGGCAAGTAATTTGTTTACATTTCATCAGATGATTTATTGGAAATTTGACAGTTTTGTTTCTTATTGTTTTTATTTTGATGTTCCAATGTCATAATGTTTTGGTAAATTTTACGATTTTCATATGATTTGAGTTGTTATTTCCAACACAGCGCTAGGAGTTCGGCCAGTGTTGTGACGTGACAACAGGGAGGAGGGGGGGAGACTCCGGCCTGTAGTGTAGTGTGGCCTTGTGTAAACCCTTGTCTTCTGTGGGATGTTTGTGTCATCATTTATTTCCAACAATAGAGGTTTATGTCAATTTTGGTTGATGGTTTAAGTTACTTTTGGTTGATGACTGGTTGACAGTGTGGTTACACTGCCAGTTCACAGATAGATCGTGATGAAAGTCTTTAATTTTTTAAAGGGTTCATTCTGAACCTTATGTTGGTTATCATGGTAATCGGTCTTTTAATTGATGACTTTCGCTGAAGGATCAGCGGTTTTTAGTAAAAAAACTATCACTTCATCTAGCCTATTCTACATTCCGTCTTGAAATATCCAGCCGATCGAAATCGTGATCTCTAATTATTTGATTACTGATTACTAATATTCTTATTATGGCGGGGTGCACTGAAAGTAGGCAGTCAAAAATGCGTGAGTAAATTGAATTGTTGCACTGGTCAGTCATGTTGTTTATCCTGATACATATCCAAATGGTAACATACAACGTGACCAGTTTTACACCTTCAAAAACCTCTCACGCAAATTTGTTCAGGGCCGGTCTAACAACTTAATAAAATTAGCACGCCATACACTTTTGATTTAATCAATTATAAATACTGTACATGTACATCCGATTCTTTCACTAAGTCATTTACTCTCTTCTGGCACAGTTCCGAAGCCATAAATAAATGTTATCGCGCCAACACTACAAAGGTAACTAGCTGATAAGTACCTGTTAACTCTTTCTCTAACCGTAGTGTTAGTTTGTGAACTGCGTTCGCAATAGTCTTAGCATCCATGTATAACATAATACAGTAATGCTATTATAATAATTATACTTTGCAGATCTTATGTCTATTTTATCCATCGAAAGCCCTAGCCCCGGTGATATATTATGAGGGTCGAAATCATGCTAACTAACATGAACAATTTAATAATAACACTTTTTAATTAATTTCAATGCAGAAGTCAATTTACCTTATGCAATCTCAGTTCGGTAACAGTACAAGCAAAACCTATGTGCAAAACAGATGACTTGGTTACATTTTCACTTACAGTAAACATCGTCGGGCATTCGAGAAACACGAACGCTGACATGTACGTTATTTGCATACGATGAATGCATTATTTACGGACTGCACCAAACCGTTTCACAGCATGCAACCGGGATGTGATTGAGCTAGCGGGTGATCATGTATAGTGTGTCAGTTTAGCCGTAAACATTGTATGTTGTTAGATAGCAAGTTGAGAACAATGTACAAGATACGATGTGTGATGTGTAAGATAACAGTTCGCACGTTCGTGCTCGCGTGAGATGTTTCATTAATTAGCTTCTTGATTGTCACGTGACCGCTTTTTATCGTAATCTCCATATTAATGTTTTCATAAGTTTGTTTCTCATTATTGTTCATGGATGATCAATTTTGTTTTGCGCCATTAAAGTAAATTGTCACTAAATCGCGTTGTGCTGTCACGTCATGTATATATGCCATCAATGGTCCTGACATAAAATGAATTAAATAGTTCCCGCCCTTTTAAATTAATTCTTCTTTAATTATTTGAGCGATTTTGTTTTTAGACAATTATGGCGTGTTCTGTGCTCGCTGCGTGTAACCCGTATTGTACTAGTTGTATCGTGTGCTTCTCGGCGTGTTCTCAGTTTAACAAGAGCAACTTTTGAACTGTTCAGCCATAGAAAATTATTTTTCTATGGTTGAACTGTTCCAGAAGCAGCTGTGATCTGTTTGCGCTTCAAACATTGCTCAGCTGTTCGGGTCACTCGGCATGGAAAGTAATGACTAATGACTCGAATTGTTCGTGGAGGAAATATATAAATAAAGTACAATACGAGTCAGCGGGCGCTCAGCGGGCGTGTCGGCGGCAAACTCGATCGCTGAATATTTCAGCGACGGTCGGTTACGAGCGGAAAATAATGATCATAATGAGTTGATCTATAAAAACGATATCACTAAAGTGTTGCACACTGGGTGAAATAGTGCTTCTATGAACAGTAGGCCTAAGACGGGTTGAGTTTTTATCGCATTCTTGGTAGAATTTTATTTACGCTATTTTAAAAATACGCAGATAAGAAATATTATTCAGGCTGAATTTGATAGGGTAACTACTGTTTAAGATTTGGAGGAGTAAAATTATCACATCTTGTCCTGTTGAATACCTTCAATTTTATGGAAAAAGGTTCAACCCTGAACTAATACAGGGGGGTATTAGATCTGCAGGTTCAACCTTGAATAACTGTCTTCAACTCATGCTGGAACCTATCCGATTAAGTCGAAGGTTTGAAAATGACATCACGTATGCTGAAACTCGAGTAAATCAGATAGATTACTGCATGAATTGAAGAAAGTTATTCAAGGTACGTAACCTATTTCCATTGATAGTCTCAGTTCAGGAGGCAAATCATGAACAACTTCAAATTTAGATGTTATTAAATTTTATTTTATTCGCATATTATTTCAAAGGTGATTAAACGTTCGGCATTTGATAGGTCGATCAGTTGAGTTTTTCAATCGAGCAGTTAATTGATTAATACCGAGAGTGGTGGCAGTGCCATAACCCCAGTGCAATGCAGGACTACAGATTAGAATCTATTCTGTAGTCCTGAGTGCAATGGCCAAACGTGTCTCCTTTCTCGGATGGTTGCTGCTGGTCAGTTGAAATGGTTATTTCCCATTCTACTGTCCATCTGTGTGCAGTTTTCCTTGAAGTAGAAAGTTCTCTAGTCCCGCAAAAACTTACTCCTAAGCTTCGTTGAGTAAATTTAATGTTTATGCAGCAATCCTGTATGAGGTAGGTAGTTAGAAAATGAATTGCACATCTTACTAAGGAAGCATTCCTAATCGCGTTTTTGTTAGACTTTCTTTGAATTAGGTAATAGGAAAATCAAATATTGCGGTCCTTGCTCTTTCAATTCGGGGGGTTAACAGAAACATTTGAGTTGTATTATCGAAAAGCAATACGGGATAAAATGATAGGTTGAAATCTGGCAAGACTGAAAGCGGGATAGATTGACACTGAGATCTTGTGACTGACGTGTCAACATGCGCGGAGTTTGCTGAGCACACAAACCCCGCCGTGCAAACTGTGATCAACCCCACGACACGTGGACTTACCTGCTCAACATTCACTGGATAATAGTTCGGATTTATCATTGGATAAATCCGAACTATTATCCAATTGGACGTGCTGGCGTGCCCTTGTTAAAAAAACTCTTAATTCAAATGCAATTAGTTATTTTGAAATTTGTTACATTGATCGCGATGATTAAGATCGGTGGTTGTTACAAATATAGGCCTACTCATGCTTTCTTATTTATCTCTTAATTAAAATCGCATTTATATTTGTACGGTTTTCCGTAAAAGCGAGAAACACAGGACGGCGTTTCTTTTTTTTAAGGGTGCGTTTTCATCGAGGTAAAAAATGCGGCGGTACAAATCTACTTTACTGTATGCATTCAGTAATCGCTCTTTTATCCAGCTCTCTGAGAACCAGCACGCTCTCCAAGCCGGCGTGAATAGCGATTCTTTAGTCGTCATAGCCGATTTACCGCGCATTAACATTAACTGCTACACGACGATTATTTTTCTACTCTTCGTGGATAAAGGATTTTCGTTTAGAAGTTAACCATAAACCATATATTCTTTTAATTTGAATTTCCTTGGAGGTCAGCAATTTGACCCCTTTTCATAACCTACACCAGATACAGCTGTCGCCTCGGGCGTGGTGTACACAATGTGTATTTTACGTTCAGGCAGGATCCCTGATGAATATAACGTAAATTCGATTATCTGGGGAAAACCAAAATTCTGGTCCCATAAGTGTAATTTAGAATAGCGTTTACTGTGAAACGTTTACCACATGAACTACTCACAATGACTCTGATGATGGCCTTTCTCGGTGAAACTAGAGAGCTAGAACCCCTTTGTTGTCCTTTGATATGATGTCCTTTGGGGGGGGGGGGGGGGTTGTCCTGTATACTCGCGTTTCATTATGCAAACGTGAGACAGGGATAAATAACTCAGGTATGAACGTGAACGATATAAGAGCATAATAAATAACTACCCAAAAACCAAAATCTCTGCTGTTTTTTACAACCATACGAAAAGCTGAATCAGAACTTAGCTTTCCTACTGAAATAACTAGATAATTATTTGTTATCTCAAATAACCTTTAAATCAAAGGTGTTGGTTTAGCTGAAGCTGTACCGAATCAGAAAGTTAAAACTGGTCTAATGGGAGGAGTAGTAACTTACTCGTTACTCGTAGAAACGTGAAATCATTGACATTACACTCGGTAAGTATATATTGAACGGCGATAGATTTTGTCATTGGAACCCTCTTCTAAACCGTTGCTCCACCTTCACGCTAAAAAGAATACGAAGGTCTTTCGGACAGGAGAACTATGCCCCTTATTTGGCGACCTACCTTCAACTTATTTAAACAACTACACAAAATGTATTTTACTACCTAGCCTACATTACAGGGACTCCGGCGCCCTATTTGTCGGGGGAAGCAGGTCGGAGAGAGAGGTGTGCGGTGTGCGGAGTGCCACGTGGTGCCGGGGCGAGCGGAGGGTGAGCGACCTGCTTACCGGCGATCAATGAACCCGCGCCTCGCCCTCGCCCTCGCCCTCGCCCTCGCCCTCGCCCTCGCCCTCGCCCTCGCCCTCGCCCTCGCCCTCGCCCTCGCCCTCGCCCTCAGCCCCTGCCTTCATTCATGCGGCGGTGGAATCGGGCTGGAGTACACCAACTGGTTCCAGGGCTTTGCCCTGGGTCGGTTCGGTGCAGTGGCGTCGCACCAAAAACTTCTAGGGGGGGAGACCACCTGATTTTCCCTACTCAACTTGAACAGATTTTCACAACTATTGAATCTGAATTTTCCAACTAAAATAATTCGCTTTAAACACTCAAATTAATCGGTAAATTATTTTTTTTATCACACCCCCTTACAGGCGAGAGAGTGGGGAAATTTGGACTTCCAAAATTGCCATGATTAATCACTAAGTGCGTGATCTTCATACTTTTGAATTGAAGCTTAGCCAACAATGAATAGTTAGACACAGTATTACAATCGTCTCTGGATAAAGCCAATGGTATTACAGCACTTGAATGACATTTCAATAAATAATATATAATTTACGCTAAAAATATTTTTGCTTTGACCACTTGTACTGTAGGTTGATTTACCAAAAAGATAGTTGGGAATTCAAGAGTGAACAGCTGAGAGTTTGAGATAACAATATGATTATTGTTAAGGAATGATTAGTGTATTACTAAATTTAAATTTGGTTCTAAAATTACTGAAGAGTTTACAAATCAAGTTTTAGTTTAAACTGAATTAATTGTACAATTTACATTCAATTTCAATTCAGGTTTTTCAACCAACTGGCTGGGAATTCCCAACCTTTTGATTTTCAAATTCAAGGGGGGGACGCTCCCCCTCACCTCTCCCTGCGCGACGCCCCTGGTTCGGTTTACGCACGGGAGACTGAGACTGAGAGTGGAAGTGAAGACTGGTGGGGCCCATTGTGAACCGTGAATTTTGCACACGGGGAGCCCGGGAACTTGAAAAAATATAAACTCGATATTTCGTAAATTCCCGTTAGAAACTATTTGTTTAGAAACAACCCGTTTTCGGTAAATTGGCGTTATTGTTTTTATGTTCATTCGCGTATTTCTTTTTACTGCACTCGCACTCCCATTGTATTTATCCGCCGATGGTAAATGTAATGAATACGTATTTATTATGTGTCTTTCAAGTGTTTCAAGCCTTCCTCGGCCGTTCGCTTTATTAGCAATGGAATTGACGCCATTTCCCCGTGATCGGCCATTGTTGTAACGGCCGTTCGCGTCATTCTCTAGCACATCAATAGTCCGTCGCGACGCGTTCTTTTCCCGCGATTGGTATATGATTTAGTAAAACTTTTGAAAGGACGGTAAGGGGATCATTCCTAAGGGTCGAAAGCACCGTCCGTTTGAGTGCGATTCACTTAATTTACCAAAAGAAATGAATTCACCAAAATGAATGAAATTTTGAATGATTTAGATCGCGGCTCTTGACTCGGCTACTGAAAAGATAAAATTGCATTTAGATCTTGATCAATCGAATCTTTGATCTTATTAAAAAAATGGCCCTGAGTCGTCTTAACAAATTAACAGTTTCATTCACCAGGCCTCACAGAAGTTTGTTTGGCACCTCTAAAAGGGTGTTGTAAAGAAGTAATACAGCACTTCTGGCTACTATTTGTGCACTGGCCGCTAAATGGCTTGGTAAATAAATCAAAAGGATAGTTCAAAGAGTTTGCGGTTTTGACTGAGCTTTTACCGGTGTGTTTATGTGGATCGTTATTTGAGCGGTTTTTTGCAGTTTCATCATAGGATGTTTTCACCACTTATCTCATATATGCACTGAAATTTATTTTTAATCATTTATTATATGCCATTATACGGTACACGTTAATTCCAACAGGCTCTTATTCATTATTAACATCAAGAAGAGTCATACATTGATATTTATTTATTTAATTGCAAATACTACAATACAGGCACATGCCCAATTACATTGCAGCATTATTATACATACAGTATTTTAATTTTTGAACATGCCATCCACCATTTCACTGTGTCCTCATGCACTAAATATTGTTGAAAAATACAATACATGCAATACATACAATACATATATTGTAGATATGATTTAATATTTTCATCAATAACTTTGATTTGCATTAGACTATAAAATTACTTTCAGCAATTACCGTACCGGTATCTGTTTGATGTTTTGTCTGATCTACGATACAGCAAGCTCCCTTACGGCAACTCCTTCCTGCGCTATATTTTACACAGTATTCAATAAACTTTCTGTGTCCTGATTACTTTGATAATTTAATATCGACGTTATCATTGTTGTGCACGTAACCCTGTTATGCGCGTCTGTCGTATCCACATGGACTACCATAGATGGACGACAGAGAAGGCACAGGGCAGTCGACCAAACCCCGCATTATTATAGGCCGAGTCAAGTGACTTGGCCCATTCCGCCTATAATACTAATGTTCATTTTAGCATTAGGTTTAACGGACTCTGTGGGCCATGTAATTTGAGTCAGACTATTCCAGGGAACAGGGGCGCGAGCGAGCGGGCGTAGCTGATAGCTATAGCGTGAGTTGCTGTTATCAAATTGTGCTCCTACTTAACGAGCACATTATGTTGCTGGGTTGTTAAACATGAGATAGGGACAAAATATGTATTTGCGTCCACCCCAAACTTGAGCCCGATGATTTTTATGGTATTTTCCCTGAGCATTAAAACGTAGCCAAAGATCTTATTTTTCTCGGACAAAATATGTTATTTGCCTTTACTGCCTTATGAATGTTGTAATTGTTGCTGCCCCCAGGATTTATTTGCATAATGGTTAAATTAAGTTTGTGATTAAATTAATTGTAAATTAAACATTAAATTTTGACAATTTTGCACATTTTATTTCGAAAATTTTAATGGAATATTTATTTTTGAGAATTTATGAGCTTACCCCAAAACTGAAAATGGAAAAAAATATCGCTTAAGCAGAAACTTGATGTTTAGCAAATCCTGATAAAAAGGGATAAAGGTGCTATTGATTATTATTTATCAAGCAAGTTTGAAGTCAATTTCTCAAGCTGTAATTATGTTAAATTATTTTTAAAAAGAAACAAAATAACTATCCCTAAATGGAGCGTAATTAAAAAAAGATCTGAGGTGTTAGCAAAATTATCAAACAGTGAGAAGCTGTAGTCACATGGCTAAACTTGTGCCCATGACTTCATTAAACCTAGTCTTTAATATCTTTAATATCTTTATTGAACAAGCCCCTAATCCAAATCCACATTTTAAAATGTTTGTTGCGTGTTCAGACAAAATATATATAAATAGGTCTTATCAAGAATGATTAGGATAGGCACAGTTAATTGCAAATCCACATTTATTGGTCATATTTGGAAAATCAGGGACACTACATTTAAAAACAATTTTTTAAGCTTTACATTTTTTTGTTTGCATTGCGGGGTCGTATTTATAGACAGAGAAAAACTTTTACTTTCAAACATTTGGTAAAGACAACGTGAGTCATAGTTTGCCAGGCAGAGAGAAATAGTGACAGCAGACAGAGGGAAGGCCGGGTAACCTTTCTGTGGTAAATGTTAGCGGAGGGTCCATTCTCGGGGTATGGTCGGCTCATATTGATCTCTATGCTCTTGTTCTAGTCTTGTGAAACCGTAATGAAAGTTAATCCAGGCTTCACAGTAAAGATTTAACACGTGATTTGTAGTATTTTAGCGATTGCTGTCAAGACTGTCTAAACTTTTATTTGTGACTTACCTAACAAAACTTACACTGCAGGGAAAGTGCTCTATCAGGAAAGATTCAGAACTCATTCAGAATTTTAGAATATAGCTCCCCATGGATTTGTTTACAACGATTGTAGACAATGATTTATTTACAGATAATTAAAATACTATTTTAAAATATGATTAACATGTTAACTGTTTGAATATTTATCGAACCCAATAATTGTAGCCTACTAATTCGTTTAGTTGTTTTGAATGAAGCTTTTACTACACTGCAATATTTTGATTAAAATTCAAAATGATACTGGTTGATCATTCTGTCCTACAGGGATAAGTTCTGGAAGCACTTTTATTTGTTATTTTGGAAGGAACTACATCGTTATCTCTGGGGGACAACAAATAGTGAATTAAGCAATTTATATCATATATATTACTTACTCTAATGGTTGTCTAAGTGATAACAGAAATAATATTCCTCTCACCCAGTGACTACTAAATAAGTTTGAGACTAACTTTCATAGTTCCATCAATATGTTGATGGAAATTTTTAATGATTGGATAATTCAGTAAATTAATTTGATCTTGTAAATGTTTTGATCATATTTGCAGTAGTACACACAATGTTGGTCATCACACATATCTCCACTTTTCAATCCTCACTCACAATTTAGGGCTCAATGGTGAAATATACTATTTCCTATTTTTCCATTTTTATAATTTCCTTTCAATGCTTGATTTAGTTTTGTGTCAAGAGACTTAAAAAAAAGTGAATTTCACCTTAGGCTTAAATAATATCATCCATTCCTAAGCATAGTTTTTCCTAAAAATAATCTGAAAAGTTAAAGTTATGTAATTTTGTTTTATATAAACCTGTTTTTGTTTCAGGTTGCGTCCTCCGGCAGAATGGACTCTCCTTCATCTATCTCCTGCTGCTGCTGTACAACCCCATCGCGCCAGTCGCCACAGTCGAGACCATCTCAGGTACTGTAGAGGGGTGAGCTTTGCTCTCAGGAAGGTCTAGTACAAGTCTATGCTATTTTTCAGCTATCTTGTTGGTTCCCTTTTGCAAAATTTATAGCTTGTACAATGCGAAGGTGTATGGTTATGGTTATCTTGATTTAAAAATTGTTTGAACTAAATTAAGAAAGTAACATATAAAATTGCTATGTAACTGCACTACTATGATAACTATTTTGTAAATGTTGACAAATTTGATGACAAAACTTTGATTTAATAATTTAATCTTATAGTACAGCAAAGCGTTTTTTTTATATCTTAAATCTTACTCAACTATTGTAAAAATGTTTTCCCCCACCAGCTATGTTTAGATGCTTTTTACTCCTTGTAATGAGTGAGTAAAATAAAATACCCTAATATTTGGCTCCCAGTGGGAGTAAAGTAACTATGTTTCTTCCCTTGGGAGACAAAGCAAACCCCTAAAAATAACATTGAAATCAATAATTCAAAAATCAAGCACCTTCAAATTTCTAAGCAGATATTCAAATATGTTGAGGTTTAACAGATTGCAGGCGCTAACAGCAGATTTAGTGGCAGGAATAATCATAAAATAACACTGACAACAATCAGCTGTAAGAACGTTTATGAATTAGGTGTGTAAGAATGTTGCAACAATGAGCTGATCGCTGGTGCTTGAATGGTTGCAGCTACTCGAATGCAGGCACTAATTGCAGGATGAAACAAAATAGATATTATTGTTAATTGCCAAGTTAATGAAATAGGGTTAAAGATTGGTTATTTATACTTGCAAGTGGGGGAAAATTTTATGTATATTTTGAGAGTAAAGCACATTGTCTCTTTCGGAACACAATGTTATACTTTACTCACTCAACACACAAATATAAATATTAAACTGTTAATTTGTAAGTATTTATTCCACAAAATAATACACCCTCTCCTTAAATATTTCATTAAAAAATCAGAGTTTATGATGGTACAATTTATAACTCTGATGAAAATTGCAGTTTTTAATTAAGTAGTAGGTCCTAGTGAAAATATATTTTTTAAATGAAATTTACAGCATATCATTCTGTTCAATAGATGAACTGGTTTCAATACTTTTTTGATCAGTAATCATACAATTAGTGCCGTTTGAATGTGTGTTAGTGGAACGAAGTAGATAAGAGTGCAGTCGGTGACTAACTAAGTTGTCTGGTAAACACTCATTTAAAGGTGACACTCTGCCTATCCCTTTCATTGCACAACCAAACAATACTCACTGCACTTATCAATAGTCTCCACTCACCACTTACCTAATAAACAGCTTCTGCGAGTGATTTTGAGTAGCTCACCAGCTAGATAGTATTTCTTATTACTAATTTTTACTTCCTAGTCTTTTCTATAAACTTATATACTCGTAAATTTTACACCAATTTCCCACTCTCCATTAAATGATTCCGCGCTCAGTTTGTCACTTCTTACTTACTTACAGGAAAAAATATTATTATTTTTATTTTTTACAGCAAAAAAATTATAGATAATAAAATTTTTTTTCGTCGTGGAAAAATTACAAAAAGAAAATTAATGAATAATTGAGGAAAATGATGATAGTCGATGAGGCAACATTTTGAGAAATAGATTGAAGAAATGAGCAACCTCTTATACAACAAATATATACAGCAGACCCCCCCCCCCCCTCCCGCTTATCTGTGCTCAAGACAGAGACCTAGCTGAATAACGATTTGGCTGGTTAAATTGACATATCCGATAACTCTAAATAATAACATATATCACAACTGTTTTTGTCAGTATTGATTCTTATATAAAAAGTGAAAATTATAAATTTTTATGATGAATTAGATCTATCTAATTCCATAATTTATCGATTTTTTCCATAAACTATCTAATTTTCCATAAAAATCATCAATATTGTCCATTTCCTGCTGATCTTGTTTCATAAAACTGACATGTTGATATAAATTGGCCGGTTAAAAAGAAGCTGGTTCCACAGAGTGTAGGCTGGTTAAAGTGACATCCAGTTGAAAGGTAGCCATATAAAAGGGAATCAAATGTTATTAAAGTTTAAAATTTACTAAAGAAGTTAAAAATATATTACTGTCTCAAAATATTCTATACACTTTTTTAATGTTTATGTATCACATGCCTGTGACATTGACATTTAAGACAATTCACTTGAACCCTCTTTACCGGCTATGAACAGAACATATTTGTAATAAAAATTCAGAAAACAACCAAAAACCGTTAATGTACAAGAGATTCAATGTTAATTAAGGATAATTTTTGGCACATCAGGTTTGTTTGGTGAGAATGAATATTTCCCAAGATTTTACATATTTAATGTGGTTTCACCCTGTTGCAGGACACACGGGGCGCTACCTCAAGTCGGTGGTGTTCTTCACTGTGGTCAATGCCATCGCTCAGTTCGGGTTCCAGATCGTTTTGTTTTCCTACCCTCCTTATGGCAGCATCGTCTATCCCAACTGTAAGTGGTTCTGATATTATATATATACTGTTTGAGTGGTGAGTCTTGCATGAAACTTTTTCAAGCATCGTTTGAAGGGGAGGAGGGGAAGTCTATGGGACTTATTTATTTACAAGTGTCACATTGGTTTACATTTTAAGCTATAGGCTAGGTAAACATATGACTAGTCAAAATAATAATATCTTAATTATGAGTACTTAAAATAACCAACAATTTACAAGAAATGTAGACAACTTTCTACATACACAAAATTTGATGTCAAGAGGTAAATGAAAGGGTACTCTTTCACAGAGTCGTATGCCTGACTCACGAGATGGTTTCTCAGGGAGTACCTAAACCTCTTTAAATCGTGTTCTTGTTTGATTGGTTCAGGGAGCTCATTGAACTCCTTCAATGCAGTCAGTGCTTCAGATTCAAAGTCAATGGTAATAGGCTCCCTTTTCATAGAGGGTTAGGCGTTAGATCTGGTAGTGAAGTATGCCACCAGCTGGTGTGTATGTGTATTTTGGATTTTTGAAAAAAGATATGGGTTGGATGAAGCACATTAATTCAAAGATGAATAGAGGCAAGGGGAAGAATTTTAGAACTTACACCTTTTCTTCTAAAGCCCCGCTCCTTCACTGCTGGTAAAGTAGCTGTTGAAAAGTGGACTGAGTAGAATTTTCAAATCAAAACTATAGTTTTTGCCTATCAAGTTACATTTGGGGTCGTAAATTGAGGTTTTGTTTGATTACTTTATATTCAAAAATACAGTTACTATGTTAGAAACATTCTAAATATTAGATTTTTTTATTATTCAAGGATTTTTTTTTATTATTAGAGAGTTTATATATAGTAAGGTCGCACACTCATGCAATATGATGACGTGACAAGATTTTTTTATCTTTTGTCTTTGGTCATCTAACAGCAACAGCTGATGCTAGACATTCATTATTGGTTTTTATGTTTTATTGAAAAAATAATTTTATAAAGTTAAAGACTATTTATTATTTTCTATGTAAACAGCTGTTTAGGTCTATTGATTTAATATCTTCAAGAAAAAAATTTTCTAATTTATCGAATGTAGTTTTTGGTTTTTATTTGATTTAGAGTACATTTTATAAATATTGCTAACAGTTTTTATTTTGAAGACTTCAATTGTCTGCAATATTGCAGCAGAATTTCAATAGTGTGAATCCACATTTGATGCTTGTATCGTATACCCACATCTCTTAACGCCTGTGTTCACATGCTGTCTCCCAATGTACATTGTCTCTATAACAAGACACTGTTTTGGTTGCAAACTTTCCATTCACGGTTTCACCTTGGAAACCTGAAGCAATTAGAAACATGCCATCGGTTGATAACACAAGAGCTTGTCGGTGTTTAAAATGGCTGAAAGCAATTGTTAACTGGTACTAGAGATACCATTTGCCTTTTAATGAATACTAAAAACTGTAATTAAGATGGGTTAAAAAGTTGGTTTTTAGTGGTAAGGTGGATAAAATTTCAATTTTTAGTTTTCTTACCTGTCCCTTGACCTAACTTATGTTAATTTTTAAGTTTTCTTGTTTTATTATTTGTTTTAGTCATCGTGGCTGAAAATATAATAAAAAAATCGCTGAAACTTGGATAGGATTGGGTTGTAGGAAGTTTAATGGCCAGCAAGATATTCAGTCTAACTCTTACGACTTGGGGATTAGTTCAAATTTGAGCTTTTTAATGAACTGCAGTAGTAATTCATTTTGATGATTAGTACAGTATATTAATTTACTTATACTAGTAGTTTACGTGTAGTTCAGTAAACTTGTCGTAAAATTTTCTTTAAAAAACTTGTTGTAGCTTCAGTAAATCGTTTAGAGTAACTCCAAAATTTGTTTGTCTCAGGTGATACAAAAAGGCAAGCAATTAAACACAAAATACAGGAGGTTTTACCATTAATGCTGGTCGTGTGACATTCATTAAAATTGCTGTGCTTATTTATTTTTCCATAAGCTATTTTATTACTGGCACCTAATTTTGAATCCCCCTTTTATATGAAAATTAACTTTTTTTCAAACTGCCTCATTATTGCTTGGAATAAACTATTAATTTTTACATATCTATCAAAAACAGAAACATAGAATGAGATTTCTGGGTTTATAATTTTATACATGCAAGTTAAAGCATAATTTAACTTTGATAACCTATCAAAAGGATGACTAGTTGTCGTGATTATGGCGATTCGTCATTTAACCTAAAAATAAAGTAAGTGATAAGCTTGTCAACAACCATTGGTGATGAATGTGTGATTGTTTGCAAAAGTTATCAGCTATATGCAATTTTACACACCCAGCAATAAAAGAGAAGATTCTTTAATAGCCACATCATAAAAATACCGGCTGTACAACCTCATAAACAGTAATGTTCATCATCTATTGATTTTTTCAATTGTAGAGTCGTTTGAATGAATTATGGGCCATTTCAATGATAACTGGATGTTGCTTCTAGTCGTGCTCAGAATGTAGTCGTGATGGTCATAAACTGTTATTATTGCCCATTAGAATCATTTAAGCACTTTTTTCCTGCTTCCCCTTAGTTATATTCTCTGTTGATAAAAAAATATATAACGACAACTTGAGAAGAGTTATTTATGAGAGTCTGTTGCATAGAACAAATTCATACAAGGACCTAATTTAATTAGGATATATCTAGGATCTACCATCAACACGTTCACTCCTGTATATATGCTGGACAGAGTATTATACTTTATACCTACTGACCAAATTTAACACAAACGACTACCAGTATACCAACTAACTTAAAGTGCCAGAAATTGCCACAGGTGTGTCACATATCTAAACAGAATGAATGTAAAGTACCAGGGCTTTACCATGTTGAGAAAGAAAAATGAAGAGTAAAATTTAATTAGTGGGAGCCACATTTTGTCCACCGGTCTATTTAAATAAGCCACCAGCACATAAATTTGCCCTTCATCCATGGTGTATAACACATGGCACAAATATTTGTCAGCTGGTTTATATTCAAGCAAAAAAAATTGGGTTGCGGGAGTGAAATTGATAAATTAGTGATCTAAATTATTCATACAAAGGCTTGAAGACTTGAGAAAAAAATTTTCAAGCCAAAAAATAACATTATGTTTCTACATACTATCCATGTAATAACTAATATTAAGATAACACTTACACAACAACATTTTATTTTCCTATGGAGGCCTATGGAGAAAGTATTGTTTTTGTCAAAATTTTAGAATTTGAGTTGTTAGTGGAAATATTCGTTTTAGTGCTCTCTGAATCCAAAAAAGTGTTTTTTGGAGTGGTGTCCATCCATGTGTGTGGATGTATGTAAACAAAGCTAGAGAGGACACTAGTGGTCTGATTTTCATGAAATTTGGCATATAGGTATAAAGCCATGATGTCTCCAGGCTTCATTTTTCATTTTAATTTTTTTATTGATTTTTAAGGGTATTTACCCTATAAAACCCATAAAAATACAAATTTCTCAAAAACGGCTTTTACAGTTAGGATTAAAATTCCATGGTTCCATGGTGGTTTGGTAGTGTTCAAGATGTCAAGCAAAATGACACCGTCCATGTCTGTAAAAATTTGTACTGCAGATTCAAAAGTTATGGGGGTTTAAGTGTTAAAAATTCATATTTTCAAACTCTACGAAATCTGTAACATTTCAAGAAAATATACTTGCAACCATTAAATATGGATTGAAAAAATAAATAATCCGGTATTTTAAATTATTAGTCTACATCAACTGGGTGGAGAGATAATTGATATTTTCGTTTGGTAGTAAACGCAGTATGTTGTCTAATGTTATTCTTATGGTAAATATTCAAAAACTAATATTTCCATTGCTGAGCTATTTCAATAACATTTGGTATGCAGTGGGATAATTGTAAAATTATTTTATTTTATCGTAGATTTTCTTGCTTTAAGGGAGAAGTATGTTGTCAGTTTTGGTGGTACTATTGAATTTTAAATCTGAAGTTGTACTGTTCATTTCTGGATTGTCGGTGTGCAGGCAGCGAGATGGAGCGGTGGTGCCGGTACGCGGGCCTGGTGCAGCTCAAAGACATCGAGCCGCTGGATGCGATCCGCATTCTCACGCCCGAGGTAAATTGAATTTGATTAATGAAATTTAATTTTTTTCATTCAGTTACAGTAGGTTTTTTCTCTAATTACTGCATTAGTAGTTGCAGTAATATCTACTGAATCAGTGGTAGTGTATGGTGTTTAATTTTTAATTTGAAAACTCATTTCTACTAGGTGAAATAGAGAAGTTGCCAATCCTAAATGTTTACGTTGATTCACTGACAGTATAGGAGTGTCAGTAAG
The DNA here is from genome assembly GCA_035578135.1 of Flexamia atlantica. NCBI lineage: Eukaryota > Metazoa > Arthropoda > Insecta > Hemiptera > Cicadellidae > Flexamia > Flexamia atlantica. Next base: position 45,730,968 of record JAQJVK010000004.1, read on the forward strand.
TTAACCCACTCTTATGGGTGGATTTTTGAACAGGTAATTTTAAATTTTTAGCTATTAGGACTTAACCCTTGAGGGGGCGCTTCACCGGCAAAACGCGAGCGGGCGCATGCGGAGTCTTACTCCGCAACACTAGATTGCACAATTTTAACCGATTTTACTTGTTTTATAACGAAATATTGTATTAAAATGTTGACAAACTTCAATAGGAATCACATTTCATCGTCGATTTAATTAATTGTTCAACTTAATAGGTGTAATATTTCAATTAAACATAGTAAGTAGTTTTCTAGTATAAAATATGTATTAATTATTATTTACATTTTTGGAATTTTTAATTTCGCTTCTTTTTTTCGAAAGCAAAAGGAAAAGTCCAAAACATTAATAATAATTACAAATCCATTGCTATTATGAATTTTAAAAAAAGGTATCAGTGTCAGTGTAACGGGAGAGGGCGCTCCGCAAACTGAGACGGCATCTCTGAATTGCATATAACGAAGTACCAAGGGGGGGGTGGGGGGTATAAATAGCTTTAGGATATTCCTAGAATAAGGGGCATAAAGTACGCAGCAGGACACGACCGCCGACACCCATTATGTCTGTTTATTTTTACATAGAAAACATGTGTGGAGGAAAACTCCGCGTGCGCCCGCTCGAGGGTCAATAGTTTAAACCAAATTTATTGTTAGAGAATTATTTATTTCTTTACGTTAGACTTGAACAGTGAATGTCTAAATAAAATAAAAAAGAAGCAGCTAAAACCTATTGAATATAATGGTTATGTAACGAGATTTAGGTAAACATTTTAAGTAAGCAAACAAACGGCTCATTTTTGGCCCTGGGGCCCTTGGTCATTTTTTTCAAATGACATTCTTTGAAAATCTGATGACATCTTTCTGTTGTGAAAGTGAAAGGTTAAACCGACTTTAACTTGAAGGTGCTGATGCTGGCTGTCTCAATACTGGTGCTGGTGGTGTGTCGAGCGCTCAACAGGCGACGGAGGCTAGATGACGACCAACTGCTGCCGGTGATAACTTCCCCCACCAGCGACAACGAGAGGGTGACGGAGAGGCGGCGGTACTCCCTGCTGACCATACTGGGTGAGTACACTAAGTATTTAAGTAATTTTACAAGTTACCCCCAGTTGGATCCTACCTGGCTTTTGCTAGTATAGGTACCAATACTGGGTACTGTACAAAAGTTGTAACAATTGGAGACAGTGTTGTAGCTGTCGGTCAGTGAATAACTTCAATTCCCCACCAGGGGAGGCTGGACTTGACGGCAGGTTGGGCGGGGGTGTACTGGCGACCAAGATGAAGGCCAATATGAGGGCCACCTGATTCCTTCTTTTTCATAATAACCTACTTCATATGACCCACTTTTTTCATAATAAATTAACTACGGTCTTAACTAGAGGTGTGCGGATAGTGAATTTTTGGATCGGATCGGATAGCTTATGTTCAGATCGGTTTCGGATCGGATAACAACAGGTTCGGATCGGATAATACCGGATTCGGATATTTACGGTGCGGCATAATGAGCAGATTTAGGTTTTCTCATAAGCCTAAGGTAATTGCAAGGAACTACCATATTATCCTAATGTGTAAGGTAAGATTTGCCTTGATAGGGTTGTGTTGTTGATTGTTGTGGTATATTGTTTCCAATATAGGCCAAATGTCAATTATTAAAGTATGCAAAGGTTCATCTAAATATCTGTTAAGAATTTAGAAATTCATTGATTCCCCTTAAGCATAGGTAGTATGTAATTGAATAAGCTTATTAGGCCTAAATCAATTTCTGGATTTGCAACTTAAAAAATCCTTTTTCAATGTAACCTAAATTTGTCCACTATTAGGCCTCTGTCTTTTTTGTTCTTTTCCTTATTTGATCAGAGACTAGGCCTAAGTGACTAGACAAAAGAATTAAATATAAAACTTGATTCACCATTCACCTCATATTTGAAGAAAGCTTTACATTTTTATTTATGCATTGATGCCTGACAACCTCCAAATAATACTAAAAAAACAAAGCAAGTCTGAGCATTAAACTTAACCTAAATTTCAAGATAAGCTTCAAATGTTGTAAGTTTCAGTATTAAAGCTAGGTCATTTAATTAGAACAAAGGTCTATTTGTTTTATACCACAAACAACAAGCAAACTCACTAATTATTTTCATAGACTTAGGTTGTCAAGTCGCATTGTACTGTTATCTAAGAATGTCCATTTTAATTGAAAATACGACCGGCCGGCTTTGACGAGGCTTAAATCGTCAAAGATTAATATTACAGCAAAATAAAAACTTATTTGTGATCGTTCAACTCTCTATTTCTAGGTAGGTAATTGTTTAATTGATAAATAAAGAAATCTGGCGATTGAAAGAAAGACGTTCTTGAGTTAATTCAGCTTTTAAGCAGACGACATTCAAAAATGAAGTGAAATGGAAAGACAAAGCAATAAATGAACAGGTCCGCCAAATCTTTGACAGCCCAAAATTATTGTAGGCTTTTTATTTGATCGTATCAACAGGCCACTTAAGATATTTACGGCCTGAAATATTCGTACGAAATATCAACACGACTATTTATTTATGGGGTATTTACGGGATATTTCGTTTTGGAAATTCAAGACGACTGTTGGACACTGTCGACACTGCCGGTCAATGGGGAACACTGATTTGTCTTGATTGCGATTCTCCCTCATACCAATTGATGTTTCGTCAGTAACGAATACTAATCGTGACAGAACAATTACAGGATGTACTACTATTTGTTAACTGATTTAATGCTAAGATGCAAGAATTTATCTCAAGAAAATGTTTGTTATGTGTCGGGTATTGCGCAGTAATCTGATCGTATACAACGATCTCGATGTAATCGCGAGTCGCAGTATCGGCAACCGAAATACATCGCTTGATGCATACCACTACATAATCGCATCGTGTTGAGGCGTTGTTCTAGCCGCTATCCCAACCGTCGCATTTCAAAGCGTCGTTTTTGCTCCGCGATGTTTTCTGTCACTAATGTATTTTCGTCGGCAGTGACTTCTTTTGTTTGGAAGACTTTCCTTACTTGAAAATTTGATCTCTCTTTACAATTTACCCCAAAAAATGCAGTCTATCCGATGGAGTCGAATATCTAGTCTGTCTTACCGGATAGTTATAAAACCCTCGGATCGGATTCCGATATCCGATCCGATCCGAATCCGATCCGAGTTTTCGGATATCCGCACACCTCTAGTCTTAACTTTTTCTTAGCGCAACTCAACAGCAGATGCACAGGCAGCACCTCCCTATGTCTGCTGGTTCCTACATAAGGATACATAAGGCTACATAAGGAAATGTTTTTAGTTAAAGTTGCCTGGTATACAAATATTTTTAGTTAATAAGTAATATTTTATTTGAGTCGGTCAATTCCAAAACTCGTTCTGTCCACAAAAACAAATTTTTGGGTTTTTGCACCATTTGATAGCTGGTTGCCATGGTAATACATTTCAGAGGTCTAACAGTTCCTAAAGTCGTTATTTCCTATTTAAAAATCACTTTGAAAACCGGGTACAGTTCCAGAACTCGTCAAGTCCTTGTCTAAAACTGTTCCATAATCCATTATGTCCTCCACCTTACAGTTACTGGACCAAAACTCGTTAAGTCCTATAGAACTTCACTTTTCATATGGTGATTCAGTTCCAATAGTCATTTTGTCCAAAATAAATCAGACTAATCAGTTTAACATGGAAAAATCAGTCTTACAACTGAAATTAGTATTAGTTTTATAATATTTGGGGAGCTGAATTTTAATAACAACTGATTTTGGGTTGGTGCACCTGATATTCATCTTCCGTTCAACCTTGCTGTGTCCAAGAGACTGTTTTAAAGTTAGCTCTGCATTCTTGACTAGACCTTCGTCAAGTATTTTATTGTAAAAAAATTAGGACTTTGGCAATGAAATTAAGTAGTTTTTATAATGTGTAATTAAGTCCAAGCTTATTTTATTTTATAATCTTTAATAAGATATTTTTAATTAACTTCCTCTTTTTTTGTTTTGGGAGTGTAAAATATAAAAATTTTGGACTTTGGCAATGAAAATAATTTTTATAATGAGTAATTAAGTCCAAACTCATTTTATAATATTTGAATAGTAAGAGTTTTTAAAATTAACTTACTCTCTTTATGTAACCCTAGTCCCAAACTTCCAAAATCAATTTCACTAGGTGTAAATAGGCAAAAGTTCCAAAACTCGTTAACTCCCATTTACAGTTCCAAATCACGTTATGTCCAAAATATATTATTAATTTGTAAATAAACTGAAACCTTAATATTTTTAGGATTAGGAGTAACAAGTAAATAAAAAAATATAGAAAAATAAGGAAAAAGAATCAATTTTATTCTACAAGTCTTAATGTTATAAGATGTTTTTTTTCATTTCCTGAAAAATTTCATGTTTTGGACATAACGAGTTTTGGAATTGATCGACTCATTTTATTGTACTGTGAAGTAAGTAGCTTAAGTTTTTTTTTTATGGAATAAACAATGTTTTTCATTCATTCATTCCTTGGGGCCCTGTTCCAGCATCCATTGGATAAAGGTATACCTTTGCCCACCCAGTCTAAGCCCACCTTTTTCTTTTTGCTTCCCTTGTATTAATCTACCAAAGGCTGTGAGCTTAAGAGATAATGGAAGGGTAGCACCCTTTTCTGGTAGCCGTACAAAAAGACAAAATAATGGCTGAAGTACCTGCACAGGATTTTCTTGTGGGGTGGGGGAACCCAGCCTACCAAATCCCCACTACATAAAAAAGTTAGTTACAAAATATCGGGGCCCTGTACAGTCACTTCTGTTTTGCAGAGATTGGAAACAATCCGCTTCCTTAGGAATTATTTTGCAGCCTTTATGTTTGACCGTGTAGCTGCTTCAGCTTATGTTCAACTGTGTGCCTCAACTGAAACTCAATGAGTCACAACATCATTCATATTGAAGAATTTTTTCCAATTTCTTTGAAATGCAGAAGTGATTGTGGGTGGCCCCAATATTTATGGGCCACCCATAAATAAGTTTTTTGTGACATTGGTGTTTGACTGTGTAACATCCAAACAACTTTGGAGCCTATGTATGGGATTTATATAGGCGGTGAAGCCCAAAAATTGGTTAGAGTCAAGATCACTTGATCAAAATAATCATGTCATTGAAAAATAAAATAACCTGTAAATCTCCTAACTCATGAAATAAATGAAAAAAATACCTTAATTATGCACTGTCTTTCCTGATTGTGCTACAATACCCCTCCGAAATCCAGACTAATAATAAGATGGAGGAGTGATCCGTATAGCAAAAATCCAGATAATCTAAAGTCATTGAAGAATCGTATGAATTTACTAGTGCCTGCTGCATTGGTGCTGCAAATTATGTTACCAGACTGTATTATGTAGCAAGAGTGTACATATTAGTGGATCGACAATTTCACAGGGTTCGATGCTCAGTGCTTCCGTTTATGCAGGGCAGTGGCAACTGCTATTCTTAAAAAAATGAGATTTTACAATTTTTTTATGTTTTGGATAAGCTTGTTAATAACCTAGGATCTGGATGATTAGGTTGTGAGTAATCCTTTGTGAAATGTAGTTGTGATCTAAGTAGTTTGATTATGATTGAAGATTATTTTGATTCTGGCTCTTATTGTCTAGGAAAGTACCTGGTGCTGGCATCGCTGTGTCTGGCCGGTATCCTGCGGCCTTCCGCACTCAGTGGTGTTTACTACGCTGTGTTCCTCCTGACGATGACATGGTGGGCCCTCAACAAGAACTTGGGCAAAGGTTTGATAAAAAATGTTTTTTCACAATAACATAATATGCATAGTAGACTCTCTATTATCGGGACCCTTCGGGACCGAGGCCTGTCCAGATAACAATTTTTTTGGTTTAACTGACGTTTCCTAAAATTAATGAATAAATCTATATATTAAAATTAAGATATTTCACGATAGTTTGACTATTACTAATTCTCATGTAAATCGTCGATATCACCTTAGTCGCTGAAAGTCAGACTAATTGTACTTAAATTTAAGAGATATTTAAAAATATCATTAAGTACTGGTCTCAAATATTTTTCCACACTGAAGAATCGTCGAAACAGTACTGTCCATTTCCTGCCGATCGCATCTGGTTTAACGGATGCTTTAATAAATATTTACTGGTTAAAAATATGTTACATTTGCCGAGAGTAGTCCTGTTAAACCAATGTTTGGTTAAAAGATATCTGGATAAGAGGGAGTGTACTAAGCCTTTATGTAATTTCATGAATTGCTTTGTTTGTTTTTGTTTGTTTAGTATAACATTAGTATAATATTTTAAGTATAATATTAGTATAGTATTTTTTTAAAATTATATTAGTAATGAATTTTTTATGACCAATGTGAACAGGTGATGGATGATGTTTTATCTGTTTACTCTTCCCCTCCCAAGTGTCAAAGAGCTTCTTTCACCCCATAAGAAAAAATAAAAATACTGAAAAAAACTGCCATTTTCGCAGCAGTCTGAAAACTATGTTATGAATGTTAACAACTACCTTTATGAGTGTTACCTGACATTAATTATTTTTTTGTTCATAAATAAAAATAAATAACTATCTTCTTTTAAAGTAACATATTTTCTCTGGTATAATCAGTACAAGTTTAAGTTTTAACTGTTTCTAAATTTTTGCTTGAGGTTACAATACAAATTTGATTGAACGATCAATAGTAGTACTGTGTTAATACCCCCGTTGCAGCAGTCCTGCATACTCAGCGAATTTCAAGTGCATAAATAAATAATTTAAATGAAGTCTCGCATCAAGTAAAACCAATATAAATTCAAAAAAAGCGTGCAAAAATACTCTCCTAGTGGCTTTTAGGAGCAAAAGGCTATACAAAAATAATAGCCTATACTTGGTACGAAAATGCAATGTTCAAAACTTCAAAACAGCTGGCTTTTCCAATTTAATCATATGGAGAAATGACCAGCTATTTAAGTTTGAGTAAAAAATGTCATAAACGTCATCAGTAAAAATCTGTGTTCGATATAGTACATTTATTTGACATATTTAGTTATCTGGTCTTTAAATAAGCCATATGTCTGTATCCACCATATGGCTTTGAATCAAACATCAGCTCACATGTTTTAATGTAAACAAAGCAAACGTTTTAGATCCCAATGCTACTTAAAAGGCAGTTATTTTATGTTATTTTTTGTTTTCTAGCAAACTTTAAGAAATTACAGTACTTTTCCTGAGTCCCTGACATTAAAACATTTAATTTGAGCCCTTTTCCCTCATCCTGTGACTTGCTAATGCCCACAATTGCTATTCAAAAAAAAATTATTCTCCATAAGATTAGTATGGAAAAATGCAGGTTTGCTGCCACAGAAATTTGAAAATGAGGTATCATAGGCTACAATCCAATATATCTAAACAATAAGAAGCCATATAACATGTTTTATCAAGATATGTTGAGGAATAAGAAAGCTATCCAATTTTATTTACCTTTCATAAGGTTAACAATGGGAAAGAGAGTACACAGGTTTGCTGCCTCAGGAATTTGATGATTTGGGTATTTTAAACCATAATCAAGTAGATATTAGTTGCATGAAGCCCCATGCCAGTTCTTATCAGGATATTTTGAGAAATGAGCAAACTACATAACTTTTTTTATTACCCATAAGGTTAACATGGAGAATGAGTATGCAGGTTTGCTGCCATGAAAACGTAAAAATAGGGTATTTTAGGCCATAATCCAGTATATTTCACTAGATGAAACCACATATAAAGTTTTATCAAGATACGTTAAGAAATAAGGAAGATATAGAAATTTTTATTTCCCATAAGGATAACATGGGAAATGAGTATGCAGGTTTGCTGCCATAAAAATGGAAATATCGGGGATTTTAGATTAAAATGCATTAGATCTCATCTGAATGAAGCCACAAACCAAGTTTTATTAAGATATGTTGTGAAATAAGCGAGATATAGAATTTTACTTATTTCCCATAAGGTTAACATAGGGACAACGTACTGTGTTTACCACTTTCAGTATCTCGGTAACCAATGGACATAGAGCAATGATTTAAAATACTAAATTGTTTGTTTTTTCGAGCTGAATTCAATGGTGCTAAACAAAATTGGATTATTTTTATTTTTCTATGTGAAAAACCCAAAAAACCCATTTTTTTGGGGTTTACCCCCCTTTACCCCCCCCTTCCAGTGGTCCAATCAGGCTGGTTTTCGAACTCATACGAATAATTACTACTTTACACACCTGTGCCAAATTTCATTCCGATCGGACCATTTTTGCGAGCGCTATCGTGCTTACAGACACACATATATATATATATATATATATATATATATATATAGATATATATATATATATTTATAGAAATTCGAACGAATGGTGTTTTTTGCTTCTGGGGGCCCCAAAACGAAAAGTTATCATGGTCTCAGGCTTAGGTCTTACCATGAGACCTACGGTAATAGCTTCTTCCCTATAGGGGAAATTCGCTAAAACAATCTGATAGTTTTAGAAGAAAAAGAATGCTGAGTTCACTCACTTTAAATGACGCAGGTACCGACGCAGGTACTTTATTTTTAGGCTCATGCGTGCTTGTAGCACGGTGGTCGATTTACAGTCTGATGTTGATGATCTATGGAAAAATTATCATACTGATAAGGAAACATCTCGTTTTAGTTCCTTTTTGTTGGCTCAAAAGTTACTCTGATTTTTCTGTAAATCAGCCTAGGATGGAAAGTGTTCCAGACTACTATTACAGGAAAAAAATCAGCTGATTTACAGAAACCGACGTTTAATGTCGGTGTTTAGCTTACTTTTAGAGGAATTTAGTGACAGCACTATCAGCAGTAGCAAATGTTTGTTTGTTTATTATAGGTTAGGTTTGAAGAATTGAGAAACAAATTGCTTTATGCAAAGAATACGTTATGATGAAACTGACTCAGAAACATCTGTTTTCTGTTCATTTTTGTTGGCTCTAAAGTTACCGATTGCCGTCCTAATCCGCAAAAATCTTTGCTGTACTAGGCCAAAAAAACGGAAGTATTCAATCAGCTGAATTACAGCAAACCAACATTTAACTTAATGCTTGTTTATTGGTCACTTTTTAGAGGAATGTAGTAGCAGCTCTGGCAGCAGTTGCGAAGGTTTGTTCTGTTTGTTATAGGCCTAGTTTAGGTTTGAAGGACTGAGAAACGTATCAGTTTATGCAAGGACTACGTTATGATTGAAAGTATGTTTTTTTCTGAGTACTTAAATTTGATAAAAAGTATCGTACGTTACATGGCCGGTAAGTTTTACCGTACTCGCATGAAATTCCTGTACTCGTTTTTGCTCGCGCGGGAACTATCATGCTCGTTCGGCAAAACAGTACCTCCCGGCCTAGAAATGTAACATACTATTTTCAGGGTAGTACGATGAAAATTATCATACCCTAAAAGTAAAGTAATATTCTACATTTAATTACATTTAATTGCCGCAGGTTTCGCAGTCATCTGCCGTCTGTTGCTGCTGCCAGTCGCGGGTCACATCGTCACAATCTACCTCTACCAGATGCAGTGGTTCCAGGAGTACTTGCCTAAAGATGCACCCATAGCCAGGTAACCCTCTGTTGTTGTTTGAATGCAAATTACTGTTAAAACATGGTTATTTTTCTGGTTAGCCATTGTGTATCCTCATGAAAATCAACAATCGTTGACCATTATAGTGGGTACGCTCAGCCACTTTGCCGACAGGCTTATTTGCTTGAATAAGTCATTTTAGGTACACCGTATTTATTTGGTTAATGTCTTGATGATGTTGTAAAGTTCTGTTTTAGATGTTAAATTTTAAGGAATTGCTTTTTTATTTTACTAACTGGAATCCGATCTCGTTTTCAGTTGGATGGGATTTTTTTCTAATCATTAACAGCAAATGTTAATGATTAGAACAAAAAAACTTAAATTGACTTATCAATCTAAATCAAAACATAAACTGACTTATCACCAACAATGAATATTATGGGTGTGTTATATACGAGTATCATATTTTTTTGAAACCGAGTTTACACTACACAACTCAGTCTTGCAAAATACTTTAAAGCTTGATTCAATTAGTTATTCCCACGATTACTATAAATTGGTATGTGGGATTGAATTTAACGACCATTTTTTTTCATACACTGTTAACCCCACTCAACTGTAAAACCGTATTTTTATTTTTTATAACCTCTTAAAATATATTATTTTATATATTATACCACAGAATTATTTAATATATTACAATTATACTAGTGCAAATGTAGCTGAGTGTATACACAATCAGAAAGAGATTCTTAATATTGAATTAAATATTTATGAAGTTCATAAAGTTATAAAAGCATGTTTAAGATGATCTGGATTATTGTCACTTAATAAAAAAAAAAGATTTGGTTTTAACTTAGGAACACTTCCAAGTTGAATAACTCAAAATATCACATCGTATTTATTAATAATAATTGTTTTTGACATGATGATTAAGTAGAAGTATGTAAATATTATCATCTACTCTTTAAAATACTTGACTAATAATAAGCTGAAGACTTGTGTTCTTTTTTACTTGACCCACACCTCTATTAAATCGTTTAATTAAAAAACCCTTTAAAAGCTAAGTTTGGCGAAATTGAGTTAAGACCATATTATTGTTCAAAAGGGTAAACAAATTTCTATGCAATAACCAGTCATGTCCAGTACTCAGAACGCTACTAAAATCCATTTTGAAGTCTGTTTTTAGAGCAAAATCCCGTCTTGTTCAGGTTCTTAGCGAGTTTTTGCACTGAGTAGTAGTGAATTTCTTTTTGCTCTCTTGGAGATTGGCAGCAGTGATGGTCGTTTGCAACTTTTGATTATTTGATTTACTGCTTGTTTTAACAAAAATTTTGTTTTATTTTATAAATTCTTTATTTTATTGATTTATTACTTTAATATAAGTGATTAATTTTGGCTTAGTGCAAAAACCCGTCATTTAAAATATTTTCAAAAATTTTTGTAAATGAATCGTTTAGTTCAAAAACCCATTAAAAGCCAATTTTGGCGAAATTGAGTTAAGACCATATTATTGTTCTCAAAAGGGTCAACAAATCGTTCTGTGCAATAACCAGTCATGTCCAATGCTCAGAACAGTCAGAACGCTACTAAAATCCACTTTGAAGTCTGTTTTTAGAGGAAAACCCTGTCATGTTCAGGTTCTAAGCTGGTTTTTGTACAAAATAGTAGGGAATTTCTTTTTTGCTCTCATGAAGATTGGCAGCAATGATGGTTGTTTGCAACATTTGATTATTTGATTTACTACTTGTTTTAACCAGAATTTATGTTTTATTTTATAAATCCTTTATTTTATCGATTTATTGCCTTAATATAAGTGATTTATTTTGGTTTAGTGCAAAAACCTGTAATGTAAAATATTTTCAAAAAAGTCTTTTGTAAAAATATAGGTAGTACCTATAAAAAAAGATTCACCACCACAAACATTCATTTACTGGTTACTTTCAAGCACAAATTTGTTTAAAACATGGAAATAAATTCATAGTTGATACGTTTTTTTTATTTCCTCAAAAATACATTTTTGGCTTTTGACGGGTTTTTGAACTAAATGATTCATTTACAATTCATTTACATCATATAAACACGGCCTGGCAGGTACCTGGGCCTGACGGCTCTGCAAACGACGGACTGCACCGACCCTCGCTCAGGCCACGTGACGGACGAGGAGTGGGCGTCGTTCGTCTCGCCCCTCGCCCTCGTCTGGCTCTACTTCATGCTGTGGTACGAGAGCAGCATGCTCTTCAGCCGACCGGTGAGTCTTGGAGAAGTCGGTTTTGTCCCAGTATGGTGTTACTCGGGCGGTAGCGGTTTTGAATTTGGTTAAGAGTGGTTGGAAAAATCGAGGTTTTTTTTTTTTTTTTGGAGGGGTTTCTGAAAATGTATTCAATGTGGTTAAGTCCCACAATGGCACTCCAGCACGCATCGTGAAATTACGATTTTCAATCTGAACAGCTGTTTGTTTATCCATATGATTATATTGGAAAAAGGCATTCTGTTTTAAATGTCACAATTTCAAATGACCGACACAATGTTGGCATTAGGCCTTAACTTTGTCCAAAACTGACCCGACAGTTTTACTAACTGTGCACTTAGCCAGTCCACATTATGCGAGTTTGTTAGACTCAACTTAAACGGTTTTTTTATCTAAATATATAAAAATATATGGCAAAATTTACATTTGGGTATAGTATTAGTATTAGGCATTCAAATCTCGACTTACCAACTTATGAAACAAATGTTTTAAAGTCAGTGGCATCAAGAGACGGTATAAAATATTTACTCTGTCCACATAAAAAATGCAATTAATATAATGTAGAAATGATTTTGAATTCTTAATTTAGTAAATCAATTAAACAAATATTTAATTAATGGCATTCAAAATACAGTACACTTCCGATTATCCGAGGTCGTTCTTAGCTAATATAAATATACTTTTATTTTGTTTTGAGTGTAATAGTAATATGATTAATATGTTTCTCATTTAAAGTAAACACAAAACTATTGCTAATTTAATAATTTTTCTTTTACAACCTTGCCAACATTTCTGTGAATTATTTGCATTAAGACATTATGAGAGTGACGCAGAAACGAATAATGCCAATCGCTCGAATAACCCACTATGATCATATTGGCCAACATTCACCTTTGCTTGATAGTAATGAACTCCCACCAGGTCAATGTTTCTATAAATATGTTAACAGATGTTACTTAACGAGTGACGATTTCTTTTGACAAAGTATATTTTGTAACTGATTGCTATTTTTATGCAAAGGTAGGTTTTTAAACAGTTTTTGACTTAAAATTCTTTTTTAGTGGCTTACATCCTTTATAAAAACAACTATTTTACTGGCATTACACATATTGTGACCTCGTAACACTTTGAACTCAAAATATAAGCATCCTCCGTTTTATCATCCGAGATTCTTGGTATCCGAGGCGGCCTTGGTCCCGACGACATCAGATAATAAGAGTGTACTGTAATTTGTTAGAAGCATTGCTTGAATAACTTAAAATAACAGCATTAATGCAAAAGCTATCAAAACACAGGATATAATTATGCTGGTTGCAAAATGTGGTACTGAAATATCTAACGTAACTAATGTAAGCATGCAGTGGTGCTTTGGCGTCAGGAGAAGCAAGCCCAGAATTTTTAAATATTGCCAAGTCGGGGATTTTTCAATTCCGTGCTTTACATTATATAAATATTCTACAAGATATACCTAACAATTTGTAAATGGACTTTACTACTCAAAGCCTGCAGAATTGAAACACAATTTATTTAATATTAAAATCTGTGATCATGAGTTGAGTGGCCTAACCTTATAGATTTAAAAAATTCTGTTTTAAATACTAGTAATGAATCTTGATGTGTCGTTATAAGTATAGATCCATCTAAATCTGAAGATTCTTATCCTTTGCCCGAGCAGAAAGTAAATCTTAGGATCCTGAAAACTGGTCAATTTTTTAGTACATTTCCTTAAACTGATCCAAAATGTATAGATAGATAGTAAAAACAAGAATAATTTTGTAAATATCAAAGAAAATTAAATGCATTAAATGTCATAGGAAACAGAAGTGCATTGAAGGCTAACATCAAATTATTCTAATCAAAATCTGTTGTATTTTATTTCATTATTTGTAATGAAATTTTGGTTATGTAAGAAGAATGTTTGTAAAATATAGCATTTAATACCAATTTTGCCAATTTTTAATATATTCACTTATGGCGAAGCTTGTTCAATGTGTAAGTTAATGTTTCTATTCTAAAATCTGTTAGCCTTACCATAGTCAGATAAGTAATAAAAGAAAATATTGTTTTTTTTTTGCTGTGCCAGAAAAGTAGGCCTAAGTATTTTTCTCAATGACATTTTTATAAGTATAACCAAGTATGATATAATGTGTTTTCAAGCACCAAATCTCTTAAGATTAGTCTTCACAAAGCAGAGAAAATTATTTCAACCAAATACACTGCATTAAAGTTTTTTTTTAAGTTTCTCAATGTAATTTGCATTAAAAAAACAATGCATTATTATTTTTCAATTTTACATAATCGATTATAATTTTCCGCACTTTTAATTTAAACTGAATACAATTTCCTATTCACTGTGTAATGTTGCAACTGTTTACAGAGTTCTGAGGGGAAGGATTTAAAATTAAAAGACTCCTCGAAGGCAGGAGAATCAAAGGTATTTTGACTCGAGGTGTGGTTTCATACTGGTTCCAAAGGACGAACATAGCACTGTCAAACACTTCTAGACGCTTTTTTCTGTTTTAACATGGTTTGGTGTGGCAGCTTCAAACTGTACTGCTAACTCCATTTCTTAACTTAATTTATAACTGTACTGTAGATGGAACTTGTTATTTGAATTTAATTTTCTTTTACTTTTTCTTAAATATTTCCTCTTCAAAGTTGCTCATTGTGAAAAGTTTGTCAGGTTTTATTTATTTTTTGGTTTTCATTGAGTATTGTATGTCTCTCATTTTCATTTCTGAAACACTGTATTATCTGGGAAAGCCTATTTTTGTGTTTTTCATAGGCGATTATAATGTTTAATATGTTATTTAATAGGTTTAGCAACATCATTTAAATTATTGGAAGTTGAAAGTCCATCTTTAATATCTCTGCAATTTTTCAGCCGCTCTATTTATTTCTGTCTAAATATTTATATTCCTAACAAATTTAAGAGGTTCAGTCCGCTTTCACTTAAAAGAAATTGTTCTCTTCCCATCACATTCTACCCAATTATTATTTTTTTATAGGTGTAATAGCAGTCACACCAACCCATAAAATTGTAAATACATTCTGAATTATTTTATTTTTGAAATAATCAGAACTTATTTAATAACAAAACCTATAATGTTTTCCGTATGAATGATACAGGTTTCTAAATAAATTAAAATTTATATTTAAAGTTTCCAAAGTCAAAAAGGCAGACTCTACATTTGTTTTATTATTACTGAATACAATATAAAAATGTACTTTTATTCGATCATTTTCTTTTTGCAAGGATTTAATGTATACCAATACATTTGTTCAAAACACATAGCAAACATTCAATTTAATATCAAACACTCTGCATTGGAACACCATCTTTATCATAAATTTCTGAGACAAATTTAGAAAACTTTTTTTGTCATTTGATATTAATATAAACTTGACTCTATGCTGCTAAGTGCTGAGTAAATGTTTCTTTTCCGGTTCAAAAATCCAGTAAAATATTTTTTAACCGTTTAAAACTTTAGTTGTAATTTCAACAAAACCAACTAAATAAAATCAGTTTTTAACCAAGCTTTTTATTAGTGGCTGTGAAAAAGTGATAGTGTTAGTTTTAAACTGAATTATTAGTTTGTGTAGCATTTGCAAGCTCACTTTTGATTAGGTTTTACTTTGTTAGTTTTGCATTTTGGACAATCGTTATTTTTCTAGTTTAGACCGTTTTCATATTTTTCAGCTGTCAACTAAAACATTTGTTACTTGCATTCTTGACTTGAAATATTCCTCAAGTTTTCACACTTTGCAGGGATTTTATTTTTGTCTGATTTTGACATTTTAACACATCCACTCTGGTTTGGGCATATACAGGTTGTGGTTTTGTTGTTTGTTTGTTTGCTGTACACCACAGGAGCAGATACAAATTTTTTTTCCATCTTAAAACAGGTTTTTTTTAATTTTATGCATCACGGGCAAAAAGTGGTCATGGTTTTGCAATTTTGGATTGTGTGTTTACATCATCCAAGGGATCAGGTAAGGTGTGTTACGCGATGAAGATGAATCAATTGGACTGCATTTGTTTCAGTTTTTGCAAGAGTTCTTTCAGCTGTTGTTATTTTCGACTACTACTAATTGAAATCACTTACTTGTGTTGAACCATTGAATATAGAAACTAAAATAAGCTCAATCACTGTTAAAAATTCAGCCCAGTTTTATTTTAATTTTACAAGCTCAGTGCAGCATCTGCGAGGTAGCTGCTATTAGCCCAAGCAAATTAGACCAAAAAGAGCTATAGCACACAAAATTGGGAACAGTCCAGGAAATCGTTTTAGTAAGTTTAGGGCGTCCTAAATAAGGTAAAAATAAGTTAGTGACGGATTCTGACTGGTGCTTAACTTTTGAGAGGTGAAAAACCACCTAAATTCTGTACTTTTCATAGTTTTTTACTTATAACTCGAAAACAGTGCATCCTAGAGAAAACTTTCAAATTGCACTTTTAATAAACATGAAA
This sequence comes from Flexamia atlantica, assembly GCA_035578135.1. Classification (NCBI taxonomy): domain Eukaryota; kingdom Metazoa; phylum Arthropoda; class Insecta; order Hemiptera; family Cicadellidae; genus Flexamia; species Flexamia atlantica. Next base: position 45,747,273 of record JAQJVK010000004.1, read on the forward strand.
TTCCGCGTCAAATGACGTATAAATCATCAAGATCGACTTCACCGTTTATCCACAGTCGATCGTCAAAGTTGACTTATTTTAACGAAAGAACTAGCATATCCTGCTCTCTGGAGGGGAACTTGGAAATGCGTAAGGATTAGACGAGACGAGAACGTTGTGCCTGTATTTTTTTTGTTTGTGTTTTATTTTTTCATGAGTAACGATCATATTTATTTTTTCAAATCACATTTGAAACGTTTATTGGATGGCGGATCACGTATTTTTCATAAAAACATATTTTATTCGTATTTTTTAATTATAGTTTTGTTATATATTTGAAACTATCAATATTTGCATCCCTTAGTTTAGTAAAGGTATTTTGTCTTGGCCAATAGATTTTTCTTAATCCAAATTATTGAAACGCGGTTATTTGGGTTTATTTAATATTCTCGCTTAGGTAATAAGAATGTGTGCAAACTTTTAAAGAGTTCCATAATTTTGTATGTCTTGTTGCATAGAACCAGTTCTTAGTACGTAATGTATAGAAAGTTCATGGACTTCAAAATCCGACATCTACTACTCTTTCTAAAACACATAAAAAAAAAGGTTTTAGTACTTGACCTCTCTGTAATTAATTCTTTATGCCCATTTTTACCGAAAATTAAAGGCCGGGCGTCAAAAGCTTCCAGGCTAGCGTTACGTATAGGCTACACGCCGTGATTAATTTAAAATCAAGCAGTGCATACCTTAAGTAATTAGCATACCTAAAGGCAATGAGCAATATAACAACAACAGAATAATATATAAAACCAATCCTTGATTTTAAATTCATTACGGTGAGAACGCTAGCCTGTAAGCCTCTGACGCCTGGCCTTGAAGTTTCAGTCAAAATTAAAAATGGACACATTGAATAATTAATCACAGAGAAGTCAAGCACTAAACCTGATTTTTGTTGTTTTTTAGTGCTCAGAGTAGTAGCAGTCGGATTTTGAAATCCATTATCTTTTTAAACGTAACTTACTAAGAACTAATAGTTCTTTATACCAAGACATAGTATAAAATTACGGAACTCTTAAACAGTTTGCACAAATTATCATCAGGCATTGAGAATATTAAATAAACCCAAATAACCGTATTTCATTAATTTAAGTTTTTATTTGATTAAAAAAAATTAAGAAAAATCTGTTGGATGAATGCCGAAACAGAATACTATTACCAAACTACGGGATGCAAATGTTGATAGTTTAAAATATAAATAACAATACTATGCTTAAAAAATATAATTAAAACTTTGTTATGAAAAATACTTAATCCGCCACCTGATAACGTTTCAAATGTGATTTGAAAAAGAAAATATGATTATTACTCACGAAAAAATAAAAACTAAATCTAAAAAATACATGGACTACGTCCTCTCCTCGTCTGATCCTTATGCATTTCCAAGTTCCCCGCCAGAGAGCAGCATATGCTAGTTCTTTCATTAAAATAAGTCAACCTTGACGATCGGTTGTGGCTAAACGGTGAAGCCGATATTGATGATTTATACGTCATTCGACGCGGAATTTCATGTTCTTTAAAAGTGTGATTTGAAAGTTTTCTCTAGGATGCACTGTTTTCAAGTTATAACTAAAAAAGTACAGAATTTAGGTGGTTTTTTGCCTCTCAAAGTTAAGCACCAGTCAGAATCCGTCGCAAACTTATTTTTATCCTATTTAGGACGCCCTAAGCGGATTAAAATGATTTCCTGGACTGTTCCTAATTTTGGGTGCTACAAGTCTAATTTGCTTGGCCTATATGGTGTCTTCCTTTTTTCTTGCTTGATGTTGCGAGAGAGATTATGCTACACTGCATTTAGAAAGAGAGGGAATACTCTACCTACTTCTTTCTCGTCCAAGATCTCCCAAAAATTAACTAAAAATCATGTATTTATGTAATTAACTGTCAAAATCTGTTTTTAGTGCCCATATACACCTTCAAATTTGTGCCATTTTGCACAGAAAGTCATCTTTCACGTTACAAAATATAATATTGATTGAGTAATACTACCTCATAGTTTTACTGCAAGCTCTGTTTGAGCTTTTAATTTTTGTTGTTGAAAATTTTAAGATACTTAGACCATAGTTGGCTTGCTTGAATTTAAAATTGAATTGAAAGAGCTCGCATCAGAAACTTTTTTTGTGTAAATGATACGATCTTAATCACATGATCATAATTGATTGCTTAAACAAAAATTTGTTATTGCTAATTTTTATATCAGCAGACTCACTGGCCTGCCAGTACAGCTGGCCAGAGCCTTTGTAACTGTATTCCTTGATAGAATCAAACAAGTGCAGCCCAAAAGCATGTCTCATCTTCATCGTGTGAGATCGACATGGAGTTTAACACCTCATTGGGTTTGTTGGGGTGATCATTGCGTGTTGCGCATTGCAGGCTGGGAACGTCGAGGACGGGATGGCTCGACAACTGTCGGCGCGACTCTCGCAGAAACGACTTCTGCGTAACCAGACTAACAGATGGCGAAGCGCCACCCGTAAAGTCCGAGTATGTGGCAGAACATGCTTGCCTCCGCTCGACTCCAGCCTTATTTCATTGTTGTCGTAACTTTGTGCATGACTTTCATTCCTACTTTGGCAGGCTGTAGACTGAATTCAGAACGTTAACCAAGCTGTTCGAAATCGGGTAGGCAAAATGGAGATTGTAGAACCTCCTTTGTTTGTGGCCTCAATTTGGTTTGTATACTCTCCTAGTTCTGATTGTGCCAAACTAATATTAAAATTAAAATCTGGCTAGGCCTCATTATAATCATAAAAAAATGGCAATATAACTTACTATATAGTTTTGATTAACCTCAACACCTTAAAACCACTATGGGTCCTCATTTCAATAGGTTTTAAAAAACAAAAAAGTTATTTAAAAAATAATAGAAATTAAAACAGTATATTGTCAAAAGATTTTTCCATGTTCAAACTAACAAAAAACATTTGTAGCTGTGACCACCCCCCCTTCTTAATTTTCTATGATCTTTCCTAAAGTCATTACTTAATGCAATTTTCCATTCAAGAAAGAGTTTTGAAAAATGACTCATCTCAAATTATTCTTTAGTATCCTGACAATTTGTCAGTGATGACATTTGATAAACAAGGGGTTGCCTGTTCATCAAACAAATATTTTTTCATTGATGCCCTCACTCTGCATTTAGGTTGTAAAAATGTTTTACTTTTGATTTATTGTTAAAACAAGCTAGAAATGAATCAATTTCTTTATATTAGGCCTTGTATTATTGGCTTGTAATTAATTGTTGGAAGGTTGTGTTGCAGTGCTGGACTTGGTTCTTGGTTTAGTTTTTGGTTGAGCCTAATTTTTCAATTAATTGAGCCTATTATTTTTGCATGGATTTTACGTGTAATTCACAATATTTGTATTTTTCCAGGTTTTTGAGGGTGGTTGGTGTTTTATAAACTCCCACGTTGCTGAACTATGTTTTTTACTTCATTTATTAGTTGTTGCAAATTGGTTTATTGTACCATTCATATAGTTCATTGAATAGGAAGTGAAACAACGCACCACTTTTTACAAAAGCATAATGTGGCATGTTATGATTATTTTAAATTATTTTTAAAACTACTTTGGTCACATAAGTTTACCATAGATTTGCTTAAGAAGCATGTTATATCAATAACAATATGTTTTAGGTAAAATATATATTTTTCAACATTAGTTACAAATTATTCTAAAAACGGCTTTTTGAAACAGTGTGGTTGTAGTAGTCCAAACCAAACTCAATCATTTGGTAAAATAGTCCTTCTCAGACACTTACAATCATATGTTTTCTAATGACCATGACTACAAGTGCTTTTTCTCTCAGTTTGTAGTATGTTTTGTAGAAACTTTTTTTAGTTTACGTTCTCGTTATATTGTACTTTATAACAATGTTTTAAAGTAAAGTACCGTTAGTTTAATACATAATGTAGAAGTACAATATATTTATAATTGAAGTATCAGATTAAAACTTACTGTTTTATTTTATATTTTTATGTGGTAAAGGAAGGATTTAATGAAATGTTTGTGTTTAGCAAACTTCAAAAGTCTGAACGAATCAGTACGCGGAAAAACCCTTGAAAAACTACAATGTGGTTTACTGTGACCAAACTTAATCACTAATTTGTATTAAAATTTTAAAGTGATACATTTTAGATATTGTAGCTTTAGTTTGAATTCCAATTAACAAGCTTTAAATCCTACTTTAACTACAATCAGCAATTTCTTTTACTAAAAAACTAATTTGCAACAAATAATTTGCAACAATTATTTTGCATGTAAATATGTTTTGCTTTTCACAGCTAATCGGTGATGGCACATTCTTTTCTTTTTGCTTTTGTTTTAGGCAAGTCTAAATCCCTCAACCCAAAGTAGTGTTACAGAGGCAACTCCAGTATGTATTTTCTATAAATATTTGGTAAACCCCTATTTCATATAGAATATAAGGCAAATAAAAAGTTGCATGATGTATTTTTGTGAGGCCCTGCCAATAATACATAACTTTGTTCGAACTTGGGGTTACAGTTTAAAGTAATTTATACAATTATGTGACCATTATTTGAGTTGATTAAGTTTAAATCATTCACACTGCCTGTTGTATTTCTTAATTGACTTGCAAATGAATATTCAGTTTTCTTTTGATAATAATATATTACATCACTGATTTAACTTTGTTAAAGTAGCTGTAAACGCTGATCATGTAAGTGCACAGGCTGGCATTGAACTTTGGTAATAATTACTGCAAAGTTAACTTGAGAAATAATACACCAGTTAATAAAATACTAACAAAAATGTCAAATCAAGATTAAAATCTGTCAATTCTTAAAAATCCATAAGTAGCCCTCTTGAATTAAACCTTTGATATTTTAAAAGGGTGCTTTATTTTTTATTATTAATTTTCTTTATTGTATTTTATTTTCCTCAGTCATTTTTCCTTAAGTAAATTTGATCCTATATTAAAGGATTGTTCATAATGAGCTTGGTTGCTTTAGACAAATCATAAAATAGTGATTATTTATTTTTTTACATAACAGAAAAAAGTAATTAATGTCAAACATTTATAATTTTTAGTATGCATGTTAAATGTTCCATGTTGATTTTAGCTTCTTAATGGTTTGATTCTTTGTTGTTATATTGGTAAAAGGTAGATAAATTATTAGTTTACGCACTACACTAATCTCTTATTAAAGTGGTTGAAGAGGTACCTGTCTTATTAAATTGATTAAGTGATTAAGTGATCTTACAAAAAATAATGTCATAAAAATCCAGGATGATGTTGTGAAATGTATTTATTTGAAGAAGTAAAATTAATTTTGTATTTTATTTGGTTTATTTAACAACTGTTTTACTCTTAATATACATTTTAAGAATGGATTTAAATTTGGCTCTTTACGTATTGAATCATGAACTATTGTGTAAGTAAACATTGATTTATATGTTTAACTTGTATTTTGAAGAAACTGTGAGTAGTAAAAAATCAAAGTTATTCTGGCGGTTTTTAAACACATACACCCACAATTGAATTGTTTCATAAGCCTATTCTTAATTTATTTTGACATTACAACATTAATCCTTGATAACCTACGGTTCGTTGTTTTAACAAAGTTGATGTAATGTTTCTTTTTAAGTATATTTTGTTTTTCTCAGATCCCCTTAATATTATATATCAGCATAACATAATATCCTAACAATTGTAATAGAAGCTCCCCTAAATTTTAACGACTAACATAACAAATAATCCTTGCTAATTATATTGAATAACTAATTACATTATACTTTCTCCTATGTATGTATATATTAAAATTATTAATTTACATTTGATGTTATTCAATAATATACTTTATTAAAAATTATAGGATTCGTAATAAGAATAGTTGGACCTTAGTCTAACTTCCTATTTTCACACTCCGTTTTATGCTCACCTTGTAGAATGTTCAACATAAGAAATAGTATAATTGTTTCTACATCATTGAGAATATTTTAATTTGCACTTTCTAATGAGTCATCTATCAATAATTTTGATGAAGTTGGTTGTACGTTGAAATAATGCCTTTCTTTGTAAAGAGGTAAAAAGGTACATTTAGAAAGGTGTAATTTTCAAGTGCCCAAAGCTGAAATTTGTGATCTTGCTGGCGAATGATTTTGCACGGTGAGCATAGAATGGGGTACAAGTAGTGGGTGTGGTGACTAAGAGAGTCTACGGTTGCAGCTGATCCGGGGGCGGGAGTCGGTGTACCGCAAGGGCGGGCGGAGCACGAGAGGGATGTTCCAGGACTCCCTGGGCAGCGTCACAATAGCAGACAACGGCGAGGAGAGCATCAAACTGGAGAATGTTCCTGAGGAGGGAGGTGGGTGTTTGGTTGGCAAGATGAGGCCCAACTAGGTTAACTAGTTAAATAGGTCGACAAGACTAACTAGGTCAACGAGATTGAATAGTTTAAAAGGACTAAATAGGTTAACAAGACCATCTAGGTGTATAAGACTAACTTGGTTAATGAGACCCAAGTAGGTTAACGAGACCAACTAGGTCAATAATACAAACTAGATTAATGAGACTAACTAGGTTAACGAGAGTTTATAGGTTAACAAGACTACTATGTTAGTAAGACTAACTTAATTCATATATAGGTTAACAAGACTAACAAGGTTAACAAGACTATCAAGGTTAACAAGACCAACAAGGTTAATGAGACCAACTAGGTTAAAGAGACTAGCTAGGTTAACAAGACCTTATCGGTTAACAAGACTAACTAGGCTACCAAGACCAGGGGCGGACTGGCCCGCCGGCCCGCCGGCCGACGGGCCGATACGCCTTCTCAATATTACAATCTTTGCGCCCTCGTTCAAAAAAAATCGTGAAAATTCAAACAATGAGCCTAGGCACATTTCTAGAAAGTGTGAGGAAATCTCAAAGTGAGAATTTCAGCAGTGCATAGCAAAACATTAAGTCGGGTGTGAGACCTGAAGTTGACACTGCCGACAAGCGAGAGCGTGAGCAAAGCAGCTCTTCTCTCTCGTACGTGTACCCCTAGGCCTACTACCGACCGAGTAGGAGTTACTTTACTCTGTGGTCTGAGCGACTTAAAGCAGCTGCCCGCTTCCTGCGTCATTTCACGCCGAACTCGAAAAAACTACACTGCATCGGTGTCGTCTGTGGGAAACCATAGTCACGAAAACGTAAAACTAAAAACTAGTAAAGAGTGTGAGCTGTCAATTAATATTTCTAAACTGATTTGAGTCAAACTCTTCAATTTATTTTGATATTCATTACACAGGATACATGGACGTGAGTAGTATTGTAGAATCACTACTTTTACAAAAATAAAAGTTTGTAAATTTAACTTACAAATTTGTAAATTACAAACAAAAAGTTACTTATACATTTCAAAGACATTAAAACAGTTTATCAAATTATCTGATGAAGTAAGCTTTGTAAGATGATTTTAGATCTGTCATTTGTGTAATTAGTTCAGGTGTTGTAAAAATATACATTTTTTCATACTTTAATTTCTGTGTCGTCATTCCAAAATCTGACAAAGTTTTAAGCCTAAACAAAACCAATCTTAATAACGTTAAGCCTAAACAAAACTAATCTTGATAAAATTTATCTTAAAAAATTGTGAGAACAAAAAAATGATAAAATATGATGAAAAATTATAGTTTATTTTATTTTCTTAGCTGGCAGTTAAATCAGAAAAATAGAACTTATTTCAATAATTATTAGGCTAACAGTTTTGGCTTGATTCAGTGCTAAACCAGTTTAAGTCAATAATGAATTTTTGTTTGTTAACAACATATTGAATGTGTTAATTAAATTATATCATAGAAGATTTTATATAAATTCTGTATTTACAGCTCCATTGTATAGCAGTTGAAGGTTGTAAACAGGAAGCACATGATTTTATATTATATGCATGCATAGGAAAATAGTGAAAGTACATAAATATAATACAAAAGAACCTAAAAAAATCATTTGTATTTTTTTTGGAAATTTACTGTCAGAATAGCATCAAATCATCGTATGTATAGGATGCAATTTTCCGTATTTTTTGGGGGGTGAGACCGCCGGGCCCCCTGCATACCTCAGAGGTATTCCGTCCCTCCAGACCCCCCCCTGTGCGCCTCAGGCTAGTCAAGGTTTACGCCCTAATGGAGTACCCAGTCCGCCCCTGACCAAGACTAACTAGGTTAATGCGACCAACTAGGTTAACAAGACTAACTAGGGTAATGAGACAAACTAGGTTAATGAGACTTTATAGGTTAACAAGACTATTAGGCTACCAAGGCTAATTAGGTTTACAAGAATAACTAGGTTAACCTGATAAAACAAAACAAACTAAATTAACAATACTAACTAGCCTAATAATACTAGGGTAATGATAACCGAGGTAAAGGGACACGGCTAGGATAGTGTAGACCAGTGGCGGCTCGTGAGTTTATGTGCTGGGGGTCCAGAGCTAATAACATATACATTATACCAATGTATTATATTAGAGTTATTGTCTTAAGCCAATCAGCCAATCAGTATTTAAAAACGTTAAATGCTTACAAGATCGTAGTGCCTGCATTTCTTGACATACCTGCTTTTATACACGAGTGTAATGCTTATAGTCTATAGGATTAAGGCACTATACCATTGATGATAAATTGTATTTTGCTACTATGTACATTAAAATGTTAAATCCAAAATTAATTAAATCAATAGCGTTATTACCGTTGCTTGATAGCTTAATTACTGTTCTTACAGAAAGCTATGGTGCGGCCGCGACGCCGATTGTTTTCTTTCAATAATCAGAGCTAAAAATAAAACGCATAATCGCATAACTGAAATAAACTTATTTATAACTAAAAACAACATAGAAATCACACAATATTTAAATAAATAAACTTAAACATTGCCCGAACCATTAAAACAACATTATCAAGGTTTACAGCTCGCGTTCCGTAGGGTCCTGGTTAGGAAAGGACATATTGGTTAGGAAAGGAACTACTCTTTCGGAAGAGGTCGGCCAATGTCGTCAGCGCTCGGCTCGCCGCTAGCCGAGAGCATTAGCGATAAGTCCATTGCTTTCATGCAAGCCCCCCTCCGCTCCCCTCACACCCCTCGCCAGCCAGCTGGGTTCATTCGGCGAACTGAACCTCGCTCTGCCGGCGTTGCGTGAGAGCTTCGCCCGGACGTAACAATAGTTTTTTTGCCATGTTGTTTATAAAAGTAAGTTTAACAATGGGGTTTTCTGCTATTTACTTAAAAAATTTATTTTTTTTTGATTATTTTAGGGGGTTCACTGAACCATTGAACCTACACACGAGCCGCCACTGGTGTAGACCATGTTAGATTTGTTAGGGTTATGTTATGGTATGAATGTATGTGTTAGTGTAGGTTAAGCTAAGGTAGGAACTGTGAGGTAAGCCTGGATTAGGTCATTAGGTACGACTAAGTTAGTTTAGGGTTAGTTGGGTTGCTTATATAGGCTAGGTTAGGTAGAACCACTGCCGGGCGTTGTTGTACCGCAAAGGAGCAGGAGTCTCATGAGGGATGTTCAATGACTCAGTGGGCAGCATGAAGGTTGTGGAGAACAGAGAATATCAAGCTAGAGAATGTGCCCAAGGAGAGAAGTACGAGGAACTAGGTTAACTACGAGCGACTGGATTTATGAAGTGTAGCTAAGTTAACAACAATTAACAAGGTTGACTAAGAGTAATTGGCCAACTATGAGAACACCAAGCTAGAGATGATATTTAAGGAAGGAAGTATGAGTAACTAAGCCAACTATGAGTTAACTAAGTTTACTACAAGTAACCTAGAGTAACTATGCTTATCTAGGTTATTTAGAAGCTACTAGGTTGACTAAGAGTAGATTAACAACGAGTAACCTAGATTAACTTACAAGTAACTTCCAGAAATTAATCTTGAAGTATCGAGAATTATGGATGAAATTTTACTAAAGGCAGAACAAAGAATTTCAAAGAAGGAAGAAAAGATATTAAAGGAGTTTCCATCAGGTAATACAATGGCTAATCTTGAAGTTTCGAGAATTATGAATGAAATATTACAAAGGACCGAACAACAAATTTCAGGAAAGAAGGAAGAAAAGAGATTAAAGGAGTTTCCATCAGGTAATAAAAAGGCTAAATGTCCTACCTATCTATAAATTAGGGGTGTGCGAGTATTCGACCGACCGGTCGAGCTTTTAGGTCGAGCTTTTCAGTATTCGGCTCGGCTCGACTTTTTTCGAAAAAGCTCGACACTCGAGCCGAGCTTTTGATAAGAGAGTTCTTATCGGAAAGATAATTATTGCGGTCTATTTTTGGACACGTTAAAGCGGAAGAGTGTTTCCCTCCCACGAAAAACAAGCAAAAAACATTCCCTAGTGATAAGGAAAGGACATTGACAGGTAACAAGAAATATGATCTCTATTTAGACGGAAATCAAAGCTATATTTAGTTGGCCTTGGGGAACGCGAAATACAGCATTTAAGTCTACTATTGTTTTATCAAGGCTTATCTCTTAAAAGGTATGTCGTACAAGTTTCATTTTGGTCTAATTTGATTTATAAAAATAAGACAAAAAATATGAGCCGTAATTTATAGTTGTATGACAAGTAGTTGGTATTTTAGCATTTTGTAGTAAGGATTCCTTATCTCCTAATGGAGATAAGGAACTCACGCTCTCTGGCACACGCACTGAGTCAGGCAATAGCAAAAAATAGGGAAGGGGCTTGGAGTAAACAACCTCCACCCCCCCCTCCCTTGCCACTGATAAGGACAGTGAGACAGGTAGCTGTTTCTTTCTTTCTCTCTATTCCGTAATTATTTATTTTTGATCTTTCTTCTTCTTAATAGTACATTATTTTCTTGACAAAAGTTTAGAAATGCAACTAATTTTAGGATTACAAGAAATTATTGTTGTTATTAAATATTATGTCATTCATATATTATATTCTGAAATAATAAGTTTAGCCATGAATATTATACCACAATTGGGACTGCTTTTTAATTTTTTATCATCTTTACTTAGTGAACATAAAAAAAAAATCAATCTTGTTTTTGACTAAGTGTAAATGTGTGATTTTTTACTAGATATAACTATTTTAAAACCTTTCAACTACTCCTTTCTACTCTTGAAATTAAATTTTGTAGTACCTATATGTAACTAGTTTAATTATGTAATTTTAACTATTTATTTTAAAGTGAAGTATTACATAAATATAATGTAGATTTTAAATTTGGTATTTTTCTTCATAAACTTTTTTTGAACCAGTTTGATTAATTTTATGTAACTAATACAAAATACTGATGAACCTATCAGATAATTCACTTGTTTTGGAGATAAGCTTTCTATTTTTGAGCTGGCGGTTACTTAAGGTATGCAAACATTAGTCTATTGTATCTTTTGAAATTAAAATCAAGCTTCATAATTTCTTTTAATAATTTGGCGATTGTTAAAAAGCTCGGCTCGAAAAAGCTCGAGCTCGAAAACTGTTGAAAAAGCTCGGCTCGGCTCGAGTTCAAAAATTACTATTCGCACACCCCTACTATAAATATAAATTACTTGGAAGATGTTATGAACTAAGTAGTATTCAAGCGCACCACTGAAATATCTTTGGTTTATTAGTGAAATCAAAACTATTTTCCAGATCAAACGACGATTTACGAAAGTAACTTCGCGTGTCTAAGTTATTTAGAAGCTACTAGGTTGACTAGGATGAAATAATGAAATAATGAGTTTATTCCATCCAGATATTACAATGATTATTACATGTTGTTTGTTCACTTCCTTGGAATGGTAACTGACCACTTTTCCAGTACTGTGGTCAGTACAAAACTTAATAAAAATAACTAAATAAACAATCAAATTCTGAGCCTAGACTCTTTCAAACATAAAACTGGAGCAGCTTCCACAGTGTCTGCTGATAGATTTTTCACTAGGCTTACTTACGTCTAACAAGAAAAAAAAGAAGAAAAAGAAAATTTTATTCATTAAAATTTACTACTGACAAAGAAATGTTACATCTGTCAAAGTAAAAAGCCACTTTCTTAACTTGGAGCAAAATAAAACTCCATTCTGCGAATTTTTTATTTCAAGAGGCAACTTATTAAAATAAGTTATTAAGAGTAGATTAACAAAGAGTAACCTAGATTAACTTACAAGTAAATTCCAGAAATTAATCTTGAAGTATCGAAAATTATGGATGAAATTTTACTAAAGACAGAATAAAGAATTTCAAAGAAGGAAGAAAAGATATTAAAGGAGTTAATGGCTAATCTTGAAGTTTCGAGGATTATGAATGAAATTTTACAAAGGACTGAACAACAAATTTCAGGAAAGAAAGAAGAAAAGAGATTAAAGGAGTTTCCATCAGGTATAAAAAGGCTAAATGTCCTACCTATCTATAAATATAAATTACTTGGAAGATGTTATGAACTGAGTAGTATTCAAGCGCACCACTGAAATATTTTAGGTTTATTAGTGGAATAAAAACTATTTTCCACATGAAACGACGATTTAGGAAACGACGGTTGGGCAACTTTTAGTGAGTTATAAATAAAAATAAATGTTTAAAGATTCATTTATAATTTTTTGGTCCAATTTTTGTATAATCGTAACAACATGTCCTGCAATATAAAGAAAATATGCATATAAACAAATTATTATAAACCAAAACAAAAATTATTCTAATTATTTTTAAGTTATTACAATAATTTTTACCTGCTCTTTAGAACAAAATGTATAGTCGTTTAAAAGTATCAGACTCTCTCACTGAGTAATTCAAAGATCATAATTTACTCCAACAGGCTTATCTACATAACAAAATAAGTACAATGATTTCAATCAACAAGTGACATTGCAGTGTTATCCCTCATTGTAAAGACCTTTTTAGGACATAAAAATATAAAAAACGCTTTAAAATAAGGGGTCGCTGAAAAGAGGTCTACATTAGGAAAATTTGAGTTGCCCCCAAAATTCCCCATTTTTGCGGACCCACAAAATTTTAAATATTACTAAAAGAGCCCACTTTTTTATTTAATAAAATTTTTTAATAGTCACTTCAGTTTTTAAGTCTCCAAAGTGAAATTTAAACTCCAAAAGTCTTGGACGCCAGGTTTCAAGAATGAGTTGTGTTCAAAACTTTGACAAGCTGCCAATTAGGATAGAAAACATGTTAGAGACCTTCAACCTCCATTATTCGCCTATTTTTTGAAAGATCTCTTATAAGGGGTCACTCAAAAGGGGTTTGCATAAGTTTTGAGTAGCCCCTGAATTCCCCATTTTTGGGGGGGACACCGAATTTCCGATAACGTAAAAAGATACTTTAAGTCAGTATCGTTGCCCAATTTTTTTGATTTGTTTGTTGTAACAAACAAAAAAAATAAAGAGAGGGATGAACTTTTTTTACACACTGAATAATTGTTGTTGTACACACAAAATCAGCTGGTGAATCGGTTCTTTTATTTGAACGAGAATCTTGGATGCACAAAGAGTCGTGTCAAGTCAGCCGAAGGGTGTGCCTTGTGTCGCTAACCTTGTGTACAATGTAGGAGTGTGTGTGGCAGATGAAGGGGAAGTGGACGACGACAGCCAGCCCGGGATACTGGAGATGGTGCTGAACGGAGTCATCGCGGTGGCGCAACTGATCGCGCAGAGCTCCTACATCGGTACCAACATAATCATGATGGTGAGTGTTTGGTTAGGTTAGTTCAGCCAATATGCCTGTGGTAGTTATTGTTGATAGTCACTTTATTTGTGTTTATTATGTGAACTTATCAACTATGCATACTTAAGTGTAAATCTCTGTTTTACTACTTAAGCAAAATATTTTAATTAGAGTTGAGAATTTTTAGGAGATTGTAGGATGATGTGGGAAGGTTCAAAATTATTGTTTTAGATCCTAGGGACATGGAAAAAAATACATGTATTTCCAAAAAAGTACATTAGAACGAGAAATTTTATAGCATCCAAAACGCTGGACCATAATGCGACTTCACTTTTCTTTCTATTGTTGGGACCAAAGCCCCAACAAGCTACTAGACAATAGACAAAATTTCTTTATTAACATATTCTCCAGGAATAGTAATAGGGTCACAAATTCAGAAGAAAATACATTGGATGTTGTGAATTGAGTAATACAATGGAGTGGTAAAATTGACAGAAATGACAGATAATAAACATTATTGATAAAACTCAATGAAAACAATTAATTCAGGATGACAAAACGATAAAAAATCAAAATAGTAAAACTTATCAAGAACAGTGGTTAGTTTTAGATTTAAAAATGATAACAATATTAATCAGAACAAGTCCTGATAAAGGTTGTTAGTTGTTAGTGATTAAAGGAATAAAATTACATTCTAAAATTGTTTTCATTGGGATTCAAACTAAAGAGATTGTGATATTTTTTCTGAAAAACTTGTCTCCAACTTTCAAATTCTTCTACAGTGTCGCATGGTCGCTCTTGTAGCCATTTCATGGTGTTTTTTCTCAGCTTCAGGTTGCAGTTGGTGTTCTTCACCTCACCGGGAAGGATGTTCAGGAACTTGGCTCCCAGATACGATGGTTGCTTTTCATAAAGTGAGAGATGATGAATAGGGAGGATGATGTTGTTGGCTCTTCTTGTATTGTAATTATGAGTGTCCGTTCCTCTCTGCAGATTTTGTCTTTTTGCATGTAGGGCTGTTTCTAGGATGAACAGGCACACCACAGTCAAAACTTTGAATTGTTTTAAGGCATCACGACATGAGCCTCTCGGTCCAAGTCCTGCCAGTATGCGTACTAGTTTAAGTTGAACCAGGAGGTAGATAAACTTTAATTGCCTGTTGCAGTTGGCCCAGTCTGCCAAGGTACAATTGTCAAAAACTACCTTCTGATTTCACTGTTTCCATCTAAGAAATTAATCCCTTTCCAGGGATTTGACAGTCTCGAAAAGATAAAAAAGAGATGAAGGGATAACTTCTAGGTGAACATCGCTAGGCTGTTGGCTAGTCTGGCAGATGAATTGACCTGGGTTAGACTTCACAACAAGGAGAGCTCCCAGGTGGTGGTCTGTGGAGATTTTGGAAGATGATTTGGAAATGTTTCTATCTCACTTCAGGGGCGAGGCTGACTGACCTTTCCATCTTGACAATCATTTCCTTCCACAAGCTGCACAATAACCTCAGGGAGACGTGCCCAGCTGGCTTGCTGGGGCTTTCATTCCTCTAAAGTCTAAGGTCTGTTTAACATTTATGCGATTTTTGTCATTCCGGCAAGATGTTGGGTGCCTGAATACCCATCCGACACAAAGTCAGGCAGTATGAAAGTGCCCATTTGATCAAGTCAGGCCACTGTCCAACTTTGTGGTTGGGTTTGTCTCACTGTTGCCAAATGAGTCAGAAGAATGCAATCTGGTTTCGGACCAACCAAAAAAATTGTCGCATAATATGAAAGGCTCAATACATTTCTTTGTCATCAAAACTTCTCCGACATTCGATTTTTTTGTCGGAACGACAAAAATCGTATGTGAAACAGGCCTAACACTTGTGTGTTCTCCCGCAGGCGTGGAGCATCACCTACCACAGTTGGCTGACGTTCGTCCTGCTCCTCTGGGCCATGTTCATGTGGATGTTGCCGAACCAGCGGCGGACGATGCTGCGGACGTCGCCGTGTCTGGTGTTGTACGCCGAGTTTCTGCTCGTCGCGCAGTACATCTACGGCTGCAATCTGACAGACGAGGAGCTGCCCACGCAGATACAGGGGCTGAACCTGAAGCAGATCGGGTTCGAGAAGTATCTACACCTGCCGGTCAGACCACTGCTGGTCAAGGTGCGTATCTAAAGTTTGTTACGTAACCTTTTTATCTGTCGTTGGGATGGGCTTTAATAGTAGCCTGAAATGCATCTGATCTTTAATACTTTTCCCTTTAATACTTTTCCCTTTAATACTTTTCCCTTTAATACTTTTCCTACTGAACTTCAATACTTCTTTAATACTTACTAGTGAGTAAAGTGACCCTTTATTCCATAGAGAGTAAAGTGCTACTTTATTCCCTAGAGATTGAATTCCTACTTTATTCCCTAGAGAGTAAAGTACCACTTGAAAGATAACCCACCCAGGTAGGTATTTCGAGCCGAGTGTAGGATGACTGTGGCGAGATCTTATAGTCTTATTACTGACTAAGGCCGACACGTTCTATAAACAAGACTGTTACTTAATAGCCCAATGGCCAATGGAAACTAAGGAACCTACAATTTAACGTGGGATTCAAAACACGTTAGGCTATTGGTACAATTTCTTCAATGAATTATGAACTGATCTGATTATTTATTTATTTATTTCGATGTTTACATGATAGCTACAGGTTACAACGTAAAACAGCTATCTTTATAGTTTAGTATAACTTAAGGGGATGGTCTTATGGTTGAATTTAGTGTTCACTGGTTCGGGCGTTAATCCCTACCAGGAAATATCACACTTACAAGCCTTCACTATCCACAGTACATTGACCTCTTAAGTAGTTGGACATGCCACTGTCCCAGTTTGAATACTCCTTCTCAATATCTTTTGTGAAGTATCACCGACAAAACCTTTCTTGAATAGTTGAATTGGCAGGAGTTGGACGGGTCAAGGTTAATTAGAAAATAAGGAAAAGAAAAAAGAATAACTATATATAATTCAGAATAACTACAGCTAAGGATTTTTGTTGGAATTCAGAAAAGAGTCCATATCATAGAGACCGGTCTGAGTTAAAAAAAGTTAGATTTTTTATATGTTGAAATTTTATCAATTGATTTAAGAAGTGGTAATGACTGAAATAATTTGAGTCCTGAACTCAGAAATAGTCTAGAGTAAGATGTTTCCTCAGTAAAAATTCAAATTTTTATTCCTTTATCTAATTTGATATTCAGCCCAGTTAGGGCTGTAAGCGACTTTTTCCCCATAAGATTTTGTATATGGTTACCTTAAGCTACTCCATCCAGATGACTTCATTATCACCATTTACTTCATTAGGGTGTCTGTTTCTTAGCTTTGACAAAATCCAGTAGCCTATCTACTTAAAGTTTCTAAGTTCACTGAATTCTCAGCCCCTTTTTTATCCCCTTTTAGTGCTGGACAATCCATTTCGACTTCAGAGATCTAATCCCAGCATACACAGAAAATGCATCAATCCGAATGACCTAGCTTGAGTTGAGTCGCTTTCTCAGGAAACCAAGCTCCTAAGAGACCCTAACATGTTAGATTCCTTACAAGACTCGTGTGTTGCAGACGCTGTACACATTGATGTTCTGGATCACCCTGCGGCAGCACAACCAGGAGAAGTGGGAGGCTCGGCAGTCATCGGCCGTCTCCGACATGGTGGCACCTCTGCAGCTGGGCGTCGGCACAGCCACGACAGGTGTGGCAACAATACGATGATAGGCAGTATAGTTTGGTTATATATTAAATATATATTTGAAATATATTGTGAATATATACTCTAAATACATAAATATATTATGAATATATTTATAATATATATTCAATTATGTTGTTAATATGTTATGAGTATACTGGGAATGTATATTCAATGTTTATTTGTTCACAGAAACAATAAACTTGTTTGAATATTCACAACGGTACCGTGTTTACTAAATAATATTTGTTTATTAACCCTCGAGCGGGCGCACGCGGAGTTTTCCTCCGCACGTGTTTTTTATGTTAAAATAATCAGACATAATGGGTGTCGGCGGTCGTGTCCGGCTCAGTACTTTATGCCCCTCATTCCAGGAATGTCCTAAAGCTATTTATATGCCCCACCCCCTCCCCCCCTTTGTACCTCGTTATATGCAATTCAGAGATGCCGTCTCAGTTTGCGGAGGGCCCTCTCCCGTTACACAGACACTGATACCCATTTTAATTTCATAATAACAATGGATTTGTAATTATTATTAATTTCTTGGAATTTTCCTTTTACTTTCGAAAAATATAAGTGAAAGGAAAAGTCAAAAAATGTAAATAATAATTAATACATATTTCATACTAGAAAATTACTTACTATGTTTAATTGTAATATTACACCTATTAAGTTGAACAATTAATTGAATTGACGATGAAATGTGATTCCTAATGAAGTTTTTCAACATTTACATACTATATTTCGCTATAAAACAAGTAAAATGGGTTAAATTTGTGCAATCTAGGGTTGCGGAGTAAAACTCCGCATGCGCCCGCTCGCGTTTTGCCGGTGAAGCGCCCGCTCAAGGGTTAAGGAGAAAGTGGAAAGTTGTCTCCCTAGGGAAATGGTTGTAGATTTTCTTAAGGGAGACAATACACTTTACTCCCATAATGCATGCAAAATGCCCCCCCCCCCCCCGTACAAATTAATAAATACCAGTAGAATTAATAATTAGGGTACGTAATAGATTAGTAATTAGGGTTGGCACGAAGAACAACTGTAAAAATAACAAGATGATTGTGTTGTATTGATTGACATTACTTCAACACCTGAATTGTTGCAAAATATCAGCTGTTCTTGTTGTGCTAAAGGACGCGTTCAGCTGCAGTTTCCCATGAGTAATCTACTAACCTGTAACAAGTGATCTATAGTGGTGGATTAAGGTGGATTCAGTCAAGATGTGGTGGGTTTGCCTTGCCAATGAAGGACTGATTAGTCATCGGTGACTGCAGCTGAATGCACCCATTGTTTCCTCCTTGATACTAATCAGCTGTTAGCGCCTGGATTCTGTTGAACTGTAACATATTTGAATGTCTGCATGGAAATTTGAAGGCACCATGTTATCTTCTTTTTTATCCATTAGGCATTACACGCTTTAAAGTATATTATCCTAAGGTGGGTGACACCCAATAAATAAATAGAAAACAAAATATATCGAATACTTCACTCATTAACATGTCTTTTAAACATAGAATATTGAATAATTAACCTCATCAAATTTTTATGGGTTTACTTTGTTCTCCAAGCAGGAGACAAAGTGATACTTTACTCCTCTTTAAAAGGAGCAAAAAGTGACTAAACTGCAGGTGGTGGAAAATTATTGCTATTCTTCATTATAGCATTGTATTTCACAACATTGGATGTCGGAGAGTGTCTAGTTAGATTTGTGACCTGATGGATTCTATTCCGAGTAGAAAGGTATCTAAGAGGCACAGAATTTTATACAATCCCATATTTTTATACTTGTTAATATTTATGTTCCAGCGATGGGGGCGGAGTCGCAGACCAAGACGAACCAGTTTGTGCAGCGCACGGGGCAGATGGTGCGCGGCTTCCTCACCAAGTACTGGATATGGGTGGTGGCGGGGATACTGTTCACCATCGGCATCACGGGGCAACGCATGACGGTGTTCCGGATCATCTACATGGCACTGGCACTGGTGTTCATTCTCACCTTCCAGGTGGGTGTGTTGATTGTATTTTCAAAACTCTTGATAGCGAAGGATTTGTTATTATTTTGAATTATTTGGACTTATCCATTTGCTTCCAGTGTTTAAAACTGCACTATGTTTTGATAGGTAATGGAACTTGTTCCTAATTAAAATTAAATTTGCCACCTTATTACTAATTCAACGTGGAAACACAAAATTTAAATTCATCCATACATTGAAAAACCATAAAAATATCATTCATACCCAATTAACTACAGACATAACATGAAAACATATTGCTAACACTAACATAAGTAGTGTTCCTTTCCCAAGCTCTTCCTACTCAGTGCAAGGCTTTCTTACAAAAAATAACCTTTATTTTGGTTCAGTGATAAAAATTTGTGTTACTTACAGTGTATTTGTATTATTTACTATGTTAAAGGAAAAGTTATTTTGTACTTTTATTTTATTGGTGATTTAAATGTTATTTCATGTGTTTAAAAAATAATTAGTGATATAATTGATTGTTTCACCTGATTGTTGGTGTTTGTAGTTATCGTGGGTGCTCTGGCGAAAGATCATGTACGGATTCTGGTTGACTGTCATCATTTACTCCATGTTGATCCTCGTCATGACATACACCTACCAGTTCGACAACTTCTCTTCCTACTGGAAGAAGATTGGAATAGATGAAGAGCTGTGAGTGAATAGAGCTAATATTTTCTAGTTTAAAAGTTAGCCACATAAAAAAGACAGAATAATTTAATTTTTATTAAAGTGGTTATAAATAATTAATTTGTAAAAATTAGAGGTTTTTAGACCTTCTGATTGCCTCCTGATTGCCCTAAAAAAATTGTTTTTTGCAAAATTTTGACTATTTTTAGTATCCAGTTTTAAGGAAAGATTGCTCTTAAACAATCTATTGTATTAAATTTTTCTTTATTCAATGAATTCTTCAAAAGGTAAATAAACTTGTGAGAGAAACAGTACAATAATTTTTATATGAAGTCAAATTTTCCTTTACTACTTTATATTTACCCAAGTTTGCTAAGAATAGAGACTGACTTTCCTGACTATGCGCTTCATGTCATCCCTAGAAGAACATTTTGTTGAACCCTGTTTTTTCTTATTTCATTGGATATTGTTTATATATCTCTTAATTTTGTATCTGGGGTTTCCATGTTCGTTCCTTCACATTTAAATTATTTTCCAGGCAGCTAGATATCGGGTTGGAAAGGTTTGACACAACAGAACTGTTTGTTAGACTTCTAACTCCAACATTTTTCGTTGTCATCACAGTTATTCAGCTGTACTACTTCCATAAGGATTTCTTGGCAATATCAGACATCAAAAGCAGGTCAGTTTATAATTAGAGTAAAAAATTTTAGTTTTGAAATTTATTTATTCACCAAATATTTATAGATTGCAGTACACTATAAGTAGACACCTTGTCTGAATGGACAGTTTAAGTACCTTCCAACTTCTTGAAAATTAAGAAGTTAACATTAAGTTTTTTAATGTTTTTGTACTTAATAAAAATTCTGCATTCTGCTTTTGAAAAAATGAATACATGGTGTAATATTTCTTGCTGTTCAGAAAATTTTTGCACTCCTTAAATTTTCCTGGTCGTGAAATGTGGAAGTGGCTCACATTTTACTTTCTGTACATAAATCTTATATGAGTTGAGTTCATTCAAGAAAGAGATGGTGAACTGGACATCAAGCAAATCGTTATTTTGGATATTTTGTGAATGATAAGATCATAATAGAGTTGAAAGGTAAATATTTAAATTAATAATCTAAAGGGTTTCATAAAAGAAAGTGCTAGCCAAAGGCAATATATCCAAGTGTCTAATAGGGCAGCAACTAGATCTGAAATTGGTTCCTATCATGACTCAGACAACTTTATTTTGGGCTTTTAACAACTTTATTTGAACCAATTGAGTAATTTGACTAATGTTCTGTTCAACCACATTGGCAGGTGAGTGAGTGTGCTTCAGAATTGTAGGCAATCAATCATTTTATTACATGTGTAAGCAAAAAAGGATTTAGAATTAAGTCTATGCTGCAAGGTCATATGTAAATAAATATGAAATCTAATCCAGTTCACACTACAGTCTATGTCAAACATACACCAAATGTCCCCGTAGAGCGTGCTGCAAGTCTAAAAAGAGAGTATATTCTTTTTAGTAGGAGTAACACTCAATATTACATTTAGTATTGTGCAAGACAATTTTTGCACAAATTTCGTACTGTTAATGGGCCTTAAAAACATAAACAACATTTTGACAATCCAACACAACCATGAGTTTTCGCAGGCTATTTGTTGAGTTTCCACTTTTTGCCACCCGCCAGTATGGCAGTCCAGAACTGTAGTTTTGATTGGTCGCTGCAGGGGCACCAGCAGTGTGAGGCCGCAGTCTGAGCGACCCTCGGACACGACCTCCGTGCCCAAGTCCGAGATGTCCATCCCGATGTCGCCGACCGACCGCGACCCCGCGAGCGACTCACCCCACACTCGCCAGAGCAAGAAGTCCTTCCACATACTGGCCAGTGAGTAAAAGGCGTTAGTCGGTTGTGTGATTTAAAATTCTAGTTGTATAAGGATCCTCCTTTTGACCTTGTAGTCCTCCAATATTTTCGATTTACTAAAAATCAGTATAATTTTATTTGTGATGATAATAATTATTTGGTAATTGTTATCACAATTGTCTTTTTGACTTTTGAAGTCATAGAAGTCTTACAGGGTCCTCTAAAATCCTGTTAGAATCCAAAGCTTCTCCATAAGTACAAATTGAAAAAGCTTAAATGTTTTCAGATAAAGAATTTTAGATAAGTAATCGGATTGGAATTGTTTGTTGGTTACAGATTTATGGTAGGCTATGTTGTTACTGTTACAATGATACAGGGTGTTAGAGTTAACACTTCCACCATTGCTATATTTAAACAGACAAATTTAAACACCTACAATTAACAAAGTTTCTATTGAGGTGTTTTTTGAAAGCTATGAATGTTTTTGCTACTTGATTACCACTTTCCAATACGAGGCCCACTATAAAACTTTAAATGCAATCTCGTGTGTTTGATGGTTTTTTTTAGACTTTCTCACTTACTTTTTAAAAACTTTTAACCTTTTAAATTTTGTCTCAACCTAATAGTTAAGGAAATCAAGCAGTTATATTTTCAGAAATTTTCAGAAATTCACAGAAGGGAAACTTTGATATTGTATGCACTCGCTTGGTCGGCACGTTAGAGACTTTCAAAGTGCCAGTTTATTAAAAATGTTGGATCACTGAGTGTAGTTAATAAATATCCATTTTTACAAGAGTTGCATAAATATTGCCATAAAAGAGATTCATGAGGTGTGTCTTCATTGGGGAACACAATCACCATTCCTCCGCCTTTGTTCATTACTTACAATCTCTGTCTAAAGGCTTATAGGGTGTACAAAAATAATGTAGCCTGATGACAGGGTATCAAAGGTCACTAGTAAACAATCACAATTCATTGTATACCAGTAAAAAATTACAGTTGATTGTATACTGGTAAACCACTTAACCTCTTAAAGTCCAAGTAACTTGGGACCCCTGTAAACCCCCAGGCTGGGTATTTTTTTCAAAAAATTATCTTGCAGTATTCACAAACGAACACTCAACTCACAATATCCCAGATCTATTTCATTGTCACTTTCACTATCTGTGTAGGCCGGAAAATCACTTAGGCCACTAATTTCAGAGTATTCGCTAATTTCATGGTCACTCAAAAGTTTTCTGTCCGCCATTGCACATTGTTTACAAACACGGGCCAGCTGTCAACAAAGCAACTTGTAGAATTTCAGTAACGCAGACTGCCAATACGCAAAACGAAATATCCCAGAGACAGCGTGACTATTCCCGAATGTAACCGAAGTAAAACGAAGCATTCTGACTTCTTCCGTGGTGGAAAGAGCGCCAAGTTTGAATCAAGGCCACGGTCCCACGTTTACGCGGGCTCTGGTAATACCGCGTATACGTGGGCGTGGACTTTAAGAGGTTAAAAATTATTGAAGTAAATAAAAATATCAAATCACAACAATCATAACTGTTGTTGGACTCTGTGCCGCAGACCTGACGCACCTCAAGTTGCACTTTGTCGGCACCCAAGTGATGGCCAATGTGGCCCAGCTGATCGAATACATCTGGCTCTACCTGGAGCTGCACATGCTCAAGATCATCATGGTCAGCGTCATGCTGCTTTCCGTCTACGACGTGAGTGCCGACTGTCTTTGTTCCATCAACCCTTTGACGTGCCAATTTTTTTATTTCTCAAGTTTTAATTTTTATTTTGTTTGTATTTGGAATAATATTTTGGTTATTTCCTTTTTGATTGTCCATGTGTATTGACAATATGCTGAATTAATTTATAAAAAATAAAAAAGCATGTCCTCCTCCTCTACACAAGGGTAAAAAGAAACAAAACAGGATGCCGTCAGCCTCCACCCAAACCGGTCACCGTTTATTTTAGGTGGGCCCTCCCACCAACTCTATCACACCTTTGCAAGCCTAATAGGGATTGTGCATGATTGGGAATTGAACCCATACACCTCTTAATGACTTCAACGATATACTCATCAATATAGTGTGTATGCCAACAGAGCAACGGTACCACTGTCGGCCAGGTGAACGATTGGCGCGTAAAGCCTACAGTTAACCCTAGTAGCAAGCCAGTGAACAATTGGGCCAGGCCCTCACTAACAACACCTGAAGGTGACAAAATAGACCAATGGGTTAATAGAATAGAATATCTTAATTTGACTTCAAATACAAATCACATTGTGTAAAGGACATTGTCTGATCATGTAGATTATTGTTGTTGAAAATGCAAAAATGTATACAATGGTCATAATAAAATAAAAACATGAATGTCAAAGAAGTTATCAGTTACTACCCACAATTATCCCTAAAATAAAAAAATCTTAAACATCATAAAAACATTAATGAGGAAGTTGTAAGGTTTGTGATTGAAAGAAATGGCGATCCACGGAATGCTATCGGTACTCGTCTTAACGATTGAGAGGTAAACTCAGTTCAGTGGTACTGGTTTTATGTTTCCCACAAATGGACGAAGAAATTTTGTTTTCAAATTTTAACCTCTCGCAGTGACCGAAACCGCAGGTAACTGCTAGTTTTCCAACCGTGATTGTCGGCAGGTCTGCGCCCTCCACTTTGTGTTCGTCCTGCTGGCCGTGGTGTCTCTGACGTTCGGCAGCAACATTCAGACAGTCGTGACCCATGTCATCTCCGTCCTGGTCTCCGTCCTCCTGCTGTCCAAGATGATCTACCAGATCGAGTACATCAAACACGAGAACTGGCAGGTCAACTGTACGGTGAGTGATTGCAGAGTTATAAAGCTGATTTCTAGGAAGCGTTAGAGAGTGGGAAGGAGAATTATTGAAGCTAGGAATGTAAGTGAAAAGGAAAAACACTAATCTTTCATTTATCCCTTATAAAATAATATATCCCCCCCAAAATATAGTTCAACGATTTCTGCATTTTAATATACTGAATTCACCCTCCTTGTCAAAGTTCAAACACAAATAAAAGAGTTTTTTATACGTTTGGAATGGAGGGCGCCGAAAACATTGTCATAACCACTACTTTCTGACCAAGACAACTACTCAGTCCCCCTTCCCCCTTATCAAGACATTCAACAAACCTCAACCACTGAGAAATAGAATATCACAATCTGTCGTCCATATCGTATTTTTTCTAACACAAAATTTCTCATACTTTTTTACCATCTTTAACCTTAAAATATAGTCAAGAATTTGTTGTGAAATACTGATTGATAACAACTGAGGCCTATGCACAGGCCACACAGCCTATGTAGGCCTTTTCCAGTATAGCAAATTATTAATAAGAATCAAAATAGATATACATGCTGCAGGTAGTTTTATAAATCCTATTGTTTTGGATATTATGCATGTATTATTTATTGCTTGATACATGTGTATAGGCAATTTATCTTGTATGTATTGGAATCAATTTTTCATTTCATTTCACAAAAGAAAAAAGTAAATGGCTTTTTTACAGAATAATTATAGTACCAAGGTCGACAATAAATAAAGTAAATAGAAACTGTCATTTCAATCGTATTGAAAAAATTACCAGCTTCTAATTCACCTTGGTTCCTCCTTTTTTCTCTGGACACGTTGGTTCCTGGCTAAGCCTGCATACCCAGTCATGTCCTGGAAGGGGTGAAAGTAATCATCCTTGCTTGCCTATCCAGAAGGATATGAGTTGCCCTTGCCTGACAAACTCCGTAGACTTAGCTAGTTATACTAAAGCTTTAGATCGTTCACAAATTATTTAGTATAAAATGATAATTAAGATTAATTAAATAGCACTGATTGACTGCGGGTTTGAAATGTCTGCATGGATAAATTTGTTTCCAAGGAAACGAACACAACCTATAACACTGCGGAGTGGATCGGGTTCCGCAAGGCAGACAACGACCACGGGATCAGCCTGCCCTACCTGCTTCACGGCTATATAGGTAACGTACAGCTATAGAATAAATCTCCTTCGCCTATGGGCGGAATTGGCTTCAACTAAACAGAAATGTTTTGAAAACAAAAGATATTTAACTACAGGTTAAAATGGAAGAATTCTCATGAATTTATTAATGATTATGAACATATCCTCTGACAACACTTTTAATATGTAAGCGAATCAGTAACTTAAAACACTAAGTGAATGTGTCCCCTAGCACTTGTGAACTTATTACCTTATTACCTCCTCCTTTGCTCGTGACCAGTGAACTAAGGTAGCAGCATCAATTACACTAAAAAAAAACTTTTGTTATGAAAAAACTAATATTTAGTATTTTTTGTACTCATCTACAGCCACAGTCACAGCCCTCAGTCATTCAGCAAAAAAGGGCTCTGAGTAACATGTTCCACTCAATCATGCCGAAATATTTCGCCTTAACAAATAAATAATGCCAGTACCCGAACACTGTTTACTCACTTTTGGTGGCAGAGCATGATGGGGTTTTTGCCACCAAAAAAATAAATAATTGTCTAGTTAGAAAAATGTACTCAAAGTAGGGGTGTGCGAATAGTGATTTTTGAACTCGAGCCGAGCCGAGCCGAGCTTTTTCAAAAGTTTTCGAGCTCGAGCTTTTTCGAGCCGAGCTTTTTAACAATCACCAAATTATTAAAAAAAATTATGAAGCTTGATTTTAATTTTTAAAGATACAATAATGTTTGCATACCTTAAGTGACCGCCAGCTCAAAAATAGAAAGCTTATCCCCAAAACAAGTGAATAATCTCATAGGTTCATCAGTATTTTGTATTTGGTTACATAAAATTAATCAAATTAGCTCAACAAATAATTTATGAAGAAAAATACCAAATTTAAAATCTACATTTATCTACATTATATTTAAGTAATAACCAATTCCAAAATACTTTACTTTAAAATAAATAGTTAAAATTACATAATTAGACTAGTTACATATAGGTACTACAAAATTTAATTTCAAGAGTAGAAAGAAGTAGTTGAAAGGTTTTAAAATAGTTATATCTAGTAAAAAAATCACACATAAGATTGATTTTTTTATGTTCACTAAGTAAAGATGATAAAAAATTAAATAGCAGTCCCAATTGTGGCATAATATTCAAGGCTAAACTTATTATTTCATAATATAATATATGAATGAAATAATATTTAATAACAACAATAATTTATTGTAATCCTAAAATTAGTTACATTTCTAAACTCTTATGAAGAAAATAATGTACAATTAAGAAGAAGAAAGATCATAAATAAATAAGGACGGAATAGAGAGAAAGAAAGAAACAGCTAACCCTCTCTCTTTCCTTATCAGTGGCCAGGGTGAGGGGGGGGGGGTGGAGGTTGTTTACTTCAAGCCCCTTCCCTGTTTTTTGCTCTTGTTAATTAGGAGATAAGGAATCCTTACTACAAAATGCAATAATACAAACTACTTGTCATACAGCTATAAATGACGGCTCATATTTTTTGTCTTATTTTTATAAATCAAATGAGACCAAAATGAAACTTGTACGATATACTGTTTAAGAGATAAGCCTTGATAAAACAATAGACTTAAATGCTGTATTTCACGTTCCCCAAGGTCAACTAAATATAGCTCCGATTGTTCCCCAAGGTCAACTAAATATAGCTCCGATTTCCGTCTAAATGGAGATAATATTTCTTGTTACATGTCAATGTCCTTTCCTTATCACTAGGGAATGTTTTTTGCTTGTTTTTCGTGGGAGGGAAACGCTCTTCCGGTTTAACGTGTCCAAAAATAGATCGCAATAATTATCTTTCCGATAAGAACTCTCTTATCAAAAGCTCGGCTCGAGTGTCGAGCTTTTTAGAAAAAAGTCGAGCCGAGCCGAATACTGAAAAGCTCGACCTAAAAGCTCGACCAGTCGAATACTCGCACACCCCTAACTCAAAGTAATTTTGAATCATTGTGTTGTCTGTCGGCTACCCTAATCCTGCTGTTGAGCCTTGGTTATCAGCCCTGATATAGACACGTTGTGTTGGTCACTCTGTTCATTGTGTTCATTGTGTTGGTCACTCTGTTCATTGATGTGTCTGCAGCCATGCACACAGTTGTAACAACACAAGTACATTTAACTGACAACACTATAACACAACTCTATAATCCCCTGATCTCCTGTAGCCTCCTTGGGCTGTGATGGAAGTTCTGATCATGTAGTGTGGTATTGGCTGCCCTGTTCTGTTATTGTATTGTAATTGTCAGCTCTGATTATGGTGTAGTGTTGTATTAGCAGCCCTGATCATTGTGTTGAGTTGTGATTAGCAGGTGTTGATGGTGATAGTAGTGACGAGTTGTGTTGGCCGCCCTGAGCATGTTATTGTGTTGCCACACCTGATCTGTTTGTTGTGTTGTGTTGAAACACCCTGACTATGTTATTATGTTGCCACACCTGATCTGTCATGTTGTGTTGTGTTGACACCCTCTGATCATGTTATTGTGTTGCCACACCTGATCTGTTGTGTTGTGTTGACACACCCTGATTATGTTACTGTGTTGCCACACCTAATCTGTTGTGTTGTGTTGGCAGCCCTCATCATGGTGCTGACACTGCACACAGTGGTGACAACACGACAGAAGTACCAGCGCCACTTGCGCGGCCGGCCACTGTCCCGTCCTGTTGTCATGTTCCCCCGAGTCACGTACAAGGAAGTGGACATGGATGTCACTCACTGCGTCAAGTACCTCTTGAACTTCGGATTCTATAGGTTCGGTGTTGAGGTAAGATTCAAGATTTTTTATTTTGTCACTTGAATGTACCTGGTGGACCAATCCTCGCTCGATTGATTTTTTAACCAGTTTTTCTCTGTATTATTTTTTTTTAATTGAGCCAGGATGGACTTGTACGCTCTGTTCTACTCACTGTGGACCCTGCTGTTACAGATATGCCTGATGGCAGTGGTTGCTCTGATTGGAGCCAGGATGGACCTGTACGCTCTGTTCTACTCACTGTGGCTCTGTATGCTCATCACGCCGCGACGCTACCTGCTCTCCAAGATTTGGACAGTGTTCAAAGTGTTCATTGTGTTCACGATCCCGCTGCAGTACGCCTTTGTCGTCGGACTGCCGCCCATATTTTGTATTGGTGTGTATTTTAACTGTTGGAAAATTATACTGGTAAATTGGTATTGATAGATGTCATTTATGTAGATTATCACCTGCCTGCTTCTAATCTTTCCCGTAGTGGGTTGCAGTAGGCATACCATGATGTATTATGATAAACGTACATGTGCTATGTGCATTTTTGCATTTACTGTCTCCCATGGGGATAAATTTTATTTGATAAAATATTTTTTGCAAGTTAGTTTTTATTTTGGGTTGGGCGTTATGCTTAGTCTGAAAGTAATATGTACTATGCACAAATATGCAGGCTTATTAAATAAAATTTAGATCTACATTTCAGAGTAACAAATTTATGACTTTACAATGTTTAATCTATTGTTTCTCATAAAGGAAAAGTGGGTTTTAGGGATTATTGTAGGTTCAAAGTAATCAAAACACCTATTTGAATTTGAAAGATAATTGAGTCTTACCTGTATACTAAAATTAATAGAAAAGTACTGATAAGGAACTTGGAAAATCAGCTCTATTTCTATTTCAAAAAGTCAAAACAAAAAACATAACATCTAACAATATCAAATACAAACAAGTGAATACTAAATATTTAACAATTAACTTTATTACAATTCAGCTACTTAATGATGCTCAGCTACTTAGGGAAGGATGAAAGTGTGCTGTCGTTTTTGTTTTTGAATTAAACAGCTGGTATGTTCCAGTGTACCCGTGGGATGAGACGGAGATCCTATTGGGGATTCAGGAGTGGATGTTCCTCCCGGACCCCATTCATCCCCCGCCCGCCTACAAGCTCATGTGTAAGTGACAAACAAAGTCGCTAAAATATGTTTTTTCGTGCAAGTAATTGTTCACTTTTGTTTTAAGCTACTCAATACAAGGTACTTCAGTGATTTTTGTTGTTATAATTTTTTTTAGTTTATTTCGTTACTCTTGCAGTTTGTATACGACAAAAAAATCCATGCCTCAGTAAATCAGAAAATCTATAATTTATATTGTTTTACATCTTGTATATGGTATTTTTTTTACTTTTTTACTTTTCTTTTTTTACAAAATAATTTTTTTACATTGTTAACAAAAATGTTTTCCAAATCCTTTATTTATTCTTTTTTAATTCTACTTAGTTATTTTTTAATGTTGTCTTTCTTTAACTGTAATTTTTTTGTATAAAAAAGTGCTTTTATTTTATATTTTA
The DNA here is from genome assembly GCA_035578135.1 of Flexamia atlantica. NCBI lineage: Eukaryota > Metazoa > Arthropoda > Insecta > Hemiptera > Cicadellidae > Flexamia > Flexamia atlantica. Next base: position 45,777,470 of record JAQJVK010000004.1, read on the forward strand.
GTCTTATAACTACAACGCAGCCAGATAAGGACTCAGATCACGCACAGTTCATTCGATCCATGTGATTTTTTTTGTGTACATATTGTAATTGCTCTAAATTTATGATGATGAATAAAAATTTTTTGATTTGATTTGATTTTTTGTGTTGGGGGATTACAAAGCCTAGGTTGCCCCACCTTACAAAAAAATGGTTTATGTTGTAACAATTGATCTACACAGTTGTGGTTGTTTAGGTGACTTTATACTGCTTCTACTGGTTTGTCGGCAAGCACTTGTCTTCCGCATCGAACAGAGGCACGAAGGCCATGAATACGCAGGCGGCACCAACAAGAGCATCATAGACCACATTGAGAAACCTGGCTTCGTCAACCCCATTCCTGACTTCATCTCTCACGCCAGGTGAGATTTCTCCTACTCTGTGATCAAATGTATAAAACCTGTAAATGTATCGTGTCACAGAATTCTAAATATATTCATTACTTCTATAGCTAAACTAACACAGAAGATATTATTTATGTAAATAAAATGATACAGCTATTTGTAGAATCTAAACTTGGTTCAATTAGCCTTTTATATATTAATATAATTTGTATTCCTTTTATAAGGTGGACTCTTACAGAATTAGACTGAACTTTTTATGTTTAATAACATGAAGATTCCTGGTTGCGGGTGTAAAAAAAATTCAGATTTCTATAGGTATCGAATATGATGAAGAACTTTAACAAGTTTTTATTGAACTTACAATATGTGATGCAGAAATGAAAAGAAATGTTACTATTGCTAAAACAACCTAATATAAGCCTTTGTCGGAGAAATTGGAGCAATCGAAACTTGAAAATCAATTTTTCACCCAATTGAACTGAAATGTCCAAACTGAAATATTTCCTTTAGCGACATGAGGTAATTTTAGCGAATTTCCTTAGAAAAAAGCTATTACCGTTGTTTTAACAGAACAGAATGGACAAAAATTATCCGTTCAGGGTAACCTCAGCAATCATATTAATATTTATATTAATTGACAGCTTTTTATGTGTACTTTCTGGATATGAAATGAGTTTATTGTGAAAACGCATTTTTACCGCAAAAATCACGATTTCTTTCAAAATTTAACATGGGCTTATATGGGAAGTAGAATTTTCACTTTTTGAGTTTTGTCAGCACGATAACTCTCGTAAATATCCTGCGATTGTAACAAAATTTGGTACAGACATGTAAAACTAGATTCTCTCGGACGAGTTCGTAAACCAGCCAGATCGACATATCCAAAGTGGGGTAAAGGCCCTATTTTACCCTCCAAAAATGGGTTTTTTGAGTTTTTCAAATTGAAAAATTATATTTATGCAATTATTGTTTGCACTATTGAATTTAGCTCGAAAAAACAAACAATTTGGTATGTTAAATCATTTCTCTAAGTCCATTGGTCTCCGAGGCATTGCACTTTTTTCCCCTGTGTTTTTAGTACCAGGGCAGCAGAATGTTGGCTTACTCAATTTCATATTTACTCTCTTCTGAGGTTTTCAAGGAATTGCTTTAAGTAATTTCCCAGGTTATCAATGTATTTAATAGAATATTGGTTTTTAAACAATTTTATGTTAATATAATTTAAAAAATAAACATTCTTGTCTTATATGAAATATTTTTGTTTTTTTTTTTAATCTAAGTCTTTTACCAATATTTTTACAAAGTCTTTGTAAAACAAGCTATAATATAATATATATATATATATATATATATATATATATATCATTTGTTTATTTTTCTTTTTTTCATGATAATGGATTAATTACTGAATATTTTGTAATTGGAAATTTGCTGAGTACGCAGGTTTGTTGCGACGGGGGTATTTTTACTTTGTGCATCACATAATACAATAAAGGTACAAATGTTGTGTTTACCAAACAACCAATTGTAATTGTAATTACTTATTTACAATGCTGAATCATCGGTATTTCGATGCCATTGTGTTAAGTGAAGAATATAGTGATACGGATAAAGAAGGGGTGTGGTAGTAGTGATTTTTGATGTCAAGTCGAGTTTTGAAAAATACTCGCAAGTTTTGAGCTTTTTTCGAGTTGGGTTTTTTAAGATTATAATAATAGTCATCATGTTTCTACATAATTGCCATGTCAAAAATTACTAGAGGTGTGCGGATATCCGAAAACTCGGATCGGATTCGGATCGGATCGGATATCTGAATCCGATCCGAGGGTTTTATGACTATCCAGTAAGACTAACTAGATATCCGATTCAATCGGATAGACTGCACATTTTGGGGTAAATTTTAAAGAAGGATCAAATTTTAAAGTTTGGAAAGTCTTCCAAACATAATAAGTCACTGCCGACGAAAGTACAATAGTGACAGAAAACATCGCGGAGCAAAAACGACGCTTTGAAATGCAACGGTTGCGACAGCGGTTAGAACAACGCCTCAACACGATGCGATTAAGTAGTGGTATGCATCAATCTATGTATTTCGGTTGCTGATATTGCGACTCGTGATTAGATCGAGAATTCGAGATCGTTGTATACAATCAGAGTATTGCACAATACCCGACACGATAACAAACATTTTCTGAAGACAAAATCTTGTATCGTAGCATTAAATCAGTTAACAAATAATAATACATCCTTTATTAGTTCTGTCTCGATCAGTATCCGTTACCGACGGAACATCATCGATTGGTGTGAGAGAGAATCGCAACCAAGACGAATCAGAATTCGCCATTGTCCACCATCCGACAGTGTCAACAATCGTCTTCAATTGCCAAAATGAAATATCCCGTAAATACCCCATAAATAAATAGTCGTGTTGATGTTTTGCACGACTATTTCAGGGGGGTGTTTCTAAACGCGTTTCACGAATAATAGCTACTAATCACTAGTTACAAATCATCTCCATTGTATCCTTACGGTTTTGAAACGGAATCTTAGTATTACAAAATACAAAGTTAATTTTATTAATTCACCAACATCGTTTAGAAACAGCCCCCAGGCCGTAAATATCTTAAGCGGCCTGTTGATACGATAAAATAAAAAGCCTACAATAATTTTGGGCTGCCAAAGAGTTGGCCAACCTGTACATTTCATTGTTTGTGTTTTCATCTCACTTCGTTGTCGTTTTTTATTTTGAATATCGCCGTCTGCTTAAAAACTGATTAGAACGTCTTTTCAATTAATTGCCAGATAACTTTATTTTTCAGTTAAGCAATTACCTACCTAGAAATTGAAAGTTGAACGATCCAAAATAAGTTTTTATACTGCTGAAATATTAATCTTCGTCGAATTAAGCCTAGTCAAAGCCGGCTGGCCGTATTTTCAATACGTGATTAAAATGGACATTCTTAGATAACAGTACAATGCTGAGTTGACAACCTACGCCTATGTAAATAATTAGTGAGTCTGCTTGTTGTTTGTTATATCAAACAAATAGACCTATGTTCTAATTAAATGACCAAGCTTTAGTACTGAAACCTACAACATTAGAAACTTATCTTGATATTTAGGTTAAGTTTTCTACTCAGACTTATTATTTTGTTTTTATAGTAGGCTATTATTGTAGTGTATCAAAATCTTGATTGGCAGGCATTAAAGCATAAATAAAAATGTAAAGCTTTCTTAAAATATAAAGTGATTGGTGAAGCAAGTTTTATATTTAGGTCTTATTCTTTTGTCTAATCACATAGGCCTAGTCACTGATCAAATAAGGAAAAGAAAAAAAAACAAGAGGCCAAACAGTGAACAAATTTAGGTTTTATTGAAAAAGGAAGTTTTAAGTTGCAAATCCTGAAATTGATTTAGGCCTAATAAGCTTATTCAATTAAATACTACCTATGCTTAAGGGGAATAAATACATTTCTAAATTCTTAGCATATAATTAATTAGTTGTTGTACCTTTGCATACTTTAATAATTGACATTTGGCCTATATTGGAAACAATATATCACAATTATCAACAACTCAAGCATATCAAGGCAAACCTTGCCTTACACATAAGGATAATATGGTAGTTCCTTGCAATTACCTTAGGCTTATGAGAAAACTTAAATCTGCTCACTACGCCGCACCATAAATATCCGAATCCGGTATTATCCGATCCGAACCTGTTGTTATCCGATCCGAAACCGATCAGAACATAAGCTATCCGATCCGAATCCGATCCGATCCAAAAATTCACTATCCGCACACCTCTAAAAATTACTATTGTTAACAAAATACAAATTACAATTTTATGGTAGTTAAACTTAAGAGTTATTAAACTAAGAGCGGGGATACAAATAAATAATACCAAAGAAAGAAACCTTTTACTTAAACTCACAATAATTCTTGATTTGATATATTTTTCAAGCCAGAAATGAAATGAAAACATAGCTCTTCTATACTTTACTCAATACACGATTAAAACATTTTCTTTGAGTTACTCACACAGGTACATTCCTATTCATGTAATTGTCAACCAAAAATTGAGTTAGTTTTTTTATTTGGTATGGTTTCTAAAATATAACCAAAATTACTTTTTAAGATAAGGAATAATAAATGACCCCAAACTATAGAAAAGAGAGTGATATAAAAATGAATTCATCTTTGATAAATCATAAGAATTCTTTACTTCAAGTGTAACAAACGAGGTTTTAGTTATGTTCATTAAAGATGGGTTGACATTGTGAAAAATGATGGGGTACGATTTTGGTAAACGGTGAGAGTAACTACTTGCCTCTAACTTGCGAGTATTTTGCAACAAGTCGAGTAGTGTATACTCGGCTCAAAAAAAGCTCAATACTCATACACCCTTAGTACTAGGAATATTATCATGATCCCATGAACATTACCGTGATATATGTTATGGCCAGGTCGTGGCTGGACATCCTGAAGCGCATCGTGATGACCAGCTTCATCTGGTTCACGCTGGCCATCGTGTTCCTGGCTGGCACCAACCGAGTGAACCTGTTCTCGCTTGGGTACTTCATCGGCGCCTTCATCTTCCTCTGGCAGGGCAACGACCTCTACCTGCGGCCCATCAAGGTCATCCTGCGCTGGTGAGTGAGGACTAAGGGTACGAGTGTCATATCTGATCTTCCGCCATTCGCTTCTAAAGCAGACGATACAACTTCTGATTTCAAAGAAAACAAATTAGAGGGATCTACGGGTAGACGAACTGATGTATTAAGTTTGTTGGGTAGAACTCGACAACCAATTCCATTGTGTTTATTGCCGATTGTATTTTTTCTCAATGGAATTTTATTATGGATATTATCTGCACAAGGTGGATGATAAGAAATAAGGTAAATTGTTCAGTCAGTTTATGTTAGTAAATTTTTAATTTAGTTTTTGGCTAGCTTTATCAACTTATATATTAACTGATAAAGACTGTTGTAAAAGGTTATTTGTTCTTTGGATTATTAATTAATCGTCAGACAATAACCAATTTCCTCGTTAAACTATATATAATGAATTGCCCTTTAGTACCAAAGGGCAATTTTGGCTCTTTTTAGCTATTCACATAATTTTGTTCCTAAATTTTTCTCGCATCTGAAGGTGCACACAAAAATAAACGTATGACAGGGGATATTTGTTTGATCAAGGAAATATTGTATTATGTATGTTGTAAACTTATCGTAAACATCACTTCTAATACCAAGTATCCTAAAGTTTCTCTTTGACTTGTCGGAATACGAAGCGAAAGTAATGTACAACGTGTCTCGCATTTTTCTTTCATTTTTAATCTACTGAATAAAAATAAAGTCAAAATGAGATAAATGTTGTTGGATTTTTGTAAATTTGGTGAAACTATTGAGATACATTATGTTAGATTTTCAGTTTTTTTCACTTTCCTGAAAAATCATCATTTTGTTGGTACGTGATATTATAGTTATAGCCGCCTTCCTTCCTTCCTCCCTCCCTCCCTCCCTCCCTCCCTCCCTCCCTCCCTCCCTTCCTCCCTTCCTCCCTCCCTCCCTCCCTTCCTCCCTCCCTCCCTCCCTCCCTCCCTTCCTTCCTTCCTTCCTTCCTTCCTTCCTTCCTTCCTTCCTTCCTTCCTTCCTTCCTTCCTTCTTTCCTTCCTTCCTTCCTCTACTCTGACGTAATTTCTGGTTTCTGCCTCTTCCATATTTCTTAAACCAACTAATCTTTTTTCACTGAAGTTTTAGAATAGAACTAATTTTATGATGAAAACAAATTATTGTTGAATATTGTTGCTATAAAATATAAATACCATTACATTTATATATTCTGAAATAATAAGCTTAGTCATGAATATGAATATCTATTGACTGTATAGATGCAAGTAATAAGTTGGTGAATGATATGTTAGATTTTTACTTTCTGTTAATACTGCTTGGTAGGCCCATCAAAATTTAATTAAATCAATATCTTGCTGGCAAATGATACCCTAAACCGACCTGAATTTCAACTAAAATACCCAAACTCGACCCGAGTTTTTTTCAACTTATACCCGAACCCGAGCCGAATTTTTTTAAACTTTAATACCCGTATCAGACCCGACCCGAATTTTTTTCCACTTATAATATCCGAACCCGACCCGACCCGAAAATTGATGGTAATCCACTACCCGACCCGAACCCGACCCGGCTTGAAAAATCATTACCCGCAGACCTCTATTTCACACACATACACACACAGACATAAAATAATACGACATGAAATACACGGAAATGACAACTACGAGTGTTCCATAATTTACTGCTGTTTAACTAAGGATTTGAAAATGGGCCTTTGAGACCCAAAACTATAACAAGGCTTTTGTTATCCTGTACAACAAAACTTTGGATTGACGACAAAAAAGGTCTGTAGCCTATTAATTAATTTATTAGTGGATTTTCAATCCAGGAGGCAAACCAAGAATAAACCAAGCTTTGTTCAGTTTAGACGATAAAAAGAAATTTTCTGTTAAAACAGAAACTGAATGTTATAAACACACCGAGAATTATTTATGTTCAATGTATGTTAATAACTTTGTTTGTTGCTGATTTTTGAGCTAGCACAATTGTTTTTCGATGTCGTTCGCACTTTGACATGATTACCCCGTCAATCTCTTGCAAGTTATATTTAAAAAATCACTAACTAACACTCCCAGATGACTACTCTGTCGTGCTCTTTCGATTGAAAATTAGTTTAGGTTTGTGGCTTATAAGTTAAAAAATTGTATGGTTTTCATATTAAAGGTATGTATCTAGTTTTGAAAACTGATTAAGCTTTCTTTTTTATAACACAAGACGTTTTCGGAATTGACCAGGTTGTGTGTTCCCCGCAGGTGGAGTATGCTGATCCGCTACTGTGTGACGGTGATCCTGATAAAAGCCATGCTGCAGATCCTCGGCTGCATCTTCATACGGGAGATGCAGGAACACGCCTGCTGGGCCATCCAGCTGTTTGGCATCGCTTGCATCAAGAAGTTCGGTGGCACGGACACTTCCTCTGGTGAGAAACAGCAGGTGTTGAAACAGGGGAGGAAACATCTTTAGAGAAGATAAGAATAATAACAATGGCATTGTTATAACGGGGAGTGTTACCCCACTCCTAAAAGGCCTGTGAAGCCAAAGCTTGTGACCTTAATGCAGGACCGTTTCCCAGTTCCAACTAAACTCTGTTTTGATTAATAACCTTCAAAAGATATATTAAAAAAAACAATAACTTTATTCATCATTGTTACAATGTCACATCTGAATCATAATTATCTATGAATAAATATATGTACATATTTTTTTTTCTTAAATAAAAACAGGAATTTAACAAAACTCTGATGAATAATTAAGTTCCCCGTGGCAAATGCCCATATGGGGTCACCTTAATAAAAACAAGAAACAAAATTAATAAAATTTATTCAAAATCAGTGTTGCTCATAATTATTTGATATGTAATTTTATCTTTTAAGCAATGTTTAGTTTTATAGTATATATTTTTATATTTATATTGCTACTAATTTGGTAAGTGGTATATAAATCTGTTTGAAAAATAAATTATTTTTATAGGTTATCTCCTTAATAAAAATTCAACATTTTCAATTCCAAAAGCCAAGTTTTTAGCCCTTTTAGGTAATTAGATTTTAGTTTCTTCCGAACTTTCATGTTCTAGATTTTTTTCTCTTCCACAATAGTGGCTGCCTGTGATTTATTTATTATTATTTTGAATTTTTTTTATATTGCTATCTTTTAACTGTTTATTCATTGAATGTTACTCTGTAGTAAGACAAATGTTAGAACTACATGCAAACTCTTGACTTGTGTCCATGGATGTAATGTGCCTTTCTCGACATTAAAAGATTGACTTCTGATTCCTGATTTCCTACTGGGTGAAAATATAGCCTCGATTGAGGTGTCAGGAATCAATCAGGAGGTTCTTTGTTTGAAATTCATTGTTAGTAATAGTGATTTTACGTTTTGATTTTTATTGTTGCTGATATTTGCCATCACTGATTAGTAAAGTTTCACCAAATAAAATTTGTTTTTACTAATCAATGTCGGCAAATGTCTGCAATAATCAAAATCAAACCAATCAGGAGGTGTCGCTGTGATTGGCCAAGATAAACTTTTCTCCTAGCTGGAGGTTATTGATGACGTATTTTTTACTCTTTAAATATTTCATTATAATTTTCATTGTGATTTCATGTATGTAACGCTTCAGCTGTTTATCAGTCTGTTTTTTCAACCGGTTTTAGATTCCAATTTTTACTTTCTCCCCCCTATACATAGTATATGGAGAAAGTATTGTTTTTGTCAAAATTTTCGAATTTGAGTTGTTAGTGGATATATTCGTTTTAGTGCTCCCTGAATCAAAAAAAGTGGTTTTCGGCGTGGTGTCTGTCTGTCTGTGTGTGTGTGTGGATGTATACAAAGCTAGAGACGACACCAGTGGTCCGATTTTCATGAAATTTGGCAAATAGGTATAAAGCCATGGTATCTCCAGGCGTATTTTTCATTTTTTTGAATTTTTGATTTTTAAGGGTATTTACCCCATAAAATAACCCCCATAAAAAATGACAAAAATCCAAATTTCTCAAAAACGGCTCTAACGATTTTGATAAAAATTTCATGGTTTATAGTGCTTAAGATGACAAACAAAATGAAACTACCCGCATGTCTGTAAAAATTCAGGTTCAGAAGTTATGGGGGTTTAAGTGTTAAAAAATTGATATTTTTAAAATTTCACAAAATCTGTAACCTATAAAGAAAGTATACTTGCAACTATTACATTCGACTTGAAAAACTAAATAATCCAGTATTTTGAATCATTAGTTTACGATAACTGGTTGCGGAGATAATTGATATTTTAGTTCGGCGGTAAACGCAGTACGTTGTTCAATGTTAATCTTATATAGCAAATATTTAAAAACCGATATCTCCGTTATTTACTAACCGATTTTGATCAAATTTGGTATATATTTGTGTGATAATTGTTAATTTGTTTTATTTCACCATATATGTTTTCTGGTTATAAATGACTGCAAGGGAGAAAGTATGTGTCAGTTTCCTGATACCATTTATTTTATATTGTGTTAAGCTAAGTAAACAAAAAAATAAAAACTTCTTAAACCTTGTGGAATACTCCAGTTCAACTCGAAGGTTATAAAAAGAAAAAATCCATCAAGTATCTTCTTAATTTATAGTAAGGATTTTAAAAATAAACATAAACTATATCTTTATGAATTTTTTGTGTTATTTTTGGATGCCGCTGTTAAGCTATGCTTGGCAAAGCAAACTTTTTATAATTAAAAAAATTAACCCATTTGAATTGATACAATTATTTTTCCATTTTAAGAATGCATCTGTGGCAAATCCACAATTTGTGATGTATAAAACATCTACTATATATTTGTCAAATAATAATATATTAGTAAAATATAATAGCCATATTAAATCTGTGCAGGTATATTAAATCTGTGCAGAACAGAAATAAATTTTTTAAATTAACAAAAAATTACTTGTCTGATTTGGTACTCTAATCTATAGATGAATATCTAGTCAATAATAGGTAAATCTGAAACAGTCCCAGTCATAAAAATGTTACAAGTTGTAATTTAGGCCTTATTTTATCTTGAAAGTTACCTTTCAAGATTTATATCACATAAATTATTACTTGTAGAATTACTTGTATTTGACTCTATTCATTATATAGTTGTACAATTATCGAATAAAGATTATTTTGTTTGATTGATTGATTGATTGAGGTATAATTAGGCTTCCAAACCCTAATAAAAAAGTTTGCCTCTGGTAATTTGTTTTTGATATATGAAGAATGGTCAAATATTGTCGTATGAATGTTCCAGACCAGAGTGAATGTTCGGTGCCCGTCTCTGACGTCGGCTTGGCATGGGACGGATTCTGTTTCGGATTCTTGATCCTGCAGCGAAGGCTTTTCAACAGTCATTACTTCTTGCACATCGTGGATGAAGCAAAGGCTATGGCGGTTCTGGCATCGAGGTAAGGCTAGCGCTGGTATCTTCGGAGAGTACTGGCGTTTGCTCTTTTTAAAAGTAAACTTGCCTTTTCTTTAGTAAAAAAGTGTTTTTTAAGCTAATTTTTTGGTTTTTTATTCATATTAAAATAAGGTAATATAAACCTGTTTTTATTTTTATTTTTTATTAATCTTTTGCGAGTGATTGAGACCTATATCTTTGTACATAAGATCTAGGGACTAACTGTCAAAAGGCTCCTTTTAGACTAGTTAGTCACCAACAGTTCAGCAATGAGATATTACAAGAAAAACATTAGGTAATAACATTTTTAGCGAATTCCCCCTATAGGGAAGAAGCTATTACTGTAGGTCTCATGGTAAGACCTAAGCTCGAGACCTTGATAACTTTTCGTTTTGGGGCCACCAGAAGCAGAAAACACCATTCGTTTGAATTTATATATATATATATAGATATATATAAACTAGATATATAGATATATATAAATCTATTATATATATGTGTCTGTAAGCAAGATAGCGGCCGTAAAAATGGTCCGATCTAAATGAAATTTGGTACAGACGTGTAAAGTGGTAATGCCTCGGACGAGTTTGTAAACCAGCCCGATTGGACCACCGGAAGGGGGGGGTAAAGGGGGATAAACTCCCCCAAAAATGGGTTTTTTGAGTTTTTTACATAGGAAAATAAAATTTATCAAATTTTTGTTAGCACCATTGAATTCAGCTCAAAAAAACAAACAATTTAGTATTTTGAATCACTGCTCTATGTCCATTGGTTACCGAGATATTGAAAGTGGTAAACACAGTACGTTATCCCAATGTTAACCTTATAGGAAATAAGTAAAATTCTATATCTCGCTTATTTTTCAAATGAGTATGCAGGTTTGCTGCTACAGGTATATTCAAACTGGGTGGTTTTAATTCAATATTCTGTAGATCTGAACTAGAAGAAGCTATTTACCAAGTTTTATCAAGATATGTTGAAAAATAAGCGAGATATAGAATTTTACTTATTTCCTATAAGGTTAACATTGGGATAACGTACTGTGTTTACCACTTTCAATATCTCGGTAACCAATGGACATAGAGCAGTGATTTTTACTAATCAGTGATGGCAAATGTCTGCAAAAATCCTAATCAAAATATAAAATCACCATCACCAACAATGAATTTCAAACTTAGGGTGAGCTGTGAACCCTGTGGCAGCATATTGTATCAAGCCAGATCACAAGACAGAAATAATGAGTTTTAAATGATTGCAAACAACTTTTTAATGTATGGCTGTATAATTCCATACACGAATTTCAATAACGAGAATAAAACGAGCATTATGACAGTCGGCGGCAGCTGCAGTGTAACCGCGATTGTGATGGTGATACAGGCTGACCAAGCAATGGATCAAAAACAAATACTGCTGTTAGAGAAATTACCCGACTCTCGGGTATTTCGAAGCCTGTGAGGGGACATCGTAATACTTTCAATAGTTTATTCCAGCAGAGACTGGTATTTTTGCGGGTAAAAAAGGTCTACAAGTGGTAACCCTGTTTTGTGATGCTCAGCTGTCGAGCTGTCTGCCATCGTCGTAAGCTCAGCACTGCGCAGTAATTAGTGTTTGTTTCTTTTGACTGTGCTAATGCAATTAATTGAATGTTTTGATTTGGAGTATTGAATGACAAATAAATAAAGATGTTTGAAGACTGCGACGAAGAGATCGTAGACGATTCGGGCTCAAGTAGCCAAAGTTTTGTTGAAACAGATACGAATGACAATATGACGACAGATACGAATGACGACACCGGTAGGGATGCTTTAATTGTAAGCGACAAGAGTTACTTAGGCTAATTGTTATAATTATTAGATGATTTAACAAACTTTGAACTGATTCATTTTTACTTGGACTGCTTTTTTTTTTTTTTAAGAAAAACTTTAGGCCTAGTAATAATAACTATTTCTTGAGATTGTGAAAGGATGTAAAGGAATTAAGATATAATTATAAATAAATAAATAAATAATAACTTTATTCACCATTGTTACAACTTTTACATTTGAATTAGCCGAGGCTATAATTAACAATAAATAAATACTATTTCGGTGAATAATTTGGTTCCCCTAGGCAAATGCCCATAAGGGGTCACCTTGATTAAAACCAAAAAAAAACTAAATTATTGAAATTTACTTAAGATCAGTGTTGCTCATTTATTTATTTATTTATACTTCCAAATTCCTGATTATAATGAAGGGGTCAGTACCTAGGCCTATTAAAAATGCTTTGGTTCAGACTCATTCAAACTTTGTGTGGAATTTTTCTAATTTAATGCTCTTTAAGGTTATTAACCCATTACAGTAATGCAAGCTGTAAATAACTCTTAACAGCAAACAACGCCGCACTGCATCGAATCGAATCGCATCGATTCGAATCGAAATTCTATTAATCGCATCGACGCATTGAATCGAAAAAAATTTGCTGCATCGCACACCCCTACTGATTAGTTTATTATTTCTGTTCTCAGAGGAGCAGAACTGATCGAGGAGCTCAGCCACAAGCAGATCCAGGAGCAACTCGAGGCGGAGCGCAAGATTTTGGAGAAGATTAAGTACAAAATGGACAGAATCAAAGCTTCACAGCAGAAAGTGCAGGGACCGAGCTATAAGGAGCCTTCTAACCATTACACAGGTTAGTTCGATGAAATAGCTGTTGATAACAAAAATTATTTATTTGTGAAATTGATTTTGTAATGATTAGTATTATTTTTCATACAGTATATTTTAAATTTATGTTCTTTTTTCAGACTATTTTTTTTTAATTTTCAGGTTTTTTGGTTTTATAATGTGGTTTTAATATTTTATTCGTTTTTTTAACAATTATAAAAATTAATACATGTTGAACCAAATAAAATGTATATTTCAGAGATTAGGATATAATTTTTGTTAGGTGTTGTTTCACTGAGGAACACTTTGGACTAAGGTGATGGTTCAGTTAAGAAATTGCAATAATTACGTTAAATTTCTCTTATAAATTTAACGTTTCAGTTGGCTTCAGTTTTTTTATTCTTTTTTTTCAAAATATAACGAATATCTCAAAAACCAGTAATTAAAGTCTATTATTTAGTGATCATCACTTACTTAATATGGGGAATTTCGAGCTCTAGGTTTTGATTGTAAGGTACTGTATTGATGGTTGTACCCAATATGAATATCAGCAGGCTTAACTTGACAATTTAAACAATTTCTGTACAGCACATCGGAACACAAAAACATGAAATTTAAGAGCCACTGACTCCTTGTTTTCTTTTCATTATTGGAAGAAGAAGATGGAATTGTTTCTAATTTAACATTTAAAAATTAAATACTTTTACAGATTCGAAGAAGGGGCCAGTGGTTCTGAAAATTCATGTTTTTGTGTTCAGTGTGCTGTTTATTGACCTTTTATCATCAAGGTAAGCCTACTGATATTCCCGTTCAAACCTAATATTTCAATCTTAACACTACAATCCAGATGTCATAATAGTTATCTCCTCCAAAATAAAAGTAGGAATAATAAAAAGTGGCTCTTAACAAAATAAAAATTGTTATAGTCAGACTCAACTCAGAGCTAGGGTTATGAACTTAAAAAAAGGCTTTTTAGAAGAATAATTTTGGCGGGTTTTCGGGAAGAATACTTGTCACAGTTGGTATTCCCTATTAAGGATGGGCGAGATTTCTGTCCCAGTTATTTTGTAACAGGTATCTCTGCACTGTTTGGAACCGGTTATAGCAAAGTAAACGTGCCTGTTACTGGCAATTAATTTCAGTTACAGAAACAGACATACTGTAGAGAGTAAAAACGAAGAGATTATAACTATTTAAAAAGTAATCAGTTTTTCAAATGGTTGGATTTTTACCCGTTACTAAAAACTAAATAACGTTATGAAAAACTAGTGTATTCATCGCTAAACAATATCAATAATGTATGTGAGCAGTTAAAGAGGAACCTAAAATATTTAAAATAATATTAAATCAATGAAAATACTCCTTTTGGTTCAATTGGAATAAATATCGGGTGACCCAATCTGCCCAATGTAAGAGCTAGTGACGGGTACACTGCAACTGGAATTGGGCAGATTTTTGTCTTTCAACTGATGCAATTTCAGTTATGGTTACAATTGGCAGGCGACAGGGACATATAAGGCCTCAAGTACGATACAAGCGACGAGCGGCAAGTGACTGGCTGTGAGCGTGTGAGCGATATAACTCACTTTTAGTCAAGGTTTGAATCATTTTGAACTGCCTTTCAAAAAACGGTATGTATTATCAATTTACTAATTAATCCCCGTCATATTTCCAACCAGACAAAATGAAATCCAGTTTCTCATCAACGAAAGCATTGTTGCGGTATCTCCAGTATAGATTCTAACCTCAAACAATACAACAATGCAGATGGTGAGCGACAAGCGACACAAAAACATTTTCGAATTTGACCTGTGACAAAAACAACACTGAGCGACACTACTGAATTCCACTTGCCGCTTAAGACAGTTAAGAAAAATGGGGCCACTGCCTTCAAAATCATCAGCTGACAAATAAATGCTACCCGAAAATGGAACATTTTTGCTGCTCGTCGCTCGTATCACATCCGAGGGTTAGGCTGATTTTACCGGTGCAACTTCTGCAGAAGGGTTACACCATTTGCTGATATATGTCACTTTCGTTTTCTTATATAATTTAATACTTTGCTCTTACAACCTTAAATACCATAAAAGTGCTAAAACTATGTGTTAGATAATTCATTTACTTACTTAATTGCTGATTTAAAGTGTAGACAAAATGCCTGTTACAAATATCATCCCAATACATAAAAAATTCATTAATGAAAATACACTAATACTGACCCATAAAAGGTTGATAAAATAAGTTTAAGGTTAGTCGAATTTGAATTATTCTTGTGTGACTAAAGCTAGTATTAACTAAGCTTTAACTAACTGAACTACAACTGAAATATCAACCACCTATTTTCATCTCAACATAACTTAGCAGGCTAAGTGGTATGTGATCTAATTGATGTTTATATTAAAAACTCTTTAAAAGTTAAGTAAGGTTTCAGGCAAATTTATTTTGTAATTTGGTAATGATTCCCCAATAGTTAGGAAGACCTAAGTAGTTGGTCTCTAAGTCTTTTCCCCAATAGTTCCCCTTCAGACATTACAGGTTCCCACTAGAAATCTGCGGGTAGTGATTTTTCAAGCCGGGTCAGGTTCGGGTCGGGTCGGGTTCGGATATTATAAGTGGAATAAAAATTCGGGTCGGGTCGGGTATTTTAGTTAAAATTTGGGTCAGGTTCGGGTATCATTTGTCAGCAAAACATTGATTTCATTAAATTTTGATGGGCCTACCAAGCAGTTACGAAGTAAAAATATAACATAACATTCACATTACTTACATATGTACATACAAGAAAAAATTACAGTTTGCATGAAAAAATAACACTACACATGACCATGGGACAAGAAATATTGATGAATTGAAGCTAGACAACAAAAGAGACACTCTAAAACACAAAGAACAATTACATATACGAATAAAAAAATTTAACAATAAGTTACCATAAAATATAAAAAATAAAAGATTTTTATTAATTAAAAGAAAATAAATTAAAATTAAAGATTAATATTAATTAAAAGACCAATTTAAAAAGACATTTAAATATGTCTTTTATATTAATTAAAAGACCAATTTAAATATGTAAAGACATTCTTTACAAATCATTGTATTTATGATACAAATGAATTTTTTTAAGCTAAAATTTTAATAATATATATAATGCAAATTTTGTAAAACATTGTAATGCACCAAGTGGTGCCATATACAATATACAATAACCAATACAGTCAGTAGATATTCATATTCATGACTAAACTTATTATTTCAGAATTTATCAATGAAATAGTATTTATATTTTATAACAACAACAATCAACAATAATTTATTTTTGTCATAAAATTAGTTTTATTATAAAACTTCTATGAAGAAAATAATAGTTGGTTTAAGAAATATGGAAGCGCAGGCAGAAACTATAAGGCCCATATTATACACGGACACTCAGCGACCCAGTGGCTGGGTCGCCGAGCGACCCGGAAGTGTACGGGTAGCTGTTTAGCGGCCCAGACACAGCCAGGACGCTGCAGGGACACTGCATCGGCAACGCCCCACTACCAAATATCATGCACTCAGCCGTTACCATGAACAGCGAAGATATGCTTTTGCTCGTCCTACTTCTGGAAAAAAGAAGACGTCGAAGTCGACGACGAATGCAAAGGCATCCTATATTTTCTTTGCAACCAGAAAAAGGATTATATGCTACTTTACACTTTTTGATGAACTGTGCGCTCATCAAGAGAAGTTTTTTAACTACTTTCGGATGTCTGTATCATCATTTAAAGAACTTCTGAAACTTATAGGATACATTGCTGGAACGAATACCCATTTACAAAGGTGCATTTCACCAGAAGATAAGCTGGTCATAACTTTAAGGTAAGAGCAGAGATATCCAGCTATATTCAGATCAATGCAAATAATAAATGTTCAAACCAAAACTCCTAATTCATGACCAGTTAGGAGTAATGAAGAGTCACATTTATATTTATATAAGGTTATATAACCTTATACAAATATAAATATATCATACACGACCACTATATCTATATATCATAAATATAAATATAAATATATTACAATTTTCACAATGAAGGGCTACTTTTATTATTAAAAATATAAAGATAAACTGAGTACCCTTTTTAAAATTTTTTTTTTTTTAATATTTTAAAAAGGGTACTCAGTTTATCTTTATATTTTTAATAAATATAAATATATAAACAAAACGACCACTCTCGGGCGATGCGCTGCAGTCCGTGTCTGGGACACCGTGTGTCCGTGTATAATAGCTCGCAGGACACTCCCATAAGATTCAATGTTAATTTTGACTAGAGACGCTGGCGGCCCAGCTGCCGGGACGCAGATCTGCGTCCCGCGTGTGTCCGGGCTGCGACTCGCCCTCGGACACAGGCGGGACACACTTCGGGCGCAGATCTGCGACCGAGCCAACTGTGACCGTGTATAATAGCTCGTGGGACACTCCTATTTGATCAATGTTAAACGAGTGTCCGGGTCGCTGAGTGTCCGTGTATAATACGGGCCTAAATTACCAGAGTAGAGGAAGGGAGGAAAGAGAAGGGGGGGGAGAGAGAGAGAGCTAGAAAAAACAGCTGTCTCACTCTCCTTATCTGTGGGAAGGGGGGAAGTGGGGGTTTTTTTTTTACTCATCAATTAGTCTGTCCGCCAGTCCGGTGTTGTGTTGTGCGTGTTGTGCGTTTGTCTTTTCCTTACTACGAAATGCGAAAATCCAAACCATTTGTCCTACAACCACATATGATGGCTCATACTTTTTGTCTAATTTTTTAAATCTATTGTGACAAAAAAGAAGCTTTTATCTCTTGTTGTTCAAGAGAACATCCATGATCAAACAAAAGACTGATGTATACTTTGGGGTTCTCCAAGGTCAACTAAATATAGCAGAAACTCTCCGAATTCCATCTAATTGGATATATTATTTCATTTCACCTGTCAACGTCCTTTCCTTCAGGGATCACTTCAGGGATAATTTTTTGTCAGGGTGGCCACTACATCGGGAATTCGGGAAAACTGGGAATTAGCCAGGAATTTTTCAAACCGTGAAAAAACCGGGAAATAACCGTGAATCTCGAGCGAAATCCGGGAAAACGCCATTTTTTAAAGAACAATAATAAACATCGTAAACAAATCAATATTAAAATAGTTGACGAAAAATGCAAGATTATTACGAAAGTGTGGTTTATTTCGTGTATACTCAAGCATTATCTATTACCCAGCATAAAATATGTGATTTCGGTGTGTAATGTACGGGAATTATAGCCTGATTTCGTTAACACCCTGATTTTACAAGCGGCCGGTGGAAACTCATCTTTCCTCTTTTGTTTAAACCTTTTTAAACTCTGCTAATTAACAGGCTATTCTGTTTTTTCCACATGGTTGATGGATTTTAATAATAATATAGAATAACTGTAAGACATTGTTTACTCTATTGTCACCAATTAATTGGGATGACTATTATATAGTTAATATGCCACCGGGCAGGGGCGAATCCAGGATTCAATTTCGGGGGGGGATATCCTGTAAGAAGCAGGGGGAAGGGGGGATTTAGGTACTCACAAACACCTGTACTAATAAGATGATAGACAAATAAGGTCGTCGTGGTAGACAAAAAAGTTGTCACGGTAAAGCGAATCTAGTCGTCGCGGTAGACGAATATCGTCGTTGTGGTAAACGCCACGGTCGCTGAGTATCGCGTTGCGGTAGACACATATATCGTTGTCACGTCGCAGTAGACGAAATTCGTCTTCGAGTCGCGGTAGACAAAAATCATCTTCACGTCGCGGGAAACGAAAATCGTCGTCGCGTTACGGTATACGAAAAGCGTCTTCAAGTCGCGGTAGATAAAAATTGTAGTCGAAAATGGTTGTCTTTTCGTCCAAAATTTCTGTTCTCCAAAATTTCGGGGGGATTTATCCCCTTTATCCCCCCGTGGGTTTGCCCCTGCCACCGGGAATACGGCCGAAAATGCCCGTGAAAACCGGGAAAAAACCGGGAATGGAAAAATTTGTTTGGAGTGGCCACCCTGTTTGTGTATGTTTTTCGTAAGAAGGACACGCTCTTCCAGTTTAACGTGTCTAAAAATAGATCGAACAATTATCTTCTCGATAAGACCTCTCGTATCATAAGCTCGGCTAGAAATTCCAGCTTATTCAAAGCTATTTAGTTTTGGTACCTACGACTATTTCATTGCGTCGGTTCCCTGGTCCTTTAAGTTGCTAAACTAGGATACGATATTAAGCAGTAAGCGTACGATAATTTTGAGCTGGCAAGGAGACGGCTGGTTGTCTGAGTTGAGACGTATAGTGAAGATTGCTTCTAAGTTTGACATCGCGATCGCGACCATCTTTGTTCGTCACATCATAATATTGCGTGGACGCTGTAAGTCAAAAGTTTTGCGCGAATTAATTATTGTTGAACATTTTTTAAGTTTCAGGTTTCTTTCGGGTAGTATGTCGGACATCTTCAACCCGATTTCTTTCGGGTAGTAGGTACCCGCCTGACCCGACGTGTAATAAAAACCCGCCCGAATAAAACCCGAGATGTGTCGAACCCGCCCGACCACTCGGGTTCACGTAATTACCCGAAGCTACCCGAATTTTCAGGTACCTGCAGACCTCTAGTTCTCACTGACCTCCCCAATTAAGTGTTACCCTTCTGCGGAAGTATACCATTTTACCACCAGGATCACTGCTGGCGGTCGCTCCTGGAACCAGGCTAGCGTAACAGGTATTTGTCGCTAATATTTTCTTGTGACCGGAGCTGTTGTAACTGTTTCGATACAAACATGGTCGCCCATCCCTACCATGACTGTTAGCCACAGCGCCGCTGGCCCACGACTCGTCGCCCAGTATCACGTCGCCCTGCGGGTTCCACACGCCCGTGGACGAGCCGCCGCCGCCCTTCGCCCCCACACCCACCTCCGCCCTCGCCACCGCCTCCGGCCTGGCCGACTACCTGGAGCCGCAGCGATGCAGCTTCGGCTCCCCGCCCATGTCTGAGCTGCTGCCGCGAGTGCCGAGTCTGGACGAGAGCTTCCCTGTGTTCTCGCCGCCGCCGTACGGTGCGGTGGTGCGGCGCGCGCCCTGGACCCCCGGCTACTCTTACACGCCGAGGCTGAGTCTGGCCGAACCCAGCACGCCGCGGAGCCACCACACGTGTAAGGAGAGGGTGTGTTTGCGAGGTTGAATGCAGGAGCAAAGGTTTTTTCTCCATTTATAACTGCTGCAAACATGCCTATTTATAGTAAAATCTTGACCAACTGTCACCCTGTTTAACCGTCACTTCCTATCCCGTCACTATTCTTTCTTTAAATGTTTCCTAATTGAGACTATACAAACATTGAACAAGTTCAAAATACAGTGTAGCAGTTCTGGATTGCTCTTGTATATATGTATTATAATGAAAGATATGTATTTATCCTCTTGAACCTCAACAAACAGACCCTCTTGTCCTCTTGTTTTATAATTCTCAGTGAAAAAAAACTTGTTAATTATACTTACTGTACAGCTTTATGATGAAATTTCTATTATCCATCACCACTTAACTGTCATTATCCCGGTCCCAAGGGTGACTGTTAACAGAGGTAAAAGGGTGTAGTTCTCAGTAAAAAAAAACTTCTTAATTATACTTACTGTACAGCTTTAGAATGAAATTTCTATTATCCGTCATCACCGTCATCCTGGTCTCAAGGGTGACAGTTAACAGAGGTTCCAATGTACCTAGTGAGGAATATGTTGAAGCTTGAGTGGATACTAATAAAGGCAGTTTTGGACTGGATATTTTTAGGGTTTGGAAAAGAATGATAGACATTAATTAATCAAACTGTTGAATTTTCATTAAATTGTGGCATTAGTTGTCCATAAAATAATCTAACTAAAACCTCTTTTGTTTGAAAACCCAAGATTTAACATGTTCCTAAAAAAATATTGCTTTTCTGCATGTCCAGAGGTTCTGTATGTGGTCCAGAATGTTTGAGGGTTTGCAGAATGAGGTAAGGCCTTCCTAGAATTCCATTCCTGGTCAGAATAGAATACTTGCCCTGTATTGGGGTGTGGAATTTGACCCTGTCAGGTGGAAATAAACCTAGGACATGATGAATTTCAGATGAATGAAAAATATGGAATTCTTAGGCTTCCCTTGGAACTAGGAAGGCTGAGTAGAAATTATAGAACAAAGTCACTTTTATCATTCTATATTCAGTCACAAAAAAAACTCGATATTCTGGAACGCATTAAAACATTAAGCGGAGAAGGTGATAGAAATAGTTAAAAAGGCTAACAACTGAACCTGCATTCAGCCAAACAAGCACAACCTAAGGAACATGTCCCCTCTTCGTTGTACATGTAATTTCTCGCACCGCTGCAGCTTAAATGTTGCACCGAAGAAACTGTACAGAACTTTGGAAAATTTATCACAGCAGATTCTATCTTGTTGGTTAATGGTGTATTTATATCGACCATTTGCCACTAATGAAATATCTCATACTTGCTATTGAACTTCAAACAAACATGTTAAGTTTCTGAAAACTTAAGAGTTTTGTAGTGGTTTTTAAATTAAAGCAAAAGAGAATAACTCATTATATGAACAGTTGTAACATAACTATTTTGATACATAATTTTTTTGTACCTCAAATAAGAGTACAATAGAAAATACACTGAGTTTCATACTTGGTTTGTAGCTTGCAGTTATTTATTTAACTTGTTTATTTTTTCGCTTCTTGAATTAATGACAATCAGTGGGTTTACATACCTTGAAAGTTCGTCAATTTGTGTTCTGAGTATTAATTTTCTTAGATTTTGGCATAGAAAATGTTCTTGCGAGCCAATTCTGGGACATGTTAATTTTCTATTTATATTCCTTTAGTGATTTTTTCAATTTTATGACAACTAGTGTGCAAGCATTCTTTTATAGAAGATTTTGAAAGTGGCATCATGTAAAACTTGATTAAATCGAAACTAAAGAAATGAATTGACCACAGCTGCAAGGTATGTTGTTACCTTTTTCCAATTTTTTTATTTAGGTGAAACAGCTTAAACCTACAACTGTTGAACCAAAAATAACAAACCTTTAAATTTTTATTATTCATTATTTAGAATCTCCTGTGACCCATACAATTCAACTTATCGTCCTGTATGATTATTTTGTAAATAGTGTTTATTTTTTAAAAATCGAATGTTACTTTTGTGGCACTGGCAAAATTAGTGTAAATTATTTTTAATTTTATCACAGAGGATTCTGTACGGTTAATAATGTTGAGTTCTCTAAAACTAAATTTAAATGTTTTATTTTCCTATTCATTTGATCTGTGATGGAAAAATGTACAGAAAACCCCAATATGTTTTCATCTTGTCTCAATTAATCCCTGTATGATTGTTCATTGAAGACAAATCAAAATTTAAAATAAGTAACCAACAATTTTTAAACCCAAAAGACACACTTATATTTTGTGTTGATGTCAGAATCCCCTGTCAATGCTATTCTTATCAAACAAATTAATGTATTTCTTAGCTGTAAATAGTTTGTATTAAAATATATATCCTACTCATATTTTGCTATGTAAATAATTTTAAAAAATTCAATTGTACAGTAGAGCGCTGATTACCCGAACGTCGATCATCCGAACCGTCGGTTAACCGAACGCCGTAATAATTCATATTTTGAACATGATTCTTAAGCAATTCAAACTCGCACGCCAACCGAAACTCCCGTCGCGCCAGGATATCCATGTATTCTAATAGATTTCATAATAAAATTACGTGAATAATTTTTGTTTGATAATTTTTTTAGCCATTTTACTACTAAGAATTACGTTACATATATAATTTTAAAATGTTGTCTTTTCATGTTCGATTATCTGAATATTCAGTTATCCGAACACCCCTTGTCCTCAATTAGTTCGGATAATTGGCGCTCTACTGTAAAATTCCAATCTAATGTTCAATGTATTGTACATTGAGAAAATCGATATCTTTGGTACTGATTCAGATAGGTGAATTATTGTTTTTAGATCAAATTCCTATAGATTTTAAATGGAATCAAATGTATACCCTTTAAGTTTTAGTAGAGTCTGATTTAAAAAATATGTCTCTATTACCAAAGGATTTTCTGGGTGGCAAAACATGATTCAAAGGTTATGTATTGATTTTGTAAATAATAATTTATGTTTTATTGTTGCATGAAGTGCTATTGTATAGATTCAAAGCATGCAAATATTTTTTAAACTATTTTATTGAATAAATGTTATTGAGTTTGTTTTACTTTTTTGTTAAATGGTTTAAATATCTGCTTTTAGGTAATCCTTCAATTGCTCTAGCTACTAGTTTTGCCTAATCATGCAGGCATCTTCGGGCTTCTTTAGATGTAAAATTGTTCCTCTTCATAGAAGATCGTCATCATAAATGCACACGCGTCCGATAAACATTAAAAACATAGTAAAAACACAAACGACAACGGACATATTAACACACAAAAATACTTTTTGTGTCTACTTTACTTAACCTTACTTTTTTGTCTTGAGAACATAACGCATGCTCATTCGGTATTTCCCACTGATGAGAACAAGTTGATCAGTGAGCATTTTAGCTCATTTGAGAAGGTAATAGACTTTGGCTTACTCATTTTTCAATTTCTTTAAAAATCCTTCAGCATTACTTTCTTCTAGTCAATGTTGATACCCTTTGAATATTAATTTTAAAGCTGTTGTCATTTTCGTGTTTATGATTTAAACCATGAATGACATCGAGTTGTAAAGAAGAGACTAGTATTATTATCGATCACAAATACATTACCATTTATTGTGAGTTATATTATAATAATTCGTTATCCTGTCTGGTATTGTAATGTTTCATCCACTAAAAAGTTATGGTAAGAGGTTAAATATATAAATTAATCCATAATAGATTAATGGATTAAGGTGTATAAGTTACAATTAAAATCTGGGAGATCATAGCTCTCCATCCATCGATGCATGCTCTTTGCTCACGGCATCATTAAATTCATTATCACTGTTCCATTTCGTTTATTTTCTGGCATACCTCATTCATGGGCTTTAAATGTTTATTATTCATTGTAAATATATATTGGAGTTAATTTATCATTTCGTTCATTCCAATTTGTGTTATGATTTGTTTATTTTACTTAGTTTGATTTTTTTAACAGGGTTTGTTTAGTTTTTATGATTTTTGTTGTTCGGTTGACATTGGGTGATGTCACTGTTGTTGAATTATATATATAACACTCCTTTTGATTTAATTTACAAGTTTTGTTTTAGCCATATTCTGTTTTCCTTGTACAGTAGTCTCTCACTAATCCGGCAGATATCAGATTGGACTAGTGAAAATGCCAGATTACTGTTATAAGACATGTGACATCTTTCGTAAAGTTACCAGCTGAATACCTAAAATCTGTAAATATATGCAATCAGATAGCAATTCACCGATATAAAATTGACTGAAAAAACGCATGGCCACTTCGAGTCCTAGATCACTGCTGTATTACAGAACTTCTACTGTACACGGTTTGCTTTGTTTTATGATTTTGTTTTTGTTTTGTTGGTATTGAGCAGATTTTTTTTAGAAGTTTAAGAATTGATTCACACTTTTCACCTCAATTTACAAGTTTTATTTTCTTAGTTTCCTTTGTATAAAATTTGTTTTTATGATTTCCTCGATGTTCTGTTGGTACTGAGTGGCTGTTGGCAGGGCGCGGGTCGCTGCGAAGACGCCCCGACGACTCGAGAGCGGGTAACCTAACCTCACATTTCAGGCATTGCCCACGCTGCTCTGGTGCTTGGGTGATCACGGCTCTATGTGCTTGCCTCCCTCTCGGTCACGGTAGAAAGCAGACTTTACGTTTTACCTTGCGTCATACCTTTACAAGCTTCAACATAATTTAAACAGATAGCCCCTTCCCACTTGAATAGATGTAATCAACCTCCCAATTAAATCATGACGAGAATTGTAAAAGGTTTTGATTCACGAAACCGACAAACTGAATGAATCAGTAAAAAGTATTTAAACTTAATGAGCAAAATTTTAGTTTACTAATGCTTTTTAAATTATTGGAAAACATTTTCCTTGGAAACTTAACAAAGTGTGCTTTTTACCTCGTCCTTCGCCTCATTTCCACGTGTATATAAGGCCATAGTTCGTAACCAATATTACTTTTTCATTTCAATACCTCCATGTCATTGTATTACCTGTTGTCTCACCAAACTACAGTTCGAATTTAAAAATCAAAAACACTTTGGATTAGTGAAGTGTATTTTATGAGAAATCTAAGTGACGATTGTTCATGTAGTTTTAGTTCTTATTTTGTTTCGCTAATTTTCTTTTATTACTTTTTATTCAGTGTTATAAATTTTAGTCAATAATTTTTTGGTATAGTATTAATGATTTTTTACATATTTCTATAATTTAGTCTCTCATTTTTTGTGGTAAATTAGTTTAAATTGTAGCAGTTTTTTACAACCACTTTTTTTGAGGTAGTTAGCCGACTGTGGAAAATGATGAACAAAAATATGAGTAGTCATAAAAGATACTGTTACTACTACTACTTATTGTTTTAAATACAACCTCTCAATGAAATTTTAAACTAATCACTACAGGTGCAATGGGTAAAATTGCAGTTTATACTTACAGGAAACTCCAACATATTTCTTTTGTAAATATATTTTTCTTGCTTACAACTTTATCCGTAATTGAAAGTCTTGAAAGTAAAATAGCAAGAGCTTTTTGCAATATAATATTTTTTAACTAACTATAACTATAACACATTGTTAATCTAAAAAAAATGATTCTTGTGAAATCAATTAAGTGAACTGGAATATCTGCTCTGTTCACTTTCTTGAGTTTTTACTTTTTAAAATCAAATTAGATAAATACTTTCTTAACAATTAATTTTTTTGTTTCTCCGTATGGTAAGCTTGTTAAAATAAAATCACTGCTAAAAATTTGTTTTTATTTCAATCAGGTTTCTAATTCCATCCTTCCTTTCATTTCATAGTCAGAGTTTAAGAACAGCAGTAGTCTTTCAATGCACCAAATTTTTGGATCAGATCATGAACTGACTGTTTGATTTGTGACTGCTAAAAAAGTTGTTAACGGTGAAGGTTGCACCCAAGTTAAAATGTTTTTTTTCATCATAACTTTGTTAACAACTTAACCACGTCATTATGACAACTGTGGAAATATTTTTCTTTACTAAGAAATACTAGGTTAAGGCGATATTTTTATTTTGTAGACTAGGTTTAGTTTTTTCATGGTTTAAAGTTTGTAATGCAAAAAATAATTTATTGTTAAGTTGAAATGTAAATAATGAAATTAAAGTTTAGTCACTCAGTTTTAGAGTAGTAAAGTTTTCATAAAAAAAATGTCTCTGAGCTTTGTCATATAGTCTTAATGTTTTCTGCTTTTTATGTTCTTTCAAATTAATCTGGCATAAAGCATGCTGATGTCTGTGTTTGTAAATACAATATCAAGAAAAGCTGTCTAAAGCTGACTTTAAAATATGTCACATAAATCAGCAGAATGCCTCGCTTTATGTTGTGAACTACGCCTCCTTTAGTTGTGCTCATAAATAATTTAAGTAGACTGGATGCAATTGATATTAATTACCCCAGTTATTTATTTTAATGCTCTACAGTTGATTTATATCACAATAATACTATGCTGTATAAGTTGGATTAAAAAATATTTCACTTTGTCCATTAGCCAATAATCATCTCAAACTCCACCTTTAATTCTATTTAAAATGTCAGTGATATCTCCCCTTGCACACGAAAGTATTTTAATTTGGCTTAAGTAAAAAAAATCTGCATACTTTTCCTGAATCTGAACTAAAATGAGTTTAACCTGGCAAAATCTTATGTATTCACAAGGTTTATTTAACAAATTTCTTATCAAGCTTTTAACACCTTTAAAATTTGTTGAAAGTAATAAATTCTAAACTCCAAAACAATTACCTAAGAATTTTCTTATCCAAATTGCTAATCCTCTTAACAGTTTAAGAAAATTTAGGATTTTTTGTTTATTACAAAGCCAAGGTGCAGTTTATTTATCAAACAAAAGTATTTTCTTATCTACAATATTCTTATTCAGAAAAATATTTAGTTCAGCAGCTCAGCAGGTCACTACAGGTATAGTACAGAAAGTAAATTTTCTTAAGAAAAAGAAAAAAGTCCTACTTCTAAATAGGAGAAATAAAATTAAAATCAAATTGATTTTTCTTGAAGCAACCTAAGCTATTTACCTTGTCAAATTATTTACAGGAGGAATTATGTCAGTTAAAGTAGTCTTAACACTTTAAGCAATTTTAAAAGTCCAAAACGGTGTAACAAACAAATCCTTTGTCATTCAGAGTTTTGTAAAATACACTTGCACACTGCAGCAACTTTGAGGTCTAGCCGAATGACATGACCCATTCCGTCTGTAAACTGATGATTTTACCGTTGAGCTTACGGGCGAATGTGGGACACGTCATTTGACATGATTTGTAATCCAACGCCGTGCTAAGATAACTCGTCTGTGCAGCGATACGGTCGGGAGACTACTACATGTTCGAGGACCTGGACGAGGAGCTGGATCTGATTACGGAACAGGAGAACGAGAGCACAAGCTTCGACAGCGACGACGACGAGGACGAGAGGTCGAGAGGGCGAGGCATCACGGTCAGCAAGGTGAGGCCCGGGGCGAGGCTAGCGAGGCGAGGTGTGGCGAGGCTAGGTGCGGGGAGTGTCCCTGGGGGCTGTACCGGTCAGAGAGTTGTCGTAGTCTTTTAACTGCAAAGGTTTAACCATTTTGAACCATCAATATATTTCAAAAGTACATAAAATTATGAAGAATGTGGTATTTTTAACCATGATTGTTCACTTTGTAATTTTTGAGTAGCACCAAAATTAAGAAAATGTTGAGGCAATTTTCAAAATTTGATGAATGAATTTTTTAAATTTACTGTTTTTATGGTAGAAAATGTTCACAAAGACATCCTTAATGAAAATCCCAGTTTTCTACTTTGGGTTTGGTCAGCTTATACCTGGTGGCCAAAAAAAGGAATTTACTAAAATAAAAAATAACTCCTTAATTATTTATTTTAAGGGGAGGGGAGTCTTACCAGGGAGCTTTACCAGTTGGAGAGCTATTTTGGTGTTTTAGGTACATGTTCGTTGAAAAAACGCCCATTCAGTGGAACTTGCATGATTCGAACCTCATGGGATCAATAAAAAATTTGTATTATGCAAAAATTCTAGCGAAAAGTTTGTCGAAAACAGGTGAAAATAAGCCTTAGATTTTCAATTAGATCATTATGAATTAAAAGCTATGACGAATTTTTGAATATGAAATACACTCATTGTGATAACATAAGGGATTTAAAATATGAATAAAGGAACGAGAACTTGAAGAGACATAAAATATAAATAATACTTTTATCAGATGTTTCTAGCCTGGAAACCATCAATATTTCATTACTTTGACAGACAAATTTGGATTATACGAGTTTTTATTCAAATTGATCACGATATCCCTTGCGTCGTCAACATATAAAATGCTGGCGACTGGAGGAAATATTCTAGTTAAAGATTTTGAATTGTAGAAGTTCAAATTAACCTAGTACTGTATAAAAAATCGTAGCAAAAAGTTAAAGCAAATATTAAGCTGTTTGTGGTCTTGAAATAGATATGAACGGAATTTTTTTTACAAATTTCAGTTTGCTCTGTTTATTGCTTGGCAGACACCAAACCGATATTTTTGTCTTCCCAAGGTCACTGGAGAGCATGACTGGAGTTACAATATCAAAAACAGCGATAATCTTTTCCTTCAAATGAAACTCAAGGCAGCCAGGCCCGAACAACAATCAAATTCTGTGCTCTAACAATTCAAACCATTCGGAAAATTGGCATCGGCGTTTTGCATATCAGTTTTTTATTGAACTGGCCAATAATCTTGGATAAAAATCACAAGCCCCATTTGACTCCTTGTAAAACTCTTTTCTCTTTATTCTCAACCCACAACCGACTCATTTATACTTGGATTTATGATTTTTCTAATCCATAGTACATGATTTTTCTGTTCTAGTCTATTTGTAAATTTTGACCTGAAAAATTCAATTTTATTTTAAAACAGCATTCTTACTTATTGAATTCCTTGTTTTAACTATCATTTTGGGTTATCCAAGATTCTTTGACCAGTTATTTCTAGATTATCGAGAGTTGATATGACAATAACGTAATGATTCCCAATAAAACTTTTGATTTATTTTTTTGGTTGCACCTCAAATATTAATTTAGCTATAATTTAAATTCCAAATTTGGTTGTTATTTATTTTTCTCTTTGACTAAACAAAGAGAAACATATTAGATAAGAATATAGAACATACATTTCTCTCTGACCGGGAACAGTTCAACTAATGAGTTTACTTTGAAAGGTAAGTTGCACGCTTTTAGGTCGTTTGTTTTTGCATTTTTCAGTTTGGCTGTTGCAAGATTTTCGTTTTATTTTTTCCATATTTAATCAAATAACTGCTCTTTTTTGCTTAGTAGTTTTGACACTCATTAAATATAGGTTTAAATATTGTGAAAAAAATTTAAATGGTAAAATAAAATTGTTTTTATATATTTTAGGAGTTTTAAGTTGGAGATGCCGTTAAAAGCAACAGTAGTATAATGTAATATATGTTAATGACCATTGCAGATACTAAGCTGAAAAATACAGAATTTTTATTAATCTAAAATTTGTTTTATGAAATATGTTGTTAAGGGTAAAAAACTCTTCAATTGTATAATAAGGTGATGGTAAGAAAAAGTGTAAAATGTACTTAAATAACAAGTTTAAGGTATGATAAAAATTCAATATCAAATTAATAACAACATATGGATTGTTATGGATAACTAAATACAATCTGGGGGTTTTGGTTCATGTTTGCCCGGGGTTTATGTTTTGGTTGTATATTTTACAGGTTGGGCATCGCTTGTATATTGCAGTCATTTATACTTACTCAATTTTTATTTTTCAACCATATCACAAAAACAGCTTTCCTGTTCATTCCCATACTTAATCGGGTTTTTAATTTCCCAATAAATTCTTGGGTGGTACCTAGATTAAAAATTGGTAAATGGAAGATGTGTTCATAAGTGTACTTGAAAACTTCCTTTACTTTTATTTCCACTATTCGTTTTTAACTATCCTACAAAATCTCTTTTTACAGTCAACTCCCACTAACTGGAACTTCAATAACTCAATATTTTCGATATCTCAAGATACTTTCGATCCTTTTGGAAAACTCTGACAAGTTGAAAAAATAACCATACACAATTAAAAATTATTTAGCTCTCTGCAACTCAATGTGCAGTAGATAAGACAAATTCATTATGCACTTTACCTTCACAATCAACACTCTGCTTTACAGGCTGCAATCTATCAATGATTATCATGCGGTCCAGCATCACTATTCTTTACCTCTATGATTTGAATTTTCATTTGGTTGCCTCTAAAATCTCTAATTTAGCTTAATCCACCTCTGTTAGTTGAATTTAATTCACAATTACTTCTGTAACTACCTCAAACTATGCCAAAGTCAAACTTCCATAACTTGAGAAAAAATCATAGTCCCAAGGTGTTTCTAGTTAGTGAGAGTCGATTGTACCTCCTTTATAATTTTTATTCAGAGACATTAACCATTCCTTACTTTACATATATTTTATTTTGCACTAATTATAATACTCTCTTAAAGTGTTTCCAAGAAAAGTCTGTAAGTGTGGGGGATTATTTTTGTTTCAAAAGAAATATTAGACGAAACAAAGCTAACTTTGAATTAGTTCGATATGTATTGAGGGTTAATGATGTGGTAATAATACATTTGCGTAGCTTGGTTTTCATTTAATAATTAAAATAATTAAAATGTGCCCAATAGTTTACGATTAAAGCATAGTTTACATACATTCAGTCAGCAGATCTGTTCGTTAAGATTTTTTCTTTACAAACGTTAGTAATGTTTGGAACAAAACGATCCCCCATTAGAGAAATTAATCACCCGTCATTGTTCACTAACCACTGAAATTTATCTCATAATTTGTAATAAAATCAAGCTACCAATACACACAATAGGACAACACATAAAACATTGAGACTTGTGGAGGCTTTAAATTATTAATAACTTTAAATTATTTGACAAATTTTAGTATTTAGTGAAGTTTTTAAATTCCACAATGGAACTTTTCCTTCCAAAACCTAGCTTAGAAAAATCTACATGAATATTACTTTGGACTAATAGTACATAAACTTACATTTTTATAGTCAATTAACAATTCTGAAGGCAAGTGAAAAAATTACAAATAATTAAATGTCAAAAATTACCTTGTTCCACATAAATAATCCTTGTATTGGAAGCTGGTTTGCCACTGGTTTTGAGGAAAAACAACTTCAGACTCTACTAACCAATCTTGGAGTCCATCAACGAGGCC
This sequence comes from Flexamia atlantica, assembly GCA_035578135.1. Lineage (NCBI taxonomy): Eukaryota > Metazoa > Arthropoda > Insecta > Hemiptera > Cicadellidae > Flexamia > Flexamia atlantica. Next base: position 45,809,013 of record JAQJVK010000004.1, read on the forward strand.
ATAGAATTTAAATAATGACCATTACATGTAGAGGAAACTAAAAATTGCAACATTGACGGACAATAAAAAAAAAATATACTTAGTGAATTTTCCGGAACACTGGGTAATTACTAGGTAGTTTCATACCATTATAGTATTTCAAAAGTAATCCTGCGCCAAAATCAACAATTTGATAATATACGGCCATGTATAAAGACGAGACTGTAGAGGGAGACGGGTGTTGTGTGTGTTCAGTTCCTCAGTTCTGCGATGAAGACGGGAGACATGGGCGCAGCGGCGGATCTGGCGCTGACCAGCGAGCGGCGGCATCGAAGCAACAGCCCGGCGACCAGCGACACGGACGGTGTGCGGCTGCGACGGTCGTCACGGTCGACACCTGAGCGCCGCCACAGCGAGGATCAGAGCACATGGAAGAGCGCCAGCTCAGCGCAAGTGAGTGTCACTTGAGTACTTGATAGGTGGACGTTAGGTTAGATCAGCCCAAGTGAGTGTCATTTGAGTTCTTGGTAGGTGGACGTTAGGTTAGGATAGCTCAGCGCGAGTGAGTGTCATTTAGTACTTGATAGGTGGACGTAAGGTTAGGACAGCTCAGCGCAAGTGAGTGTCACTTGAGTACTTGATAGGTGGACGTTAGGTTAGGTTAGCTCAGCGCAAGTGAGTGTGACTTGAGTACTTGATAGATGGATGTTAGGTTAGGATAGTTCAGCGTGAGTGTCACTTTACTTGGTAGGTCAACGATAGCTTAGTGCAAGTGAGTGTCACTTGAGTACTTGATAGGTGGATGTTAGGTTAGGGCAGCTCATTTCGAATGACTGTCACTTGAGTACTTGATAGATGGATGTTAGGTTAGGATAGTTCAGCGCAAGTGAATGTCACTTGAGTACTTGATAGGTGGATGTTAGGTTAGGATAGTTCAGTGTGAGTGTCACTTTACTTGATAGGTCAACGATAGCTCAGTGCAAGTGAGTGTCACTTGAGTACTTGATAGGTGGACGTTAGGTTAGGATAGCTCAGCGCAAGTGAATGTCACTAGAGTATACGAGAGGTGAACATTAGGTTAGGTTAGCTCAGCGCAAGTGAGTGTCACTTGAGTACTTGATAGATAGGTGGACGTTACTTTAGGTTAGCTCAGTGCAAGGGAGTGTCACTTGAGGAATTGATCGATGGATGTCAGGTTAGGCTGGGAGGTCAGTAGATTAAATTAGGTGGTCAATAGATAATGTTATCTGGCTGATAGGTTAGGTTTTCTCTGTGTATGTGAGCCACTCTAGGTTACCTTTCTAGAAGGATGTAGGGTTAGGTTAGGTGGTCTGTAGTTAGGTTTGCTCTATGCAATTGAATCACACTCTTGGTGAAAGTTAAGTTAGGTTAGGCGGTCAGTATGACAGGTTGGCTCTGTGCAATTGAGTTACATTTTAGGTGGAAGTTAGGTTATGTGGTCAGTAGGTTTGGTTAGCTTCCTGCAAGTGAGTGCCATTTGAGTACTTGATTGGTAGATGATAGGTTAGGTTAGGGGGTCGGTAGATTAGACTAGGTTGTCAATAGTTAAGATTATCTGGGTGATAACCTGTCGGTTAGGTTCGCTTTGTGAAAGTGAGCCACTCTCAGTTATCTTTCTAGGAGGATGTTGGGTTAGGATAATAATATGGGGTCGGTAGGTTAGGTTAGCTCAGCGCAAATGATTAAATTTATTCATGAATATTATTTCACAATTTTGATTTTTGTAATCATCTTTAGTTTGTAAACTTTATGAAGAAAAAACAATCTTATGTTTTTTATCCTAACCTTTAAAAATCTGTCTCATCGAACAACAACTTACATCACTTGAAGTCATTGTTGTACTGGTCTAATTATGTAATTTCAGTTATTTCTTTTTGGCTTGAAAGTATTGTGGACTTGGGGGATCTAAAAATATATGTAGTTTGTAAATTGATTATTATTCTAAATAAGTTATTTTTATTTTCAAGCTAGTTTTATTAATTTAATGTAGCATAATACAAAATATTGATCAACCAGGTCATTAAATTATTTGGGAGAAGTGCTTTTTTATTTTGAAAATACATAAAAATTAGTTAATTCTATCCTTTAAAATTAAAGTCAAGCTTGATAATTCAAATGTTTGGTGATTGTAAAAAAAAAGCTTGAGCTCGAAAACTTTTGAAAATTTTCAGCTCAGCTCGGCTTAGGTTTAAAATCACCTTTCGCACACCTCTTGTAAATTATGTAAGGTTAGCTTGCTTTTAGGTTTTATTAGCTCCACACAAGTTTCTCTTGTTTGACAAGGTTAAGTTAGCTGTCTGTGAAGGCTTTTACTTGGTTAACAGTAATCAGGAGATTAGGTTTTACATATTTTTTAATTGTTTCAGTATTTTCAATACTATGCACTTTATGCACTACTGCTACTTAGTGCACCTAAGTAGTAGTCTTCTAAAATTTTAAGTTAGGTTTAATGAACTGGAGTTTAGGTTTTATTGTCATGAGCATTTAAATAATGCTTGGTATACTACCTGAGATTAGCTGTTTGCAAGGAGTATACTTGTTTTCCTTTGAATGTCAGGTAGTTTAAGCTGCTCTGTTGAAGTAAATTACACTTGTTTACTTATTAGATGGATTTCTAATTAGGTTAGCTTACAAGACTTTAAAACAGGGTAGGTCTGAGCAAGCGAGTTTCATTGTTTCAAAATACATTCGGCCATCACACAGTGCTCCATGAAGTTAAGCTTGGTGGTTAGGTTATTGTACATATTTAAACATAAGTTTTTTTTAACTTTGGTGGTTCCAAATATGCTTAAGTGCGAAATTAAATTAAACGTCAGTTGTATATCAGTTTTTAAAAATAGCAAATAGAGAATTGAGGAGAAACCACAATCGTTTTTATTAATTGTGTGCAATGGAACTGGGAAAATGGGAGATGACAATAACAAATAACTATTCATCATTATTTGAAATAGTGTAATTTAACGAATGGGTGAATAGATTTCATAATGAATTCATTATTTTTATTTAGGTAGCGACCTAGAGAGAATTAGTAGACTTTCTATAGCTAATAGTCCCCAAGGTTCATATTAATTTATATGAAACGGCAATTCAGTTTTCTGATCACAAAAAAAGGTGTGGTTTTTAGTTCAAGTATAATGATTTACCTTCTATGTTTTTATGTTTTAGGTGTCTTGAGCTATAAGGACGCTGGTATTATTCACTTGCTGATTAAGTTATTATTTTTTTAATCTTTTTACCCCTCTATGAAAGTGATTCGAGAATTTTTTACTACTTATTAGCATTATCAATTAAACTAACTTATAATTACCACTGTTATATCGAAAACCTTAGCATCGATCATATTATTATATAATTATAATAACAATAAATCACCAATAATCACACCATTACTTGTGTACATGGATAAAAATGTATTTATCATTTATCTTCAAAAACATGTTAATTATATTGGTATAATTACAATGAATAATGAGTTTTTCTTCTCATTGCACTTGATTTAAAAGCACCAGTAACCACTGCATGAAATAGAAAACACCTCATAAGGTAGAAGCAAATCTAAAAAGAATATTAAAAATAAAAATAGATTTAACACCTGAAGATTTGCAACCATAGAATGCAACACTACACGCTATAGTAGAATCAATACCTGAAGCGTGAGAGGGAGGAAAATTTCACTTATCGTTCGCCAGCGGTAGGCATTTCCCTCAGAAAACAAACAAAAATCAACAAGTATTATTTGCAAGATCCCAAGATCCCGCTAAGTATATCATTGGCTGGAGTATTTTGGTTTTTTTGTCACGACATCGTTTTCTATTGGATGAATAATTTGGTTAGTTGATGTTTATACCTTGCCCTAAAAGTATATTGATCGTCCGCTAGATAGTAACTCTTAGATTTTAGAATTTTCAGATATTTCGGAACTCCTCTTGTGTTTTTGCCTGCCTTCGAGGGGTTGGCCTGTCACTGACGAATGAATGATAAATATACAAATATCCCTCCCTCTCGCGCTTCACAACAGTTGTATTAGTTCAAGTATAGATACAGTTCCTTATGGACCTTGCTAAGATTGGCTTATTTTCTTATGTACATGTAAGTTATGATATAATCAATTTAATTAATTTTACTCTCTTTTTTTCTTTGGAAGCCACTTTGCCACTTTTTGATTTTACTCTTGAGTGATCACACTGAATCTACACTTCTGTTTTTGCGCCAGTGCACTATGCTTTATAATAAATCCTTAAACAAATCAACCTCTGTTGAGTTATTTTATTAGCTACAATTTTCATTTTTAATCTTATTAAAGGTCTTGAGTTCATTGTGGCAATTAAGGTCACAAAATAAGTTGAGAAACTTTCTTATGGGGACCAACCTTGGGTTTCCTATGATAATTTCCTCAATGATGTGAAACCCCTGTGTTTGCCTGTGAAATTTCCAAACATTTGGTGACACTTTCCTCGAAATTGTTTATTGATAATGTTTTATATAGCTTTGTTTGAAATAAACTGGGCGTTTATTATAAAATATACTTTAAAAATATGTTTGTATTTTTTTTATATATCCTATCTACTAAATATATTCATTGAAATTCCTTTACAGATTAATGAGGGGGGGGCAGAGGGCATAAGAACTGAATATTTGCTAAAGATAACTTGCCAAAATTACTATTTACCAAAGATAATTTGGGTGAAATATCTCTTGGACAGGTTCACACCTGTCATTTGACTCAACGTAGTGACTACTGTTGTTGGAATCAACTGTTACTCATTTTCTCCAAAACGCAATGGCATTGTAATTTTAAATTACTCATATTCACAGGGAATTAATGACACAGGTTTTTCAATTGAGGTCAGTAAAAAACTACCTCAAACTAGTCTGATACTTTAAAGATCCTCAAAAAATTTCAAACTCTATCTTTAAAAGTTTCTGTATAGGACTTTTTAAAATAATAAACAGGTTTACATACCTTGACGTCACAATTCCATATAAGTACAACTTTAATTACTGTTGACTATAGTTTCGACTTCTTGTAAGTCATTATCAAAACTAAGAACGTTAAAATATCATTCTTCTGAATTTCGTCTTGAGTTTAAAATCACATGAACACAACTGTACAAACACTTAAACATTAAAAACAGTTCGCCGGCCGGCACCCGGCAGAAGAATGATATTTTAACGTTCTTAGTTTTGATATTGACTTACAAGAAGTCGAAACTATAGTCAACAGTAAATAAAGTTGTATTTATATGGAATTGTGACGTCAAGGTATGTAATCCTGTTTATTATTGATTAATCAATTCCGGAAGGCTTCAACATGAATAGACTTTTTTAAATCTGACGATCTTTTAAAAGTGTTTTCCCTCTCTGTTATCACCCACTAACTTGTAAATATCTGTGTTTCTTACAATCTATTATGCACTTTGACTGTATATTAATTTTATGTTCTTTAATGAAACATATGTTATGGCATATTGTAGATTATTGAAATTGTATATTTCTTTGCATTTAGTGTACAAAGTTCTTTTGTAAATACATTTATGTCTTTAAGATAAGTTTCTGAACTTAAAAAATTTAGGACTTCTTCGCTTGTTTGTGGACATCACCTCCCCTAATTATTTTGAATCATGAGATTTTTTCAGTCATCCATCTTACCATTGTTCAGTATGTACAAACAATTCATGGCTGTGTTTTGTGATGTCCTTTTTTGTGGGCTTTTCTGAACATGTTTGTTTCACTAACCTTTAACTTTGTGTTTTGTGTATGTTTTCACAGGTAGGCTAATATGAATGGTGTCTTATTGTACATTTTGACTGTGACAAACTTGGTATTAAAAATAACGGTTATGAAGTATGTACAGTAGTACTAACATTTATGTTTTTTAATCATAGAATATGTAAGGGTACTAAAAATGATATGTTGACCCTACACTATGTGGATTATTAATACATGTTAAAAACAAAAACAAATGCAAAACTGAACTAATTATTTTGACCTTTTGATGTTGTCTTTTGCAATCAGTGTTTGGTTGCTTCTTTGTCTAAAAATGTTGCAATCATGAAATCGTTTTATAATTCTCATTGGCTTTTCATTGTAATAATACCTCAACAGCTTTAGGGTTTAACTCTGCTTAAATATGTTGCGCTCTTGTAATTTTTTTATTTTTCCTTATATTCTGGACATTTATTTTGAAACATTAACTTGTGTGTAGTAAATGTTTTTGGGTCACTGCACATGCCTATTGACTGGTGACATTTGAAGTTTTCCTATTTAAGTTCAAAACTTTTTTATCTGGACTAAAACATAAAATATTTTATCGTTTATATCCAAATTTGAAATTAAATAAGTAATCCAGTGACTACAACAACTGAGTCAGTTGATGTTCAAACTTAGGTTTGTTACAGTACCAATCTAGACAGTGTAACGTTATCTTTAAAATTGTAATTTTTATGCAATATATTTTTTTAGGGAAGCCCACAGCCAGGGCCCAGCACTTCAGGTCAAACCACTGAAATGAGGTATGTTCAATTTATTTGGTTTTTCAAAGATTTTTATTTGGCTCTTAATTTTTTTTTACTTTGAAAGTTTGGCTTTAGCTAAGAAATCAGCCATTTTTTTGTAGGGGGGATTTGGTAGTCTGGGTTTCTCCACCCCACAGGAAAATCCCATGAGGGTACTTCAGTCATTGTTTTTTTTTGTATGGCTACCGGAAAGGAAAGAAAGCTTCCCTTCGATTATCCCATAGGCTCACAACCTTTAGTAGATTAATACAAGGGAAGCAAAAGGAAAAAAGGAATAGGTAGATGGAATGGGTTCGGCCAAGCTTAGACTAGCAAATGTATACCTTTATCCGATGGATGGAGGAACAGGCCTCTAGGGTTCAGGTGGCCCTCATTTTGGTCACCAGTACATCCGCGTCCACCCTGCCATCAAGCCCAGCATCCCCTGGGGGAACTGAAGTTGTTCACTGAAAGACAGCTACAACTGCCTCCAGTCGTGGCAACTCCCGTTACTGTACCCAGTGAAATGAAATGAAATGAAATCCTTTATTTCCACTTAAAAATGTGTACAAAAAATAAATTAAAAATATATAATTATAACTTAATTGGAATAATTCCCCACAAAGGCCAAGCCTGAGCGTGGGGAATGAGTTCATGCAGTCCGCATCTTGAGCACAATCACTTAGTTTTTCAGAATTTACTTTATATATGACTACAGTGAGATAAAAAACATGCAAATAATTCAGTATATACAAATAATAAACATTATAATAAAATAGAATAGAGTCACAACAAAAACTGAAAAAGGTTGTTCAGTACAATAAAGAAAGATTCCTGAGACCTGGAACATACATTCAAAGAGGGGAGCCCTCTCAAACACGCTCACATCCACACAGACATGCACACCCGCTCTCACATTCCCATATCATTCATACTCGTCACTCACATACACATTCACATACACATGCACACGCACACGCACACTCACATACATTCGATGGAAGCAATGATCAGGAATAACTTGATACTAAATAGTTATCAATTTCGTAACGTCCTGTATCAACAAGCCATTTATTTACAAGTTTCTTATACTTTTGAAGGCTGCATGAATCTGGTGGGTACTTTAAATAACTTGGCAATTTGGGAAAAATTATAGTTGCAATGTATAGTGGGGATGTCTTGTTAATCGTTTTGTTTATTTTAAGAAACTGAATGCCAGTGTTGACCACATGCCTAGTTGGATAGCTATGAGGAGGTTGATTGAAAATTAAAGATTTGTTTTTAAAAATATATAAAAGTAACGATCTAGTATAGAGCTGTGAAATATCCAGCACTTGAAATTCATCAAAAACGGTTTCTGAAGGGTAGCGACGAGGTTTGCGAAGAGCAGTTTTAATGATTGTCTTTTGTATTATTTCTACTGGGGCAAGTATACTCTTATAACCTCCACCCCAAGCAAGGTTACCATATTGTAAAGTTGATTGAATGTAAGCATAATAAACATTTTTCAAAAGATGCAAGGGTAGCATTTTTGACTAATTAGAGAAAATAAAAATAAATTTAAGAAGCTTACTCCTTATGAAGTTTATTTGGCCTGCCCATTTTAGACGATTATCAAAAATCACACCTAAGTATTTGAACTCCCTCACACTTTCAAAACACACACACTCATCACAAACATTCCTGGCACCACAACTATCTATTTTTAATCTAAATTTTGTGGATCAAAGTCCGATCTCAATGAAATTGGCATATACTTTGTTTTTGATAAATTAACAGTGAGTTTGTTCTGGTCAAACCATCGCTTGACGGTGAACAGGCCACGCTCGGCGTTACGGTATGTGTCCGGCCAGCTGTCGCCCTCAAACAGCAAGGCGGTATCGTCTGCATACAAAAATATCTGTCCATTCTCCAGGTTAATTTTGCCTAAGTTATTAATGTATACTAAAAAAAGCAAAGGTCCTAAAGTTGAGCCCTGAATAACCCCATAATCAATTCTTTGTGGTAAACTGTTTTGCCCTAAAATTGAAACAATTTGATAACGGTCAGAAAGATAATTTTTAAACCAATCATAAGAAGTCCCATGCACTCCTATACACTTAAGCTTATTTAAAAGTATTACTCTATCAACCGTATCAAACGCTTTTGCTAAATCAATGAACACTAAGAGAGGTTTTTTATTTTTGCCAATTGATTCATGTATACTATTTGTTAAAAGAAACAGATCGTCATTTAAATTTTTATCTTTACGAAAACCAAACTGCTTGTCGAAAAGAATTTGATCATTGAGCAAATATTTCTCCAGCTGATTCCTTACACATTTCTCTAATACTTTAGCAAGCACGCTGGCTAAATTCATCGGGCGAAAATTTATTAATTTATTTTTTTCACCTACTTTGTAAATAGGTATTACTTTTCCCACTTTAAAAGAACGAGGGAATTTACCCTGAGAAAAGCTTTCATTTATTATATATAAAAGAGGTTGTTTTATTTCACTAAAATTTTCCTTAATAATTTTTGCTGGAATATTATCAACACCAGGGGCAGATCCACCTTTTAATTTCTGAACAATTTTTGAAAGCTCCGCTTCTGTGATAGGCGACAGCTGGAATTCGGAGTTGCTCTGATATTCATTATCGTTGACAACTGGTTCCGGTATCTGGGGGACGGCACGGGCTAGGTTGGCGCCAACATTGACATAATAATTATTAAAAGTCTCTGCAACTTCTGTGACGTAGCTTTGATCTATATGATTCCCCTCAGTTATAAAATGTTCAATAGGAAAAGCGTCTTTTTTGCTATTTAATCCAATGATATCAGAAATGTTTTTCCAAAGAAGTTTTTTGTTGTTTTTTGATTCAATAATTTTTCTTTGATAATAAGTTTCTTTAGCCGTTTTAATAGAAGTATTTAAAATGTTTCTATACTTTAAAAAATGTGATCTCAATACCAGATTGAAAGGTTGTTTTTTTAATTGCTTACTAAGTTTATCTCTGACACGGATAGAATTTACTAGCCCAGCAGAAATCCAAGGTTTCAATTTAGTATTTTTGGAAGAAAAATGTTTTGTTGAAGTTGCCTGAGATATGATATCCTGAAGTTGCCGCACAAACGTGTCACAGGCGCCGTCCACATCCTCAGTACCGAGTACCGAGGACCAGTCGTGCGACCGTAACAGCTGTTTGGCAACCTCCGCATCGACACATGAAGAATTCCTGGAATCGTTAAATTTTTCACCCCGGAGATTGGTGAAAACAAATGAAGCTACTGTAATAAAATGGTCTGTAATTGAGGTTTTAATTATAGCGGATTTAATTTCATTTGGGTTTCTGCTGTTAACAAAAACATGGTCAATGCAGCTTTTAGAATTACTTGCAACTCTTGTCGGATTATTAATGCATGGCGTGAAACCCGCCCCACAAAGAACATCGAGGTACCGTTGTGAGAGCTGATCGTTATTTTCTGGCAAAATGCAACAATTAAGGTCCCCAACCAGCCAACAGTGCTCGCCCACACACCACCTTTCGAGATAAGTTTCAAGGTCGTCAATAAACAGGTGAAGGTCACTTGACGGGCTCCGATAGACAGCCAGCAGCGATAGCCGCTCACCGCCAAGCGATACATCTACTTTAATAGATGTGGCACCATGCAAGCATACTTCCTCGTACCTCATACCATAACACTTCCTCACATACACAATTACACCATATCAATGTATAAACTAGCAAAAGCCAGTTAGGATCCCACTGGGGATAATTCAGCCATTAAACTGTTATGAGAACAATACTTGAGATTTCAGATTAAGTTTTCTTCTATTTTTTTAGAATGATTAATTTGTTTTTAAACTTTCAGTTCTGCGGAGAGGAGACGGAAGGATGATAGAGATGAAAAAGACGGGGAAGATAAAAAACAGAAACGTGTCAGCATCGTTTCCTCCGACAGTAAAGGTATCTAGATTTGTATTACTTGTCATAATAAACAAATACTTTTCAATAATGAACTAATAATTTTCATTATTCGTTTTCTACTCATTCAAAACTCTTACATGTTTGTAGTAATTCCTTGAAAAATAACTTTTTTATGAGCTCAACAAGACCTTTACTTTGGACCAAGTTTTATGATTGAGGTGTCAATTGCTGGGGATTTTGTCACTATTTCATGATGTTCATTTTACTCTTGGTGAAAAAGTGCTGCCCCTCTGGGCATGTACGTTACACATAAATTTACATGTATTTCTTATGAAAGGGATATTGTTTGAAAATTAATAAAATTAGTGCTCACTTTGTAAATAGTTGGACCGAAATAGGCATATTATATACTTTCCTTACAGGAAATTCAATTTTCTTTAATTTTCAAATTTAATAGGGAATACTAAAGGTTGATGGTTTTCAAGATATTTAGGAAAAACCAAAAAATTGTACCTTCAGACCCCCCTACCTCCCCCCGCTCAAGGGCTAAGAACGGGGACTTTTGATATGTTCACCTCCTAACTAGTCCAAACAAAGCTGCAAAGTTAAAAACCTCCAAAATTCCAAAATTTCCAAAATTTTCCCTCTATACCTTTTTGTTACCTGGACTGTCACTACTCGCACACCCCTGACTCCCCGGATGTCTTTAGTGATAGTCTTGACTCTTTCAAAAATAAATCTTTTCTTATTTCATATCATTTGACAGATAACCAACAATATCCTTGTCCCGCGCGAACCTGACGTGAAAGGCTGAGGAAACTTCTCAATCAATTTGTATTGACTCATGTATTAACTCATGGTGCTAGTGTTTCTGCAGTGTCTTGATAATTTATTTCCGTACTCTGATTCTTTTAATATATATGTATATTTATACTGTGTGTCCCAAAAGTCCCGGACCGGTTCAATATCTTTTAAAGTAAGCCAGATGTCAAAACAATATTTTGCACACCTTTTAGTTCTAAAATAAACTACTTTTTGATGTATGTGTCATTTCTGCCTCCGCCCCCAAAATTGGATTTTGGGAGGGTAGCCGCAAAATTTTGAATGTAAACCCCCATCGTGCGACTGCTTATTTCAAAGGGTTTGTTAAAAGAAACACAATGCCGCAAACCGGAGGTCGATATCATGCTCCAGTCCAAAATGGCGGCCATTCAAAACTTTAAAATTCCATGCGTCAATTAAAATTGAGTATTTTCTGTGTTCAGCAATTCACATTGAAATCGAATAAGAACTACCAGAACACTTATTAACTACTTAAAAGAAAAAAATAATAATTTTTTGTTGTCATCATCAAGGCTCAACCCTCCAAAATGGTTTGGGGGGGGGTGGTTTGTCCAACCAACTCCAATATCAACTCACATCGTATGACCACCCGTTTTAATATGCTGAATGAGTAACAAAATAAGCTAAAGCTTGTTTTAATAAAATTATAAAAAATAGATTTTTTGTGGCGAATATTTGGTACTTCATGTATGGGGGTTTTCCTAAAAGATAACACATAGACGACCCTCCGCAAGTATCGACCTTTGCCGCTGAGCCAAAGGTCGCATGAAGGTGGATATTTATTAGTAACTTTTTTTACTAAATTGAGTATTTTCTGTGTTCGGCAATTCACATTTAAATCGAATAAGAATCACCGGAACACATTTTAACTACTTAAAAGATACAAAAATAATAATTTCTTGTCATCATCAATGCTCAACCCTCCAAAATGGTTTTGGGGAGTGGGGAAACCCTACAAAATTTATAAGTATTAGGTAACTTTTTTGAAATTTCATTAAAATGAGCTTTGGCTTATTTTTTACTCAGCAAATAAAAATGAGTGGTCATATGATGTGAGTTGATATTGGAGTTGGTTGGACAAACCCCCAACCCCCCCCCCAAACCATTTTGGAGGGTTGAACCTTGATGATGACAACAAAAAATTATTATTTTTGTATCTTTTAAGTAGTAAAATGTGTTCTGGTGATTCTTATTCAATTTAAATGTTAATTGCCGAACACAGAAAATACTAAATGTTAATCGACGGACGGCATTTTTAAATTTTTTAATGGCCGCCATTTTGGACTGGAGCATGATATCGACCTCCGGTTTGCGGCATTGTGTTTCTTTTAACAAGCCCTTTAAAATAAGCAGTCGCATGATGGGGGTTTACCTTTAAAATTTTGGGGCTACCTCCCCAAAATCCAATTTTGGGGGCGGGGGCAGAAATGACACATACATCAAAAAGTAGTTTTTTTTAGTATTAAAAGGTGTGCGAAAGATTGTTTTGATATCTGGCTTACTTTAAAAGATATTAAACCGGTCCGGGACTTTTGGGACACACAGTATTTAAGAATGTTAGTCTACTTATATTTTTACTGTATGTTTTGTGAACCAGTTACTTCCAGTGCATTTAATGGACATCACAAGATGTAAATCATTTAAGATTTGATAATTTTCACCAGAATTTATATGTAAAAACTATTTTTCTGCATTATTGTAATTGGGTTTAGACCTGTTATAATTCATGTAAATAAATAAATAAATAAATTTCCCGTCCACCGCTTGTTGCAGACGAGGAGACGGAGTCAGAGAAATCGCAGGAGTCGCTGCTCAACATGGTGGTGACGTTCCTCAAGTTCCTCTACGCCTTCGTCAACAGCTGCATGGTGACCATGACTCGCTACCTCAACCGCTTCTCCCGCGACTACCGCTATGTCATGCGCACCCTGGCCATCGAGAAGAAACTGCTCAAGGTTCGGTTCCATTCTAAACGTCTTTATCGTTCACTTCTTACAAAGGACTTCAGTAAATAGTGTCGCAATTACATAACTAAACCTAAAATTAATCTTTACTTTTTCATAATCATTTAACAAACAATTAATTCATCCAAGTAATAAAATATTCTTACATCAGGTACTCCCTTAATGCCCTCTCAAATTTAACACAGTTCTAAATTGAGTTTGTCTCTTTAGGGACATATTTAAAATTTTATTCCAGCATTGGAGGCTTTTTTCAAAATATTCCAAATTGTGTTTTAGCAAAACATTTTTTTTCTATCATGCATTATTAAATATTGGTTGCTCTTAAAACTACCGATGTTATATTTAAAATGTAGTACTTGCCAATATTTGAAGGTTGTAAGCAGTTAATATATTGAACAAAAAATTAGGGTCTCAGGCCCCTTTCACATGAAGTGATTTTGATGAGACTCGTGTCGTATGACAAGGTGTCGTCTGATTTGTATGTAATCTTATGGGTGCTTTCACACGAAGCAGCAGCATGCCACTCTGCTATTTCGCATGATCCATGCCAAACTGAGACGGCAGCGGGTCGCACGACTCCTTGTCATATGACACGAGTCCTATAAAAACCACCTCATTGAAATATCACCTTACAGACACATTAAAATTCAAGAGTTAATATTATTCTCATAGTTGTTTATAAAATAAAAGTTTTCTTTACATTTTTTTGTCAATACCACAGCCCAGCTAGCTATTGTCCTTTGCTCCTCTGATAACCAAAACACATCTGATGGATAAAGAAATGAGCCTCAGTCTGTTGCCGGCGTGTCGTGTTCTTTGGTTATTATTGCAATACAGGCCAGTTAATTTTTAACAATTTTTTTAATGTCTTCGTGTTTGTGTGTATGTATGACAGTTTTGTGTTTGTGATTTATGATTTATTGATGAAGACAATTGGTGGATTATGAACTTCATTCACTCCCAGCTGAAGATGACACTACTGTGTCGAAACATGTCCTGAATTAATTCATGTCAATTTTTTAGCTTTTTGAAAGATTTCAAAGTAATTAATTCATTCTTACAGAAATCCTCATATCGGGCTACCTTGGGACTCAGTCTAGTTTGGTTAACAATTTGGCTGGATAAACCAACCTGTTATGAAAACGATACCTTAAACCTAATTCATGGTAAATAGCAAAAAAATAGAGACCAAAGTTGTGTATATTAGAGGTCTGCGGGTACCCGAAAATTCGGGTAGCTTCGGGTAATTACGTGAACCCAAGTGGTCGGGCGGGTTCGACACGTCTTGGGTTTTATTCGGGCGGGTTTTTATTACATGTCGGGTCGGGCGGGTACCTACTACCAGAAAGAAATCGGGTTGAAGATACCCGACATACTACCCGAAAGAAACCCGAACCTTAAAAAATGTTCAACAATAATTAATTCACGCAAAACTTTTGACTTACAGCGTCCACACAATATTATAATGTGACGAACAAAGATGGTAACGATCGCGATGTCAAACTTAGAAGCAATCTTCACTATATGTCTCAACTCAGACAACCAGCCGTCTCCTTGCCGGCTCAAAATTATCATACGCTTACTGCTTAATATCGTATCCTCGTTTAGTAACTTAAAGGACGAGGGAACTGACGCAATGAAATAGTCGTAGTACCAACACTAAATAGCTTTGAATAAGCTGGAATTTCTATCCGAGCTTATGATACGAAAGGCCTTATCGAGAAGATAATTGTTGCGATCTACTTTTAGACACGTTAAACCGGAAGAGCGTGTCCTTCCCACGAAAAACATACACAAAACATTATCCCTGAAGTGATAAGGAAAGGACATTGACAGGTGAAATGAAATAATATCTCCAAATAGATGGAATTCGGAAAGTTTCTGCTATATTTAGTTGACCTTAGAGATCCACAAAGTATACATCAGTCTTTTGTTTGATCATGGATTTTCTCTTGAACGGCAAGAGATAAAAGTTTCTTTTTTGTCACAATAGATTTTAAAAATTAGACAAAAAGTATAAGCCATCATAAGCGGTTGTAGGACAAATGGTTTGGATTTTCGCATTTCGTAATAGGGAAAAGACGAACGCACGCACGCATGGAGGATCAAGAAGGAATGTCTTCAATTTCTTCATAAATTTAGATTTATTTTTTTCATTTTTCCAAAAGTTTGGAAGTTTTCTAAAAAAATAATTCCCAATGTATAAAGTTTTCTTTTTAAAGAGTTCCAGTCTATGTTGATCTTCAACTAGGTAATTTTTATTTCTTGTGTTATGGTTATGTATCGGTAGGACTTGGTTATCAAAAGTTTTAAAAGTATATTTAATTGTTTCGAAAATATAGAAGGCATGGACTGTAAAAAGACCCATCTCTTTAAAATAAGATTTAACAGACTGATTATATTTTAAATTTTGTTTTATTCTGATTGCCTTCTTTTGTAGTTTTAAAATCCTTTTTAAATTTGTCTGTGTTGTTCCACCATAAAGACTAATTCCATAGGTAATATGTGATTCAATATGAGCATGATATATTACTTTTAGAACTGATTTATCACAAAGATATGACATTGTCCTTAAAACAAAAAGACCTGAATTAATTTTTTTTGTTAAGTATTCAATATGGCTGTCCCAGCTTAAATGTTCATCTATAGTAATTTATGGTTTCTGCCTGCTCTTGGTGCTCTCCCTTATTTCTTAAACCAATTTTTTTTATATATAACAAAAGTTATCCACTTACCATGTATTATGGTTTGCCAACAAAAACAAAGTGTAATAAATATAATGGTAAAATTTTGAAAAGATAATTTCTTTTATGAATTTAGTTATTAAAACGAATTTATTTGTTCTAAAATTTAATACGTTATAATTTTTTTAAATATACATGTTAAGGAGATAACTTTTAAAATTTATTTAGATTTTATAAGTTACATTGCATTTTTGTTGTACAAATGGTTACATATTATTTTCTTCATAGAAGTTTTATAATAAAACTAATTTTATGATGAAAATAAATTAATGTTGATTATTGTTGTTATAAAATATAAATACTATTTCATTGATAAATTATGAAATAATAAGTTTAGTCATAAATATGAATATCTATAACCTTGGTTATTGTATATTATATATGGCACCATTTGGTGGATTACAATGTTTTACAAAATTTTCATTATATATATATATATATATATATATATATATATTATAACATTATTAAAATTTTAGCTTAAAAAATTCATTTGTATCATAAATACAATGATTTGTAAAGAATGTCTTCATGTACTTTTTAAATTGGTCTTTTAATTACTATTAATCTTTAATTTAAATTTTTTTTCTTTTAATTAATAAAAATCTTTTAATTTTTTTATATTTGATGGTAACTTATTGTAAAGTTTCATATTTGTGTATATAATTGTTCTTTGTGTTTTAGAGTATCTTGTTCGTTGTCTAGGTTCAATTAATCAATATTTCTTGTCCCATGGTCATATGTAGTGTTATTTTCTTCATGCGAACTGTAATTTTTTCTTGTATGTATATATGTAAGAAATCTGAATGTTATGTTAGATTTTTACTTCGTAACTGTTTGGTAGTCCCATCAAAATTTAATGAAATCAATGTTTTGTTGACAAATGATACCTGAACCCGACCCGAATTTTAACTAAAATACCCGAACCCGACCTGAATTTTTTTTCAACTTACATACCCGAACCCGACCCGACCCGAATATTTTTATTCCACTTATAATATCTGAACCCGATCCGACCCGACCCGAAAATTGATGGTAATCCACTACCAGACCCGAACCCGTCCCGGCTTGAAAAATCACTACCCGCAGACTAGTGTATATATATATATATATATAATATATATTTTGTAGGGGGTGTCATTAAAATTAAACATACTTTAGGAAAACCAATACAATACAAGAACACTTGACATATAACTATTAACGACCGCACAGGACAAATAAATATCAACCATCTTTTTATCGGTATAGCTGCTTAGTGTACAGAGTACAACATAAACTGAACTAACAGAGAGACACCATGAGAGAGCGTCAGAGATTCTACACAAATGTAAAGCATTGGTAAATTCGGTTTGATATTGGTTTCTGAGAAGCAGCAGTGTAAACCAGGACCGGTAAAACAGAATGGATATCAGTGGCTTTACTGAATCACCTGCCAATATTGTCAATTGCTACTGAATCACCTAACTCAACCCTTTACCATGCCCTTTCCCGTGCAGGGTGCAGGATTCCTTGGTTCAAAATCAATTAATACACTATTCTAGCAAAAATGTAAACCCCCATCAAAACCAACCTGATGGCAAAAAAATTGTTGATAATAAATTTCATACCACTAACTGGAATTTTAATCGGTGGATTTTTATCCACAACAAACAATATTACTTCCTATGCTTAAAATATCAACTTTCTTGTTTTAATCCTTTGTTTTTGAGCAGAATTTAATGGAATGACTATTGTTGGTCTCCAGGAGAGGCAAGGGTTTGGCCAGGGCGTCAGGACTGGGTCTTCGATGATGTGGCAGCCGAAACCAGGACTCTACTCTGTCACTACCAAGTCTAAAACAAGGTTTGTTCAGCCAGTGTTGTTGTTTGCTCCTATAAGGTCAATTCAGTACCTTTGTTATTGTGCTTAGAAAGATAATATAATAAAAAAATCCAATCGTGGTCGTGATGTGTTCATAACCATCATAATATTCATCTTTTTGGTGTAAACTTGGTTATAATAGAGGTTAAAAAAAATTTCGGTGGTTAAAGATAAGCTGAATAAAGAGAGGACATAAATTGGTTTTGAAGTAATAAAATTAAAATAGTCTAAATCCAACTTATTAACTTATATTTATAATTTAGACTTAAAATAGAAATTTTTGACTTTTATCATTTTTTTAAAGTAGCTTGTACTCTTGTGTTGACCCCTGATGAGGTTGGAAAATTAGTACAAGCATATATTGAGACATTCAACTTTCGACATTTTCTGACTATGGAGTGCAGTCGAACATTAGTGTTTGATCGTCTTTGTTAAGGTAAAGACCATCTGACTTGTCTATAACAGGTTGTTGTGTAAGTTTTTGGTTGTATTGGAGTGTGTTTGGATAGTTTTCATCCGCATCTTGGGTTGTTACTTTCAGCTCGGATTTGTCCGAAGCTCAGGTTCAGATCGAGTCTCCTTCGTGTGATGAACCGGTAGAGAGGTTCGTAAAGTGTTTGACCTCTTGACGATTTTTCTACTCGTTCTCTACTTTTCTCTTATTAATATTTTCTCTATGGATTTTACAGCTCTATGGCACTACCGATCATCTTATGCACCTTTCACTCTTTGTTTTATTGCATGTAAACTAATCGCAGTAACATGTTTTGAGTGAATTTTTCAATTTGATAAATTAGTGACTTTCTCTTACTTTGTGTAGGATTTATTTTAATAAAATAACCAAATGTTTAAGTCACATTTTCTCGTGTTATATTCTTAAAATAATTTTTGCAATTCGTCAGGAAGTTTGTTACGTTTTACTGAAACAATGTGCTATGCTGTGTGTTTGGTTTTTTACAGTGTTGGCTACAACAATTTTCGCCTTCCAAAACTTAAGTTACATTAAATTATGGCTTTTTAAGTTGTTAAAAACAGTGTGATTTGTTTGTAAAAAGTTCATTTGTAAATTGGCTATTTTCTCTCTCTGTCATTTGGTAATGATCATTTAAAAAAGATAAAGACCCATGAATAGACAGTAAAAACCTCTTGCAAAGTTATTAATGAACCATTTACAGGTGGAACACAATAATTTTCTGGACATTTGCTTTAGTTGCAATTGACTGTTTAAAACATTAAATTTCTCTCTTTTCTCAGAAAGTTTTTGAATGGCAGATGTTTTATCTAAGGGAAGCAGAGAGAAGTAAATAAGAAAATAGTTTAAGAAATTTTTTTGGACTCTAAACATCGTTTTTCAACATTACAATCGTAATTAAAATGTTACACAGTTACAGTAGCTTAATATTTTGTAAACGTTGTATACATTGGTTTAAAATTGGTTACCCTTAATTGGGAGAGTTTAACTCCTGCCTGAGTAACAGACACGATTTTGAAAAAGCAATAACATAAAAGATGTTAGGTACTTGGTTTTTTATTAATGGACCTAACAATTCTTAATCTTTACATTGGTATATTGAAATAAATGTTATTTTGAGAATTGAAGATGTTTAATGACTGTGGAGAGGAAGACAATCTTATTAAATTATGATTTGCATAATTTTAAACTTCGGATTGTAACTAAAATTGTCAACGTTATTAATTGTAAAACCTTGGAAATAAAGAATATTGAAAAATCAGGTTTGATATATTTTGAAGTTAAACCTTATATCTCATAAAATGAAACTAGGGACAAGTCAAAATCTCATTAAAAATGTGATTTATTGAGGAAAAACAAGAACCTTGTATAAAGGTAGCCATTTTGTGATTGGGATGACTCGTATGAACATTAAGTTTGTGGTTCTTGTTTTTGCCATTTTATTTTTTCATGTTTTTACGGTGATTTATTCTACAACAAATAATGGATGAAAAGGAAATCTAACTTGTTGTAATGTTTATTATGTTTTTAAAACATAAATGTCTAGCTGATAATTGTAAAAGAAAACCTCATAAATATAGTGTTTTCCAATCGTAACTGTAAAACCTAGTATGCCTTCAACTATTATTAACTAACTTTTCAGCCCTGTTTTTTTATAATTACAAAGTAATATAATTATTTGCAATGTAATTTTCAGCAAATATAAAACATCTTATTCGAATTTAATTTAGTAAATTAAAAACCCATAACCATTACAAAATATTTCACAGCCATTACAAAATATTTATGAGGTTATTTTACAATTAACATGACGAAATATTTCAACAGTGTATACCCTGAATTCATCTTTGCATCTTTAGCAGACTTTGTACGGGAATGATTATTTTTAAATATTTAATTCTAAGGTCGCATTGACCGCAATAGTTTTGACCTCCCCGGTCACCCGTTGTTGAGCAGGTTGCAGCACGCGGCTCTGCCGATCATCCGAATCCTGGCACCGAGCCTGGAGCGAGGCTTGGACACTGACTGCAGGTAACGTCGCCGTAACCTCGTCGTAACCTCGCTGTAACGTCGTGGTCGCTCGCAGCTGTCGTCTGCTGTCACATGCTTACCGAGGCGAACTGACCCTTGCGACTTTCTGGTGTCCAATATCAACGCGAGTTGAGTTATTGTATGATAAAAGTAAATTGTTAAAAAAGAAATTGGCAGAACTGTTGGGGCGAAATTGTGTCTCCAAGCATGGAAATATGTTGTCAAATAAAATTAACATCAGCCACTTCAAAAAACTAAATTTGCCTGGTCAGTAGCTGTAATGTGAGCTTCTTAAGCGATGTGGGATAGATTCTTCCTGCTGCTCTTATACTGTTCTTGATCATTTATTACTTTGCTTGAAAATATACCCTGCACTGG
Source organism: Flexamia atlantica (assembly GCA_035578135.1). Taxonomy (NCBI): domain Eukaryota; kingdom Metazoa; phylum Arthropoda; class Insecta; order Hemiptera; family Cicadellidae; genus Flexamia; species Flexamia atlantica. The sequence goes on from JAQJVK010000004.1 coordinate 45,829,710, forward strand.
CCTAAGACCCATTTGGACAGAATAAATTTAAAGGTAAACGGGGCCACCAATCTCTTGAGAAAAATAGCTTGAGTTTTAAGAATTTTTCTAGGGAATTGTGAACTTTCACCTGATGATTATCGGTGGTTATTACCATTTTATGATAAACATTTTAGGGTTTCTAACTAAAGTGTGCTCTGGAAAGGAGTGATCTTCTCAAAAACTTTACATTGAAAAATAAAATGAAGAAGTTATATTTTACAAGTTTGTACATAAGTTTGAAGTAAAATTAACAGAAACGGATCACAGGGGTTGGTTCGCTTTGGACAGCTTTAACTGTGATTTTACTTTCAGCCGATGTTGTCCGTCCAATGTCTTCTCTTCTTATATTTTGATTTTTTTCTTGAGCCTCTTTGCCTTTTTGTGTCAGTCGATCCATGGTTTTCTGCCTCCAAGACTTCTGTTACTTGATATTTTGTTTTCAGCAGAATTCTTCTTTACTGTGTTTTTGCCTCATGAAGGACGATGTTGTTCATGTGATTTGTAGCAATTTGAAGGCTTCTCTTATTTCTTGTGGTCTAAAATCCAAAATTAAATTTTTTCGCTGTGAGTACGAGTAAAGATACTGTTGTACATACTCTTGATGTAAATACTCTTTTCGTGTACATAATATTTGTATTAACTGCAATTTCTCTTCCAGCTATTAGTTTTGTAAATATTTTAACTTTGTCTTTTTTCTCTTCTATTTATTGTTTACGGTTTTCTCTTTCTAAATTTGAAAATGTAATTATGAGTAGTTCACCAGTGTAACCCTAAAAAGGTTAATAAATGTGTTGAAAAGAAATAGTTTTTTTTAATCAGAACAAAATTCAATAAAAGCTAAACTTACTAAAACGCTCCATGAACCTTTGATTTTTAGAACCATTCCTTCGAAAAGAAAGATTTTATGAATTGCTTAGCCAAGGCAAAACTTCTTACTAGTTTTATCAGGTGCTCCTCTTTAATCAATTTTGACTACTTTTTACACAGAAATTGGTAATGTAGTGGTTCAGGAAGTCCAAAAAGACTTCTTAGTCGCTCAAAACTCTCTCTTCTTTTCTTACTAACTTAATGATCAGATCACATTTTCAACGTTATTACTCAACTTCACAATAACTTACACATCTACGTTACTCTTGCACGACTGAAAATTGTAGCTATACAAAAGTTTTACTGGCAATGCAACGAGTTTAAACTCCGAAGTTATTCCTCCAGTTTCAGTTCCGGGTCTAAATCCCTAACTAAAGCTAATGATGTAATTATGTTTTCATCGTTTGCAGCCCATTGCAGATAGAAGAGATGGAACAAGAAAGAGAAATGAGTGCGGCCGACCAGCCCCCAATCATTCGACTGGCATTGGCAATATGGTGAATAATTTTAGCTAGCCCAAACGAAGATATTTATTTACTTTATGTAAATTTAGGCAAACTCAAATAGTCATTGCTAAAAGAACATGTTGTGCTCACCTCATCTTTGCTAAATCTTGCTCAGAGTGAAGATTTGGAAAAATGATTTTGATTTTAATCCTTTAGCGATGCTTTAGTTGCAATTAATTTGTGTTTTTTCTCAAGTTAGGGGAATGTTGGATTTATTTGGTTTCAAGGATTTATGAGTTGGTTTTATTTAGCTGGAAATTTTTATTTTATTTTAATCTAAATTCACAAACATTCAGATCCTGAAGTATATTTTAGACATGATTATAGTAGAATTAATACAACTATGAAGCGCGATAGGGAGGGAAATTTCACTTATCATTCGTCAGTGCCAGGCATGTCCCTCAGAAAATCAACGAGTATTATTTGCAAGATCCTGTTATGTATATCGTTGGCCGGAGCATTTTGGTTTTTTGGTCACGACGTCGTTCCCTATTGGATGAATCATTGTTTTTTTTATATCTTAACCTAAAAGCTTTTTGATTGTCCGCTAGATAGTAACACTTGGACTTTGGAATTTTTGGATATTTTGGATCTCCTCAAATGTTTTTGTCTGCCTTCGAGGGGTTGGCCTGTCGCTGGTGAATCATAAGTATATAAATTTCCCTCTTCTCATGCAGTATAGTTGTATTAATTCAAGTATAATTAAATTATTCAGCAAAAATTATAAAAACGTAATTTTATTTCCAGTCTAGGATTTAGAAATTCTTACTAGTGGTTAAGATCTTTCTTTAGAATTTTAGGAATTTCAGACCTAGTACCACTCAAAATGTCTTAACAGTGTATAGAACAACTAGTAAAATTTTCTTATGATCTCAAGAAATGGGTAACTATGTATTAAGAAAAACCAGGTAGGTCTAGGTAATCATTTTCAATCATAGAAAATATTAAATAGAGAAATTCCTTTAGTTCCCAAGGATTCAAAATGATTTTAAAAATAGATTTCAAATCTTCATTCAGCTAACTTAACTGTTGTGTGCTGACGGGGAATATTAATTTTGTTTAAGGTACGCCGTAATATCACACTCAGACTTGGTCTGCTACTTCATGGTGTTTGTACACCAGATGAAGTCAGCCACTCTGCTGTCGCTCCCGTTACCTCTTATGGTATTTCTATGGGGAACCCTCACTGTCCCGAGGCCCTCCAAGCTGTTCTGGGTCACCATCATCGCATATACCGAGGTGTGTTAGAAAATTCCTCTCGAAATGTTAAAATATAACTACAGAAGACCCCCTGTTAACCGATCTCATTTTAACCGACGATCGGATTATCTGCCCTTGCTGGTCAGATATTAAAGATCATTTTTACCAACCTTGTTTTGACAACAGTTTGGTTTAACCGCCCTTTTCTAGGAATTGTGTAATTTCTGTTCCCATATCCGACGATGGGAATTTTACATTCAACTTCACAGGTTGTTTGCTACAGGTTAAAATATTTTGAATACAGCATTCATTAATTTATTAAAATGTAAATAGGTGCTTTTCAGAACGCGTAGTACGATAAACATCTGTGAGTTTTCATTTTTGTATCTGGAAACCATATTATAATATCATTCATCAATAGAGTAAAAAAAACACACACGTTGTGTGTTTATGTGGGTGGGGAAGAGAGGGTAGACAACTCGAAGTCAAGAGTTTTTGCAATGGGTTTTTGTGACTCAAGTCTCCAGTTGGAAGCTATAAATCAACTGCCAAACCCTCAATAATGTAATGATTGCTTGTTTCTTATCACTAATTTTTAGGGGTGTTCGAATAGTGATTTTTGAACTCGAGCCAAGCCAAGCCGAGCTTTTTCCAAAGTTTTCGAGCTCGAGTTTTTTCGAGCCGAGCTTTTTAACAATCACCAAATTATTAAAGAATTATGGAGCTTGATTTTAATTTTAAAAGATGCAATAGACTGATGTTTGTGTACCTTAAGTGAAAGCCAGCTAAAATCTAGAAAGCTTATCTCCAAAACAAGTTAATGATCTGATAGGTTCATCACTATTTTACATAAAATTAAACAAACTGGCTCAAAAAATGATTTATGAAGAAAAATAACAATTTTAAAATCTACATTTATTTTTGGACTCCCCAATTCCACAATACTTTAATTTAATAAATAGTTAAAATTACATAATTAGACTAGTTACAAATATTAATTTCAAGAGTTGAAAGGAGTAGATGGAAAGGTTTTATAATGTTTATATTTAGTAGAAAAATAACATATTTACACTTAGTCAAACACAAGATTGATTTTTTCAATGTTCACAAAGTAAAGATGATTGCAAATTAAATAGCAGTCCCAATTGTGATGTAATATTCATGATTAAACTTATTATTTTAGAATATAATATATGAATTAAATAATATTTAATACTGTAACAACAATAATCTATTGCAATCATCCTAACATGAGTTGCATTTCTAAACTTTGGTGAAGAAAATAATGTTCAGTTTCATAAAATTAGAAGAAGAAAGATCAGAAATTAAGACGGAACAAAGAGTAAGAAAGAAGTAGCTACCTCTCTCACTCTCCTTATCAGTGGCCAGGGAGAGGGGGTACAGGTTGTTTACTTCAGCTAAGCCTCTGTCCCTGTTTTTTGTCATCGTCTGACTCCTGCGTGTGTGCGTATGTCAGAGAGCTGAGTTAATTAGGAGATAAGGAATCCTTACTACAAAATGCAAAAATACAAACTACTTTTCATACAACTATAAATGACGGCTCATATTTTTTGTCCTATTTTTATAAACCAAATGAGACCAAAACAAAACTTGTACGATGACCTTTTAAGAGATAAGCCATGATAAATAATAGACTTAAATGCTGTATTTCGTGGTTCTCCAAGGTCAACTAAATATAGCTCCGATTTCCAACTAAATGGAGATAATATTTCTTGTTACCTGCCAGAGTCCTTCCTTATCACCAGGGAGTATTTTTTGTTTGTTTTTCATGGGAGGGAGACGCTCTTCCGGTTTAACGTATCCAAAAATAGATCACAACAATTATCTTTCCGATAAGAACTCTCTTATCAAAAGCTCGGCTCGAGTGTCGAGCTTTTTTGAAAAAGTCGAGTCGAGCCAAATACTGGAAAGCTCGACCTAAAAAGCTCGACCGTTCGAATACTCGCACACCCCTACTAATTTTGATTATCAATAGGTACTGAATTATGTAAAAGTTGTTAAAAATATATGAATATGTTATGTCGAGGAAATGTTGAGATAAAACTCACCAAAAAGTCCACAGGTGAAGAGAAAGCCAGTGTGACCAGAGGGGCGACGCATGGGCGGCGTCCATGGGCGGTTGTCGTCTTGGACAGAGGGTGGCCAATTTGGAGGCGATGATGAGCTGAGGGGGAAGTGTGCACACTTTAAGGAATCACTGGAATCACTCGTTGTATAGTTGACACTGGTTTCCACTGTTTCCAGTTCCGGGCACTCACGACGGAGACGCGGCGGAAGACGGAGAGGCGCGACGGCAGTTAACACAAAAAATACGTTTATTTTAACGCCCGAGTAGACACGATTAAGTTTACTTTGATAGAGGTCACTATTAGATTTCGACACTGAGTCTTTAAGGATTTAGAGAGCGGTAAAAGTGTAAAAGATGAAAAGTTATTGAAATACGGCGCAACGCACGTATTCAACCGAGGAGAGTTCGATGTCAACTGACGCTGATTTGGAGGGGATTAAGGGACGCCATCGCAATGTTTCTTAGAGGGGTACCCCGAATTCAATCGGATGTTTATATCACGCCACAATTTTTGACCAATGAGATGCGTCCTATATCGGCTGACACAGCTGAGGTTGTGTGTGTGTACATGTGGGCTTGTGTGTGTGAGAGGATTACAAATATCTTTCCTACATCAGATTTAAATAATTTGACTAAACAGTTTAAATTAAGAATAAATTAAGACTAATTGAGGTTGTTTTATGGAATAACTATAACAATACACAATTAATAAATAAATACATAACAGTTATCAAAAGTGTTAACATAAAAAAATGTTTGCCTCGTCTAATATTTAGTTCATAAAATATGACATATATACAGTAAATATTTTGAAAAATAGGTTGATAACTATAGTTTATTTTCTACATAATCCACAAACTGCTTTAGAATTATTTTATTGGAACCCTAAATCAATAGAGCTTTTATTCTTACGTGTTTAGAGGATAACCCGTTTTATCTGACCTTTTAAATTATCCGACCTAGGTCTGGTCCTAATAGAGGGGCTCTACTGTATAGTGTGTTGAAAAGTTAGTTTTGACAGATTTTAATTATAGTCTTCAATTCAACTTAAAATCTTCTCTTAACACATTGACTGCTAACATTTTTTTAATATACCGCCACATAGCTGTAAAGGTTTATTGCTAATTCACAAAGGTTATGGTTATGGAAGGTCAGTCATGGCGAGTAAATGTTTTTTCGGGCCACTTCCGGTTTGTAGGATGACGTCAAAGATTTGGTCGTCTTTAGACGTCTTCAGCCTCACTGGTTGGATTAAAAATATAAAAAAAGTTTTTCACGTGGTTTATATGTATATACTATACAAATATTGGTTTGTTCAGTTTTTCTAGTCAGTTGTAAGTTCGACTATGTCACCATATACCACATAAAATCGTGAAAAAAAACAAAAAAGAAGACGTCTTTAGACGTCCTACGGTTTACAGCACACACAAAAACTCAAAATCTCAAAATTTACTCATCTTATTTACGCACTATCTATAGGATAAACAAAACACACGCAAACTAACAAAAATCCTCACAGGAATACGTTAAAATAGGATGGTAGCACGTGCCAAACTGCTTTGATTACATGGGAAGAATCCCACATGTGCCGCTAGGAGCGCCACTAACTGAAGAGCGGAAACTGCAAGCGACGGTGATGACGTTAAACTATAGTATGTCCCCCAGTGGCTGACAGAGTTTCAATCCCCTACTACCAAAACGGAGTCGCCAGTAAGTCTGTTTGATAAACCTTGCATAAGGACGTCTTAGGACGTCCTCAGCTATTCATCAATGAATCGAAGACGTCTAAAGACGTCCTACGCGGACAAAGTATCAACTGTATTTTTAAGAATTTTTTGCTCATATACTTTGTTATTCCCTCATTGAAAGAAAATCTTTGTGGGTTCAATCAAAATTAGTGCAGCCAGTCAGAAATCATGTTGTTTATGGAATTTAGAGAATATTTCTGTGATGTAATTGTTATTTTATGTATTAACAACGCAAAGGAGGCGATTGTTATTTTGTGAGTGCAGCAATGACATTTTGCACTTGTAATGCACCAAAGACTTTTCTTACCACCTTAAATTTAAACTGTACAACAATCTAATTCATTTAAACACACATTTGAGTTAAATTTTTATTTGTTTGTATTTTTTTAGGTTAAACATACACCAACTATTTGGTGTTATTGAGATGACAACTTTGTAGCTGAGTTTTCTGTGTTTTCAGCCAGTTTGCGGGAATCAGTTGATTTGTTCATAAAAATTTTTTAGCATACGAAATTAGTGATTTGTGTGTTGGTGGTAGTAGATTTTTTTTGCTTTTTTCCCTGTATATATATTTTATTTGCATTTTGTTTTCTTTGATGGTACTTGTACTTAAGCTGATGATACCTTAGTTGAGCTGATGATACATTTCCCCTGATGATGGTGAAAAATGATGATTGTTGCAGGTAATCGTCGTCATCAAGAGCATGTTCCAGTTTGAGCTGTTGCCGTGGAACCAACAAGTCGTGGCGGACAATGTGCCTTTCTTCCCTCCGCGGATCATCGGCATCGAGCGCAAACAAGACTACGCCTCGTATGACCTGCTCCTGTTGCTTATAGTCTTCTTCCACAGGTATCTAATCGAAATAATGTATATTCATAGTGACTCTGAGGCTCGGGACCATTTATATTTTTGGTTTGAGGTCCCCGATGCCAAAGACATTATCTGTTCCAAACTTGATTACATATGTACAATTTTTGTCTGGATTTCTTAAATTTTTTTAGGGACATTGTTTTATATGATTTCTAAGACAAGTTTGGTGGGGAAACAATTTTGGAGAACCCCAACCCCACTTTTGGGGGATAAGTGGCCAACATTTTGAGTTAATGGGTAGTTTCCTAAAATTACTAGGTAAAGTGAAAGATCTTACATCAATAAGCAGCCCACTATATGCCAAAAAAATGTCTATTTACTTCGAGTATTGTTCTCAAAACCATGAAAACAAATTATTTTTCTCATCTTACATGAACATTGGATATTTGCAAAGTAAATCATACCCCGACTTTACCGGTTTTTATTCACAATTAGGATTCCGGTTACATCCCCACGGCTCAAGTCTAAAATCTTCGGTTTTACACAATTTTTCTTAATCCTCTCAACATCCCTGAATGTCCTTCAAAATACCCAAAAACCGGGCAAATACCCGGTTTCTTGCAACACTGAAAGCAATTAAATCATAATGAATACATATTGCCAACCAAAAAGAATCTAGAGTTTAAAAAAATCTTTGTAGCCCACCTAAAATACCCCGTTTTACCCATAGTTTTTAAAAATTGGTTTTTCCCCGCAGTCTTAAGTCTAAAATCCGCGGTTTTACCCGTTTTTTTTTTCTTAATCCCCGCCAAATCCCCACATGGCCTCTAAAATACCCGGTTTTTGGCAAGACTGCCCATACCTTTAGGTTGTTGGGTCTAAAATTAGCAATTCAAGTATAAAAGGTATAAAATTCCCAGAGTACTACCAGAGTGATTGTAGCAATCCTTTATGAAATAATGAATTATTCCTTCAATCAAAAATACAAGATCAACTTAATGAAAAGCTTAGGAAAATAACTAGCCACTTTTGCAAGTAATGTGGCTAGTGAAAGTAAACAATAATGTAAAAACACTGAAATTAATGTGAGTCCAGTCCAATATCAACATTTATCAAAACTCAGCTCTTCGCACCGTCTGGTTATCTTGAGCTTATCAGCTAACATAGGCTAACAAACACTCTAATTGGTACAATACTTAAATCGGTTCCATGTTAACTCGTAATATGATGCATGAAATCAACATCACTGAAATCAAATAGCCAGGAAGATAGTTTTTTGCTAAATAACTTTATATTTTTTGATTGTATAATAATATGCGGCAGTTGATTATACAATTTGCAGCCTGAATACGCAAAACTTTTCCTAAAAATATCTTTGTTAACTTTTGGCAATCTGACATACTGATTATTTATGCCTCTGGTAAAGTAATGCAAGTTTACAGGTCTTGTATTACCGCTTCTACTATAAAAAATACGTAAAACTTTGTAAACATATAAGTGTTGCACCGGGAGGATCTTTAACAGAACAAACAATGGAAAAGAACTATCTCTACGGGGTTTCTGTAAAATTATCCTTAAAAAATGATTCTGCGTCGTTCTTATTCGCTTGATTAAATACTTGTGTGAGCTTCCCCAACAAACAATACCATACTGTAGTCTAGAGTGAATCAAGGCAAAGTATAAAGAGCGCATTAGGTTTGTATCACAAATGTTTCTTAAAAAAAAAAGGATGGATGATGCGTTTCGAGGACTAAATCCTCATCTTGAAATCCTGCACAAGAACCATAAAACTATCACTTCAAAAAGATCGTCAGATGTTTAAAGACACAGAACACGGACAGGTAATGGACAAACAGACACATTTTACATATACGAGTAGGCCTACAAAAATAAATTTAGAAGTTCCGACCGCGTGCGCACAGTTGCAGGTGAAGGTCATGACTGTGATTTGGAGGGCAGACGGTCAGTGAACTTTAAGACTCGAAACGCATCATCCATAAAGGATTGCTAGAAACATTCTGGTCAAGGGGGTAGCCAGGATTCTCTTTAGGGGGTGCTGACTTTCACAGGTTATCAGGGGGGGTTTGGGGGAGTTAGCCCAAAAATCTCCAATCTCCAACATTTAAAATCTCCAATTTCGATTCATTACACACCATAGGAGAGGTCCAAGGAATTTTTTGAGAATTTTGGGGGGTGCTGGAGCACCTTCAGCACTCCCCCTGGCTACGCCCTTGACATTGGTAGTACTCAGGTAATTTTATACCCTTTATAGTTAATATCAGTGATTCGGAGACAAAAACAACAAAATTGGCAATTTAAGCCTCGAAATGCTGTGTGTATTGAAGGTCGATGTTGAAGTCACTGGGGCTGTGGAAGACGGTGGAGGATGCGGGGGCGGTGCCGCCCGAGACGACGTCGACCACCGAGTCCACGACCTACGGCAGCGGCTCCGACACCCACCGCAAGTCCGACACCCAGGTGGTCGACAACTGCGAGTACTTCCCTGGCATCATCCCTCTCACGTGAGTCCCCACTGGCCACTGGAGAATCACGAGATTTAGAATCCCTGTAAAGATATTTGCAACTTGATTTCCCGTGAAAATTCAGTTAATTTTATTGCTAATTATATTGGATATAGTTTAATTAAGAAAAGTACCGTATTATAATTAAGTGCAAAGAAAATAAAATTTTTAAAGATTTTGCTTTGGTTCTTTTTGTGTTTTTGGAGTTCACTAAGTCTTATATAGTGCAGTCGAGTGAGGCCTACTCTGCCTCAAATTAATTCACTTTAATTTGAGAATTGAACTACTAATAGGCTGACTTATATTTACTAACTATTGGGCTTCTACCCACCTCCAGTTTATGGCGATTAGTCCGTTTGTTGAGCGATAATTTTTCGAAGAAAAACCACTTGCCAAACACTTAAAAAACACTAAACATAACACACAAAACATAAAACGCCAAAATATATACTCAATGTTTCAGAAAACCATAAAAACGTTTCCCATTATTTGAGGGAGTCCTTGAGAATTTTTGGATATCCGCAACAGAGCCGAACGCATGATTATGGTGTTACGATTTTGATTTGGTGGGAAATGAAATGAAACATGTTCGACAATACACGGCCATCCTCGTTATCAGTTGAAGGTCAATTCAGGTTTTCCACCCCTCCTGTCCCTCCCCTCCCTGGCAATAATTCATCACCAGCAGTCATAATCAAGCGTTTGGCTCGGTTGCGGGTATCCAAAAATTCTCAAGGACTCCCTTAGATAACGGGAAATGTTTTTATGGTTTCCCAAAACGTTGGGTATATATTTTGGCGTTTTATGTTTGGTGTTGTGTTTTCTGTGTTATGTTTTTATAATGCTCAGTGTTTTTTAAATGCTTGATAAGAGGAATTCTTTCCAAAAATCTTCGTTCAACGAACTGACTAATCGCCATAAACTTGGAGGTGGATAGAAGCCCAATAGCTTGTGAATATAACAAAAACCTTACCATAAAACATGTCATTTAAAGAAAGAATAGGTAGGACTGTCATAATTTTCATCCAATTTAATCAACAGATTTCAGATCCCCATGGCTGATGATCGGAATGTGGTCCTGGGTGTTTGCATAGGTGTGTTTCCTCTCAAAAATATATATTGTAATATCTAGAGCATAAAGGCTGAATTGGTAAATCAAAAGGATCTTTACCGTGATGAATTTTAGCTAAAATACATTGGTGATGGTTCCAGAGCCGAGAAGTACCTCAGTCCAGCGAAGGGGTTCTTTATGACTCTGCTGATGCCAAGCGTGAGAGTTACAGCCGATGTTTACGCTTACATGTTCTTCTGTGACTTCTTCAACTTTCTAGTCGTCATTTTCGGTTTTGCCTCTTTTGGAGTAAGTGCATTTTTAATGTTAATTGGAATTCTAAGCGTGTAACATTAAATTTGTTCTCATTCATTAATTATTGTGAAAAAAAACTGAATATCCAAAAATCACAGCATTTATTATTTTATTAAATTTCTTGAATTGTGACAATAATTTTTTATTATTTTTTTTTGTTTTTTAAATGTGTTCTTCATGTGCTTGCCAAATTATATGACATTACGTGTGACAGTAATGTGATAAGCATTGATCAAACTCATCACTAACCAAGAAACCCCTGTTAATTTGGAATATTCTTACTAAAATGCTTTCTGCAGGACATTGAAAAATGTTTCTTCAGAGATGAAAGTTTCCCATTGTAGTTTCCCGCTTTTGCATTGAGAACAGAAACCACTGATGATACAATTTAACTAAAAAAACTAAAAACTATATAACAAAAAAACTTAAAACTCTATTTAACTAAAAAAAACTCTATATATTTTTATTTTAAATAGTTTTCTTATTTTTTTATTTCAACCATAAATTTTATTCAAAAACTATTTCATTGTGCTCTTCACAGTATTTATGTTTGATATTTTCTCCAGTCCCAACAAGGCGATGGGGGTGTGTCACAATACTTCGAGGAAAATAAAGTTCCGATTGCGTTTCTGGTAATGCTGATTCTACAGTTCGCCCTCATCATCATCGACAGAACACTCTACCTCCGAAAGTTCATCTTGGGAAAGATAGTTTTCCAGTTTGTCCTCGTGATTGGCATTCACGCTTGGATGTTCTTTGTGCTGCCTGCTGTTACAGAAAGGTAAATTTTAGTTTTCTTGAGTGCAAGCTGGTTTTTAAAGACAAATTTTTGAATAGTTTGTCCCCTTTTTATGGGAGGAATAGTCTCAATAGCGAAGGAACAGTTTAAAATGTGTACTGTTTTGTTATAGGACACCTTTCTCGGATTCTCTGACCTTCAAAACGCAAAAATAACCAATTATTTCATAATTCTAAGCAATGTACAGACAAAACTCTAATTTTATTTATATAGATGTAGACTTTTATAAATCCGAAACTGAAGTGGTCTTTTCTTTCAAACTATGCATAAGTTGATTTTAATACAACATTTTTATCAGATTTATAAAATATTGCAGTTGGTACAGTATATCTCAGTATATTATCTCACCAAACCATTTTATAAGTGAACCTTTATTGGCTAAGATTGTATAATTTACAGAGTCAAACTTTAACTTTTTCCATTGCAAAATTTATCATTCTCTTAGTGATTATGTTTTATATTTGACTTACATTTATTAACTTTTGATCACAGTGGATTATTGCTTTACACAATAAATACAATTTCAAATCTTATATTTCTTTATCCAATCTTTAAGAATTCACATTTGTACATATTTGTCTTATCGTTGCAGGCAGTTCAACGCAGCGCTACCTCCCCAGATGTGGTACATGGTCAAATGCTTTTATCTCCTCCTCTCGGCTTATCAGATCCGAAGCGGTTACCCGACAAGGATCCTGGGTAACTTCCTCTGCAAGAGCTACAACTACATCAACATGTACTTGTTTAAAGTGTGAGTTGCATTGTTTTATTTGTGTTATAGTATATTACGTTACTACCATATTACCATGCGAGCTCGATAGTTCCCACGAGAGCTGCTAGGCGAGTGCAGGATTTTCATGCAAGTAAGGTAAAACTAACCGGGCATGTGAGGTATGAAACTACTCAGAAAAAATATATTTTTTAGCATAACATATTCCTTACATAAACTATTACATTTCCAATCCTTCAATCCTAGGCTATAATGAACAAACAAATATTTGCTATTGTTACCAGTGCTGCGACTTCATTCCTCTGAAGTAACCAATAAACATGCATTAAACATCGGTTTACTGCTATCAGCTGATTGTTTTGATTGTTGACTTCCCTTATTTCCGTTTCCCAGTGCACAGTAAATTTACAGTACACTGCACGGTAAATTTACTGTGCAGTGATCGGCAAAGAGTAACTTTCCAGCCAAAAATAAGCCACAGAAAACAGGCGTTACTGTGTAGTTTGATGTAAAAGTTTTTACTTAACTGTAAAAGTATACTCATATTTATTTGAGTGTATGAAAATAATTTAAAGTAGCAGCTGCTTGAAAAAAATCCCCTAAAGAAACTGTTTTTTTTCTTCCCTAAACTTATAACCATTACTGAGGGAGACATCGTTTATTTTAGTGAGGTGATTTGAAACCTACCAAGCAATGATGTATTCAAATCTAAGCTTTGTAATAATTTTTATGATGATTTGTGTGAAGTACCTATTTGAGAGTCATTCTGTTTTCATCCCTGTAAGCTGTTGGTATTCTGTAATAGTAAAATGTTTTAAAATCCATCTTGTTTTTAAATGGAGGCTGCTTTTGAAGTAAAATCAATAACTGTACAAAAGTTACACTGAACAGAATTAAGTTAGTATCCAAGAAAGTTTTACTTAAGAAATTTGGTTTTCAGTTTTTCTTGAATACCTACCTAGTTCGTACCCCAATGTGAGTCTATGTAGGGAATAAAGTTTCAGTCAACAACTAATCATATAAATTAAAATAATATTGCAGTCTGCATTCCTTATTGATTAGCGTCCCACAATAAGAGGCACACAGTGTCCTTTGTTGCATTTTCCTTGTTTGCATTTAGTACCCTTTGTTCTAACATTGTTTGGTTGACAGTTTCATGGCCGTTCCGTTTGTGTTTGAGCTGCGAGCACTGATGGATTGGATCTGGACTGATACGTCAATGACTCTCTCCGATTGGCTTAAGATGGAGGACATCTTCGCACACATCTTCCAGCTCAAGGTTTGTCGTTACTGATTTGCCATAGTCTTATAAGATGACTCAACAATAATTAGCATTTCAAATTCTAGTAGTATGTTGGCAGGGATGGTAAATGGTAGAGGTGTGCGGATATCCGAAAACTCGGATCGGATTCGGATCGGACCGGATATCCGAATCCGATCCGAGGCTTTTATAACTATCCGGTAAGATTGACTAGATATCCGACTCTATCGGATAGACTGCACATTTTGGGGTAAATTTTAAAGGAGGATCAAATTTTCAAGTTTGAAAAGTCTTCCAAACAAAAGAAGTCACTGCCGACGAAAGGACATTATTGACAGAAAACATCGCGGAGCAAAAACGACGCTTTGAAATGCGACGGTTGCGACAGCGGCTAGAACAACGCCTGAACACGATGCGACTATGTAGTGGTATGCATCAATTGATGTATTTCGGTTGCTGATATTGCGACTCGTGATTAGATCGAGATCGTTGTATACGATCAGAGTACTGCGCAATACCCGAATACCCGGCACGATAACATACATTTTCTTAAGATAAATTCTTGTATCGTAACATTAAATCAGTTAACAAATAATAATACATCCTTCATTAGTTCTGTCACGATCAGTATCCGTTACCGACGAAACATCATCGATTGGTATAAGAGAGTATCACAACCAAGACAAATCAGAGTTCGCCATTGACCGATATCCGACAGTGTCCAACAATTGTCTTCAATGCCAAAACGAAATATCCTGTAAATAACCCATAAATAAATAGTCGCGTTGATGTTTTGCACGACTATTTCAAGCCGTAAATATCTTAAGCGGCCTGTTGATACGATAAAATAAAAAGCCTACAATAATTTTGGGCTGCCAAACAGTTGGCAAACCTGTTTATTTAATTGTTTCTCTCTTAGTTTTTGATTTTGAATGTCGTCGTCTGCCGTCTGCTTAGAATAGAAACTGAATTAATAAGTTTTTATTTTGCTGAAATATTAATCTTTGTCGAATTAAGCCGAGTCAAAGCCGGCCGGCCGCATTTTCAATGCGTGATTTAAATGGACATTCTTAGATAACAGCACAATGCTGAGTTGACAACCTACGCCTATGAAAATAATTAGTGAGTTTGCTTGTTGTTTGTTATCTAAAATAAATAGACCTTTGTTCTAATTGAATGCCCAAGCTTTAATACTGAATCCTACAAAATTTGAAATTTATCTTGAAATTTAGGTTAAGTTTACTGCTCAGACTTATTATTTTGTTTTTATAGAATTATTGTAGTGAATCAAATCTTGGTTGTCAGGCATAATGCATAAATAAAAATGTAAAGCTTTTTTTAAAATATGAAGTGATTGGTGAATCAAATTTTATAGGCCTATTTAATTCTTTTGCATAATCACTTAAGCCTAGTCACTGATCAAATAAGGAAAAGAACAAAAAATACAGAAGCCAAATAGTGAACAAATTTAGGTTGCATTGAAAAAGGAATTTTTAAGTTGCAAATTCTGAAATTGATTTAGGCCTAATAAGCTTATTCAATTAAATACTACCAATGCTTAAGGGCAATCAATAAATTTCTAAATTCTTAACAGATAATTAATTTGTTGTACCTTTGCATACTTGAATAATTGACATTTGGGCTATATTGGAAACAATATTTCACAACAATCAACAACTCAAGCGTATCAAGGCAAACCTTAGCTTACACATTGAGATAATATGGTAGTTCCTTGCAATTACCTTAGGCGTATGAGAAAACCTAAATCTGCTCATTACGCCGCGCCGTAAATATCCGAATCCGGTATTATCCGATCCGAACCTGTTGTTATCCGATCCGAAACCAATCCGAACATAAGCTATCCGATCCGATCCAAAAATTCACTATCTGCATACCTCTAGTAAATGGCAACTTGCACCTAAGCAATTGTTTCAATTCATGATTTTTTCAAAATAATTAGCTCTGACATCAGCTATTGAAATCATTTATGTACTGGCCCAGTACATAAATTTTACGCAAACATTACATGAAAATAACACGTTCCTGTTGAATTAAGGTATCTCTTCACACCCTCTCCAGATCCTTTTCCAAAAAGCCAAATTACACATACTTACCAGCTGAGGCGTAACATACTTCACTACCCAATCCACTGCCTAACTTTCTATGAAAGAGGAGCCTATTACCCTGCATTGAAGGTGTTCAATAGGCTCCCTGAAACAATCAGACATGAGCTCGATTTAAAGAGGTTTAGGCACTCCCTGAAGAACCATCTCATGAGTCAGGCGTTCTACTCTGTAAAAGAGTGTCTTTTAAATGACCAGTGTTATGACATGTTTTTGGATGTAGTAAGTTGTCTACATTATCTTATAGGTCATGTTTACCTAGCCTAGCTTAAAATTTAAACCAATATGACTCTTGTAAAAGTATATTACATTACAACCTTGCCCAGTAAGTAACGTATTACCGTACGAGCATGATACTTCCTGCACGAGCCGCTTGGTGAGTGCAGGATTTTCATGCGAGTACGGTAAAACTTACCAGGCATGCGACGTACAATACTTTATATCATACTACTCAGAGAAAACCATGTTTAAAATCATTATGTATTCCTTGCATAAACTATTACATTTCTAAATTCTTCAAACCCAGCCTATAATAAACAAATAAACACTTGCTGCACTGCCACCAGTGCTGCCACTACATTCCTTTGAAAAAAACCAATAAACATGCATTAAACGTCAGTTTACTGCAATCAGCTGATTGTTTTGATTGTTGACTTCCGTTATTTCCATTCCCTAGTGCATGGTAAATTTACTGTGAACGGCGAATAGTAACTTTCCAGCCAAGAGTAAGGCGCAGAAAACAGATGTTTCTGTGTAGTGTGATGTAAATAAATTAAACTAACGCTGTAACTGTGATGCGCAGTGCCAGAGGCGGGCGGAATCGGAGTACCCCCAGCCGCGCGGGGAGCGCAAGACACCGTTCAGCAAGTACACGGTGGGTGGCTGCGCGCTCATGGCCATCATCGGCGTCATCTGGTTCCCGCTGGTGCTGTTCGCGCTCGGCAACACGGTCGGCCAGCCGAACATCCCGTACGACGTCACGATCCACGTCCGCATCGGCGCCTTCGAGCCGATCTACAGCATGAGCGCGCAGAACAACTCTATAGCCAGGTGAGAACTACTCTATGGCAGGGTCAGAATGAGTCTGTAGTGTCAGGCCAGAAATACACAACAACAACTCTTGAATATGAACTACATGATTTTGGGTGAAAAAGTTCTAATTCTAATTTTTTTATTGATAAGACTTAAGTTTAGTTGAATAACTTTCAGAAGTTGTCGTTGATGGAAACTTAAACACTGACAATCAAAACGAAATATTGCAAAAACAACATTAAACATCGCATGTGCCTCAAAATTAATTTCTTCCCATTTCGTAAGACCGCATTGAAACCAACTAATTTTTTTGGAGTTAAATAGTTTTGTTTTATCCTGCACATGCACTTTTACTGATTGTAATTGATATTTCTTTAAATTAGGCTCATTCTTTTGTAATTTCAACTTCCTGTTGAACTAGATTCCAATCTGTTGATATAAAGGCTGCTACATACAGGGTTGGGCAAAAGTCTGGAATATATAAAATAATTTTTATATTATTTTTAAGAAGGTGATGAAACCTTACAGTTGTGTATCTAGTACAAATACGAATATTTTGGCGTATTTTCTCAGTTTTTTGCACAATGAGGGGACGGCCCACGCTGGAAGTCTTGAAATTCTTAGATGTAAGCATACCTCGAGTCATACCTCATTTTAAAGGTCTTGATTAGTAGATCACAGCAGCGCAAACCGCGCCTCAAAAGGTTGATCCAATCAGAAGTTACAGCTCCTCAAAGATTTTAATGTTGGCCATTAAACTTAAGGCTAAAATCAGGGAAAAAGTCTAATTACATATAAAGCACTCGGAACGATGTAGTTTGGTTTTAGATACATGTATTTCTCATTGATAAGGATAATTTGAGGTATGAAAACAAATTTACCCATGACCAGGGGACGACCTGTGAAGGAAGTCCAAAAATTCTTAAGGGTAAGCATACCTCGAGTTATACCTCATTTTAAAGGTCTTAATTAGTAGATCATAACAGCACAAACCGCGCCTCAAAAGGTTGATCGAGTCGGAAGTTACAGCTTGATAAAGATATTAGTCTTGATTTTTTTAGCCTGGAGTTAAATGACCAACATTAAAACCTTTGAGGAGCTGTAACTTTTGATTGGATCAACCTTTGAGGCGCGGTTTGCGCTGTTGTGATCTACTAATTAAGACCTTTAAAATGAGGTATAACTCGAGGTATGCTTACATTTAAGAATTTCAAGACTTCCAGCGTGGGCCGTCCCCTCATTGTGCGTAAAACTGAGAAAATACGCCAAAATATTCCTATTTGTACTAGATACACAGCTGTAAAGTTTCATCACTCTCTGAAAAATAATATAAAAGTTATTTTATATATTCCAGACTTTTGCCCAACCCTGTATATTTGTTAACATGAACAAATGTGCTCATAACAAATATGTGAATCGTATGAATTGTACGATATTTTACAATATCGAATCATTTTATATATACAGTATAAAGTCGTGATTTGTACAATATCTGCCGCAGGCTGCTAATTGTACCATATCCATCATAGGCTGTTAATCATATGGCTGTTAGTCGTACGATATCTATCACAGGCTGTTAATCAATCGTATGATGTCTGTGACAGGCTGCAGGTGTTAATACAAACACAGCCATTTATCGATTTATCAATTTATTTTCACAGATCTATCTATTGTATTGAAGGGCATATCAATTGATATAATTTATGTTTAAGTCTTTCCAGAGTTAGAGTTACAGATGCTTAACCTCAAACAGTTCAGACATAGAGTATGATTTTTTGATTAGGATTTTTGCGGACATTTGCTATCACTGATTATTAAAAAACAAGTTTCACGACGTTTCGGGATCTGGAATCTGATCCCGTCTTCAGGTGGAAGAATACCCCCGTTGCAGCAGACCTGCATACTCAGCGATATTCAAATGCAAAACAACATATTTCAATCCAATATATTTTCTCTGTCTAAATGTTGTATATTTTTATATCTTGTAAATAGTTCTGTTTTTTCACAGTACTATAGCTTACACTTACGTTTTAGTTGTGCTGTATAATATCTGTACCTGGGAAGTTGTATGCAATTTTATGTACCTTTGTTTTTTTTTGGCGAAATAAAGATTTATTTATTTATTTATAGCGAGATTTGACATGTTTTTGTAAGCTCCATAAGAATAACATGGGGAATGAGTATGCAGGTGTGCTGCTACAGGTATATTAAAACTGGGTGGTTTTAATTCAATATTTAGTAGATCTGAACTAGAAGAAGCTATTTACCAAGTTTTATTGAGATATGTTGAGAAATAAGCGAGATATAGAATTTTACTTATTTCCGATAAGGTTAACAACGTACTGTGTTTACCGCTTTCAATATCTCGGTAACCAATGGACATAGAGCAGTGTTTCAAAATACCAAATTGTTTGTTTTTTTGAGCTGAATTCAATGGTGCCCACAAAAATTCGATAAACTTTATTTTTCTACGTAACAAATTCAAAAAACCCATTTTTGGAGGGGTTTAGCCCCCTTTACCCCCCCCCCAAAAATGGAAGGTGGTCCGATTGGGCTGGTTCACGAACTCGTCCAATTGATTACCACTTTACATGTCCGTACCAAATTTCATAAAGATCCGATCATTTTTGCGGCCGCTATCGTGCTAACAGACACATAGATATAGATATATATATATATTTATATATATATAGATATAGATATATCTATATATATATAAAAATTCAAACGAATAGTGTTTTTTGCTTCTGGGGGCCCCAAAACAAAAAGTTATAGTGGTCCCGAGCTTAAGTCTTACCATGAGACCTACGGTAATAGCTTCATCCCTATAGGGGAAATTTTCTAATTCACTATAGGGGAAATTCGCTAAAACCTAGAACATAACAAGATTAGTAACACATAGCCAGGAAAACCTGGACAAAAACAGAGCTAAAACAGAGAACTGTAAAAGCAGTCTCAGCTCAGCTCTGATTGGGTGTGGACGTGCTCTCTCCTGTCTGGTGATTCTTGATACTTGTGATTTCTGTGTTATTTTGTGTTATTGTTTTTCTTTTCAGCAGAGTGTTTTTGTGACTGCTTTTACAGTTCTCTGTTTTAGCTGTGATTTTGTCCAGGTTTTCCTGGCTATGTGTACTAATCTTGTTATGTTCTAGGTTTTCTTCCACCTGAAGACAGGATCAGATTCCAGATCCCGAAACGTCGTGAAACTTGTTTTTTACTAATCAGTGATGGCAAATGTCCGCAAAAACCCTAATCAAAATGTAAAATCACCATCACCAACAATGAATTTCAAACAAAGAATAGAGTATGACATGTACAAGCTTCTTTATTGGAAAAAAACATCCTGATCAGCATAAGGTGGGGGGAGTAAGATTAAATTACCAAAGATAGGAGCAAAATGAGAGCCTGTAAAAAGTTTTGGGGGATCGAAATAACTGGTGGCAAGTAGTAAGTTTAAAATTACTTTGGCTAAGACGGCCAATGGAGTAAGAGTGGCAGCTTGACTATTTGTCAATTTTAAACATACGATACCTGTTGCAGGCTGGTAATCGTTAGATATCCATTGCAGGCTGCTAATCGTACAATGTCTGTCACAGGCTGCTAATCATCTGCTTGCTGTCATAAGCTGCTAATCGTGCGATATCTATAGTAGGCTGCAATATCTGTCGCAGGCTGCTAATCACACAATAACTGTCACAGGCTGCTAATCGTAAAATATCAGTTGCAGGTTGCTAATCATACAATATCAGTCGGAGGCTGCTAATCGTACAATATCAGTCACAGGCTGCTAATCGTACAATATCAGTCGCAGGCTGCTGATCGTACAATATCTGTCGTAGGCTGCTAATCATACAATATCAGTCGCAGGCTGCTAATCATAGTGTCTGTCGAAGGCTGCTACTCGTACAATATCTGTCGCAGGCTGCTAATCGTAGTGTCTGTCGCAAGCTGCTAATCGTACAATATCAGTCGCAGGCTGCTAATCGTACAATATCAGGCACAGGCTGCTAATCGTACAATATCAGTCGCAGGCTGCTAATCGTAGTGTCTGTCGCAGACTGCTAATCGTACAATATCAGTCGAAGGCTGCTAATCATACAATATCAGTCGTAGGCTGCTAATTGTACAATATCAGTCGCAGGCTGCTAATCGTACAATATCAGTCGCAGGCTGCTAATCGTACAATATCTGTCGTAGGCTAAAACTGTTGGTGTTGTTGGTTGTTGGAAGAATGGTGTGAAAGGTTGTTGGAAATAGCCAAATATGGATCAGGCTGGAACAATATAGACCAGGGTGGATCTGAGGTACAATAAATCCTGTATTGTCAGGAAAGGATTGATCAGAGCAAACTTCTATAACTGTGAAGGTGAATTGGATAATTTATCTAGGTGGAAGGTTTACCCTGAGGCCGATCGTGCCCATTGCCATATGGTCACCTAAGCCAGCTTTGATGAACAATAATTTAGTAATTAATTCTACTATATAATTATGTTATATCTATATAATACAGCTGATTATTTTTAGTTTGTTTATATGATGATGAATGTAAACATACAGTTATTATTACAGTTTACAATTGAAATAAAACCAATTTAATGTACAATAAATGTCTAATATTTAATTATTATAATGTACAACTACATTAAACGCCAGAAGGGCCTACCTTGCATGTGATTGAGAATAACTGTCTGAATTTAAGCATAACTGTCTATTCGCTGATTACTATGATTCTGAATAAAGGTTTAATGAACTATTGAACTAAGTAATTAATTAATTGTTGGCAGATAGTATGAGAAACAATATTTCCGTTGAAGCTACATCGGTAATATTTTAAGGTGTCGCCTCAGGAGAGGCGAAACCCACAGAAATTTCACATCTTAGAAAAAACCCCAACTAGAATTTTTCCCCCCGGCACCCCCAAACAACCTAATTTAAAACATGATAATTTAATGTAAATCAATCTGTGATACAATAAACTAATGATTTAATACTCATCGCTGGTAGCTGGGTATGAAGGCTGCTAATCTCCCTGAGGTTTCTGGCGAAGTGGGAAGAAGCCAGGCAGGCATTCCAAATCCTAAATTTCCCTCTGTCCTTTCTAGAAGGTTCAGGTGGACTGGCCTCTGTTCAGGCATTATGGCCAGTACCTGGTTTGGCGCTATATATATATAAAAGTGACGCGCACGGCACAACCACGCCCCCTTCGGCCAAAAAGATTGCGCTGGGACTTGGTGGGGTGGTGAGGTCATCGTTGGTTCCAGAGGGTTAGTTGGGGTTGATTCCCTTAAACAACCAAAATTTGGTCTGCAAGGTTGCAGCGCCTACCCACAATTGACACCAGAAAAATTCGGATTGCGGGCTCCTGAAAAAGCGAATCACGGCGGTGTTGAAGTTGCAAGAACCGATTGGTGTCTTTGGGGTTCCGGCTCATCTCCACTCAGAGTAGGTGGAACCTGAGGGCTCCCAACGCGTTGGCACCTCCGCCTGAGACTTTTGATTCTCCTTCATTTGAAGGTTGTGAGCTGTTTGGTCAGCGATCGGGCTCCTCCCCCCCCAGCGGAAAAAAAATTTGATGCTTGAGGCCTCAAGAACTCCACACTTGGTTTCTGCCCTACTCGAAGAACTCAATTTGAATGAAGGGGGGATAACTGCACGCACAATTTTTGTTTTTTTTTGTTTTTTTAAATTTTTTTTATTTATTTTTTAATAATAATAATAAATAAATCGTTTATTTCTCAATAAAAACAGTACATAGTTTTACAATGTTACAAAGCATAATCCTTATACATAAAAACATAAATTACAAAAATTAATAACTTTAAATACATTATTGAGAAATAATAGGAGTCCCATAGAAAAATTCCGAGGTGGGACCTCCCTCACCTAGTACATATTTAAAAATGACGAAAAAGAGTCAGAGCCAGACATATATACTTATGAGAATACTAAAAACACAAACACTATTTTTATAAGCTAATCTAACAAGGAAAATTATTGAGCTAACTATAACATGTAAAAAGAAATAAAAAATATTACTAAAAAATCATACGAATAAATCTTACAACGGTAACAAATCAACAAAAATAAACAAGACTTAGCAACTAAAAAAAGTACATGGTAAAAGAATTATCAACTAACGACAATAGCTATCACTCTAAAAACCTATCACAAATAACAATATTGAAAATAATCCAAAAAACAATACAACCACGGGATTAAATTAAGTTTTCAATAACAAACAATCGGGAGAACAATATCAACACAAAAATTCTGAACAATGTCTGATCACACGATTTAGAATATTTCCTTAGCAGGTTAAACTACAAAAGTAAAAAAGTCCTCAATATTTTCAATTGACATCAATACTTTTTTCAACTCAGACAAAAATGAGTTCAGGTTATGTTTTTGTGTAATCTTTAAATAAAAAATATTATACAAACGTGGTGCATTACTAGAAAAGAATTGTTGATGCATTGTTAATTTGGATCTCGGCACAGGAACTGTTAAATTTTGCCTAAGATTATATTGCCTGTCAAAGTTACCAAAATTGTTATTACTTCTATTATAAAAAAGACGCAAAACCTTAAAAATGTACATATGTCGCAACGGTAGGATTTTTAATTTTTTGAAAATTGGCCATGAATGAGCGGTTTTATTTTTTCTAGTTATAACTCTTACTACAGCTTTTTGCAAGATAATTAAAGGATAAAGTGTGGAGATATAGGTTCCTCCAAAGCAACTTAGTCCATAGCTTAACTTGGAACCAACAAGAGCGTGATAAATACAGGGTGTTTTTTTTAAAACGCAACCCATTTTTAAAATTTAATAATGCACATATGAATGCGTAATGAGTATTGTTTTATTGATCTTTACATTTTATACAACCTATTATTTAAGTTTGATCACATTTAGTTCACATTATGTGCTCAAACAGTCCACCATTGGCATTTGTACAAAGTTATGCTCTTTCAATCAAATCCCCGAATATGAATTTGCTGTGATGCAAGGTGCCTCTTTAAATTTCTTGCATCAAATTTGTTATGTTTGTTTTGAGGTGCTGAAAAGCTTTTGAATTGTTTTCGTAGAATAATTACCTCTTTACATGTCTGTGGCAAATTTCATTCAGATCGGACCATTTTACGCGAGTTATCGTGCTTAAAGACACACACATTAAAAACGCAACCCAAAACTTGATTTTATCGGTGAAGGATCATTTCCCCACAAGATCCCTGGATTTGACCCCACTATATTATTATGTTCTTTGGGGATACATACAAAGAAAGGCCTAAAAAAAGTCACATCATATTCAGTACCTCAAAACAAACAAAACAAATGTAATGCAAGAAATTCAAACAGGTACCAAGCAACACGTGTTCGGGAATTTGATGGAGAGAGCATAACTTCAAACAAATGCCTCTGGCGGATTTTTCGAGCATATAAGGTGAACTAAATGATATCAAACTTAAATAATAGATTGTATAAAACGCAAAGAACCATAAAGCAATACTTATTTCATATTTATATATGAATTATTCAATCTTAAAAATGGGTTGCGTTTTTAAAAAAACACCCTGTACTTGTTAATGCCTTTACTGGGCAAACCTCCCTAAGAAAATAAAACTTACGAAGAACTCCAAACATTTCTTTTTTTAACTTAAAAACGTGATCCTTCCATGACAGTTTCGAATCAATAACTAACCCAAGATGTTTAATGTTACGGGCATTTTCTATTTTTAAGCAACAACAATTATTTCTTGGGCAGTTAAACTCATGGAAATATATAAGGCTTTGAAAAATTAAGTTGTCTTTTAAGGAAAAAATTTGATATTTAGTTTTATTGCTTAAAACCATATAATTTTGATCAAACCAGTACCGAATTAATTTCAAATCTCGTTGAATTTTGTTTTGAAGACAAGCAATAGAAGAATCAAAATAAGTAAGAGCCAAGTCATCAGCAAATGCTGTTACATTACCTAAAAAGTTCCCTTTACACAAATCATTGATGTAAATCAAGAATAAAATAGGGCCCAGAACCGAACCCTGAGGAACCCCATAATTTAAAACCCCTTCACTGAGATGATTTTCAATTTTTACACACTGTTTTCTTTGTGAAAGGTAACTGACAAACCAATTGTACAGTACACCCCTAACTCCTGCTCTCCATAACTTATCTAGAAGGATACGGTGATCAACTGTATCAAAAGCCTTGGTTATGTCAATGTATAGCGCTGCAGCTTTTTTCCAATTATTTAAGTTCTCATAGATATCCTGAAGAAAATTTATCAACGCATCCTCAGTGGAACGACCACTTCTAAACCCAAACTGGTGATGACTGAAAAAGCTGTTTGAATTCAGAAAGCACATCAACCGTTTCTTAACTATTTTTTCAAAAATCTTTGAAAAAGTAGAAAGCAATGAAATTGGGCGGAAATTGTTTAGGCTTCTGGCACAGTCTTTCTTATAAAGAGGAATGACAACGGCTATTTTCAAACAATCGGGAAAAATCCCTTCCTGAAAGCTGTAATTGAATAATTATGCTAGGATATCAGCAATAAAGACTGATATTTTTTTAACAACAGTCGATGTAATGCTATCCGAACCAGAAGCAACTTTGAGACTAGATATTATATTTAAAACTTCATCTCGATCAGTGGGTCCAAAGAAAACAGATTTTTGCTCCATAGTAAAAGGGAAGTTTGATTGCATTTCTTCGTCATAAACTGGAATTGAGATATTATTTCGTAAGCTATTAGGGATATTCAAAAAATAATTGTTGAACGGCGGGGCTATTTCCTTAGATTGATAGAGCAAAACACCATCGACCTCAATCTCTGTAATAGTAGTTTTCTTATTTGTTTTACCAATAAAAGAATTTATTAGATTCCATTGCGCTCTAGAGTTTCCATTACACTCATTAAATTTTGAAGAGTAGAACAATTCCTTAGCTGACGATAAATCAACCTTCAGCTTGTTCCTAAAACGTACATAGTAATTTTTTAAAGCAATATTACCCGGATGGCGAACTGATAATTCAAAAAGTTTTTTCCTCCTTTGTACACGTCTAATCAAATTTGAATTCATCCAAGGATTACGTTTTGTGGTTTTACAGGAATGAGCAAATTCAAAACGGCACTCATCTAGACACTTATTTAAAATTATTAAAAACATATCGAAAGCAGACGAAACGGTTTCTTTTAAATAAACAGGATTCCAGTCTGTAGAAGATAAACTTTGAATAAGCCTATTATAATCAATCAATGTTTTATTTGAATCCTTATTACAAGCATTAGAATTAGAAATAACTTCTAACTCAAGAAACAACAATGAATGATCAGTAATTCCTAAGTGTAAAACTCTACTGAAATACCTAACCAAAAAATCATGGGCACATCTAATAAAAATATGATCTATGCAAGAAATACTGTTACCAAGAATTCTAGTTGGCTCGTTTATGACAGATTTGAAACCAAAACTCGCTAAACAACCCAAATAATTATTAACCTCATTTGTATCTTGGAGAATATTTATATTAGCATCCGCAGCAATAATAAAGTTATTTAATGACGTACAAGTTAAAAACCGATCTACAGTAAAGCTATGGAAACGATACACAGTGAGAACAGACAGCCGTGCATCTCCTAAAATACAGGTAAACAACAAACAATCAGCTGATTTTATATCAATAAGTGGGGTGACGTCACATACTGGCCAGTTGTCCCTACAGTACACCGCTACGCCTCCCGCTCTGTAACTCTCGTTACAATTACAGAACAAATTGTAGCCCGGGATATTATAAATATCAATTTCCGCGTTTGTTATCCAAATTTCCGTTAACACTATTATATCAGGAGTACTATCTAATCCATCTAATTCACTTACGAAAAGATTAAAATTACTACGCAAGCTTCTAATATTTTGATTAAGTATTACAACCTTACTATGATTGAAATCATTTCTGCATGGAGTATTCATTCAAAGACATTTTTTTAAGATTTTTAAATACTGAAAACTACCAGAAAAATATGAAGGTAAAGAATTCAAGGAAACATTTAAAATCACAGCAAAGTTTGAAGCAAAAAAACAACAATAAGCAAAACGTAAAACAAGTTTGTGTACAATGGCAAAAGCATTAAATATAAAACTAATTTTAATGTTTGGTAACAAAACGAATATTTTTAGCATACAATACCAACGATCTTAAACATTGAAGAACTATTCACTATCAAATAGAAGTAATGTAAAATAAAACAATCTTCAACTTGGATGATATCTACAAACTTACAGTTTTTCAAGGTCAGCTGGCGTAGCAATCACTTTCACTGGCATCTTATCCGCTTTTCTCATAAAAATCTTGCCGCTTCTCACCCATAAGAACGTGTATTCCTTATCGCGCTTGGCTGCCCTGGCTCTAGCCTCTATTAAATAGGCGACGTCTTGCTGGAGAAAGGCTCTCGTTTATGTAGATGACTTTAGCCTGTGGGAGATTCAGTCCGATATCAGTAGTGTTAAGGTTCCTTTTTACTCGTCTTTTGGCTAGTAAACCCTCTACATTGAGTCTCCGTACCATCTTGACAATGATACCAGGAGGCCGTTCCGACTGCTCCCTGGAGTGTAGTCTGTGACATGCATCAATCATCATGTCATTTATTGGGTAGTTAAGAGCAACACCAACCTGTTTCACTATATCTACAACGTTTTCGTTCGGTTGAGAAGGAATACCATGAATTTCGACGCAGTTTTTTCGAGAATACTGCTCCATCTCGTCGATTCTCGATTCAAGGGTAGAGACCTTCTGTCGTAAAGTGTTGTTTTCTATCTTTACCTCCTCCAGCTTAGAATTAAGATTTGAAATGTCCTGTTTTTGGGAGTCTAGTTTTCCGAGAGCTTCCGCCAACTGCTCGTGACAAAACTCCAACGAGGCGCCCAAATTCTTCTCTACACTTTTAAACTCTTCCTTTATTTCGTTGACAAGCTTCAATACATCTTCAAACGTTACCCCAGTTGTACTCTCCAAAATCATGCTCTTCCTGCGGATTTTGCCACAGGGTCCACAGCGCCAAATTTGATTTTATTTGAAAATCCATCTTGAAAATATTTGACGCCATCTTGAAAATATTTTAAGTCGTCAGGGGTCAAATTCACACATTCGGAATGAAAACCTTCCTTGCATTCGTTGCATTCTATTTTTGGTTTATTTCTCAATGAAACTTTGCAGACGTTGCACGACATAATAATGATGCAATAAATGGAAGAAGCAGTTTAATATTTATCAGAAGTAAGTAATCGTTGAAATAGTAATATAAAAAGCAATATGTAGCCCAATCACACGTAAATTAAACGCATAAAGTGAAAAGATCAGCAGTGAACAACAATCATTGAGGTTATGTAACACTGGCTATGACAGAGCGCCTGACTCACGTCTGCTCTCTCTCGCATCCCAAGCTGAACTGAATTTATTTATTTTTAGGCCTTATATTTTGTTTTTATCTGAGATTTGGTATAAACCGAAGTCTTGTATTGTTTTTCTCAGAATTATTGCAATCATAAACATACTCTTGTAGGCTGCTGCAAGATGCAAGCTGGCGATGGTGATTATCGGTGAGTCTTGG
Organism: Flexamia atlantica; assembly: GCA_035578135.1. Lineage (NCBI taxonomy): Eukaryota > Metazoa > Arthropoda > Insecta > Hemiptera > Cicadellidae > Flexamia > Flexamia atlantica. Next base: position 45,858,394 of record JAQJVK010000004.1, read on the forward strand.
TGAAGCTGGTTGTTACGGAAGATGGCTGTTGTTAAAGCTGGTTATTTCAGGTGTTGATTGTTGCTGAAGATCGAAGTTAACTGAAGATGTCTGGTTAAGTTCGGAGTTGACTGAAGATGGCTATTGTTGAAGGTGGATGTAGTTGAAGATATTTCAGGATATGACTGCTGCTGAAGTTCGAAGTTGACTGAAGATGTCTATTGTTGAAGGTGGTTGTAGTTGAAGCTATTTCAGGATATGAGTGCTGCTGAAGTTCGGAGTTGATTTTGAAGCAACTGAAATTCTGTTGGAAAATAACAGACAGAAAGTCATCATTGCCGTGATTTACCGCAGTCCGGATGGTGATTTTGAATCCTTCTGTGACAAGTTCAAAACTTTCTATCGAAGTTGATTTTGAAGCAACTGAAATTCTGTTGGAAAATAACGGACAGAAAGTCATCATTGCCGTGATTTACCGCAGTCCGGATGGTGATTTTGAATCCTTCTGTGACCGGTTCAACGAGTACTCTGACCTCATCTCACGTGCTGCTGACCGGGTTGTTATGGGAGGTGATTTCAACATCCCCTTCCATACTGACCACGGGAACGCAGTCGCTTTTCACAATCTTCTAATCAGCCATGGTCTTGAAACTGCTATCCAGGGACCCACCAGAATTTCTCAGCATTCTGAAAGCTGCATTGACAATTTTCTCATTAATTTCAATTTTACCTCTAGTTCAATCATTGAGCCCTTCATATCGGACCATACTGCACAAACCGTTTCTTTTCAATATTTTTTGGAACAACCACACGCCAGTAAAACTTCTTGTAGATCTATGAAACCATCCAACCTGTCCGAACTAAAGATTAGGCTTCGTCTTGAAAATTGGGAGGATGTTTACATCTCTCTTGACCCAAACATCAATTCCGAAGCTTTTATGAATACCCTGTCTTATCATTTTGATATCTCATGCCCAACTGTCTTCTCAAATAGTAAAGTAAAACCAAAACCAGGCAACTGCGCTTGGATAAATCAGGACATCATCAACGCAAAGTCCGAGCTCAGAGACTATTATGACGACTGGAAAGTTAGGAAAGATGACCATAGCAAATCTATTTACAACAGATCAAAAAAGACTTATAGACAAAAGATTAAGGATGCAAAATCTCTTCACTTGCTCAATAGACTATCCAATGCTTCAAACAGATCTGCCGAGGCTTGGAAGATTATTAATGAAGCCAGAGGAGCGGGTAATAAACCCCATAAAAATATTAACTTGGTTAGTGATGGTAAGCTAATATCCGATCCTAAGGATGTTGGCAATTTATTAAACTCTTTTTTTGGAAATGTAGCTACTTCCATTCACTCTGAAATAGGCACAAAATCAATATCAGGCTTCAAATTAGCTACAGACAATACTTTTCATAATTTCAATCCATGCAATAAAGCCGAGTTAGTTAAAATAATTGACAGTCTAAAAGCTAGTCATTCCTGCGGTGTTGACGGCATTTCTATGAAAACCGTTAAGCACTGTAGAGATGAGCTGGCTGAACCCCTCACTTACATTATTAACTGCTCCTTGGCCAGTGGTACTTTTCCTGATATTTTTAAAACCTCGAAGATCAAACCAATTTTTAAAAAAGGCGACGATCAGGAAAGTTCCAACTACCGTCCAATATCACTCCTTCCTGCAATCTCAAAAGTCTATGAGAAGGTGGTGTACAACCGGCTCAGCACTTTTTTGGAATCAAATTCACTCTTTTTTCAATGGCAATTCAGTTTCCGGAAGGGACTGTCAACAAAGTCTGCACTCATTCAATTTGTCACTGACTGTCTGGACACCCTGGATGGTGGGGGCAGCATGGTCGGATGCTTTGCTGATTTATCCAAGGTGTTCGACCAGGAACCTAGAAAGCTGCTTGACATTCTTGGGAACGGGGAAATTATCTACCGGTTGAGTGCGATCAGGATGAATAGATATTGAGTGGTTTGCGAAAATATGGCCAAGGAACTGAATGTGATTGGAAGCTACTGTAATCTTTTCAGGATTGACTGTGAGACCAGCATCTCGCAGTCTCTCGATCACAGAACGAACCTTAACAAGATGATCATTAAAGGATCCGTTGCTGTACACACAAAGGTCATCAAAGGAATTGTAAACGTATTTGAACTTGATATCCCCGAAAATCTTGTCTATGAGAGAGGTCAAGACCATACTTCCTGATGCCAAGCCAAATGGAAGATAGTTGAACTCATATTGAGCCCATGGAACAACAAAAGATGTGTAAGGCTTGGACTGTTCTGAAAGAGGGATTTGGTTGTAGGCAGAATTGAGATCAAGAAGTGTGAACCATCTGGCTTGACCCAGATGTTGGAAAGCTGACTCTATTGTTGGCATTGGTGTGGCGTCAAGTTCTAAAATCTGATTCAAATTGCGATAATCCACCACCATTCGAGTTTTGCTACCCTTCTTGGGAACCAGGAAGGCAGCTGATGCAAAAGGAGAACTCGATGGTCTGATGACGCCTTTTTTCAGAAGATCATCTATGTGCTGTCTCATGAGTGCTAGTTTGGGTGGTGCATACTTGTTACGGATGACTTTGGAAGAATTTACTCTGATATGATATTCAAGAATATTGGTGCGACCTAGATTTTTGGTGATGGTTTCGGGAAATTCAGCGATCAATTGGGTGACTTGATCCCTTTGTTCTGGAGTAAGATTTTCTCCCATGGCTATGGGTTTGGCATCATCCTGAGAAGTCTGTGAAAGCAAGGTGAAAACCTTGGGAGTGCCATATGGAAATGTTAAGGTGTGGGATGCCATGTAGATGATCGCCTTGGTCTTAGTTAAAAAGTCGGAACCTAAGATGATGGGCACGGGCAACCGCTCAGCAATTTGAAACGTAAATGTCCAAGAGAGATGACCGATCTTGAAATGAACTGGGGCCTGAAATTTGAAAGAAACCTTATCGCCAGAGGCTGAAAGCGCAGAAAAGGATGTTGACTGAGTTGCAGAAATAGCATGACTATTTCTTCTGATTTCCTGAAAGGTTGGAAAGGACATTATACAACAAGATGATCCTGTGTCTACAAGTGCTAACATGTTTAATACATTCCCAAAAGTCAAAGGGACCTTACAAAGTTCGAGCTTGGGAATGCTTGGGGCTCTCTTGGGAGTGGTTGACGGAATTTTGGAATAAGCACAAATGGCTGGTTGATGGCTTGGAGGGGGGGTTCCGCCTAACACCTCCCTCCTCAGGGGTTTTCCTGGTCATGGGAACCAGAATCGGGGTTGTCGACTTGTGGGAAACCTGGGGGTGGATAATGCCTCTGAGTGGGAAGGTAAGACATAAAGAAAGAAGCGTACATGGCGGATTGATTGTTTGGAGGGGGGTACCGCCTAATGCCTCCCTCCTCTGGAGTTTCCCTGCCCATTGGAACCAGAATTGTGATTGTTACCCTGTTGGGGACCTGGGGGTGGATAACGCTGCTGTCTGGTGTCAGGAAGCCCAAAATGTGCAAAAGGAAAATCAGGTACTCTAGGGTTGAAGGAAGAATCTAACCTGTTTTGGTTTTGACCAGAAAAATTTCTGAAGTTCTGCGGATTATTTGCTCTGTGTTGACGATTGTTATTGTAGTTGGGCCTTTGAGACGGTGACTGAAACTGATTGCTTGGGGTCTGATGAGGATAGGCTGTTTCCTGGTGGAAGGTCCTAGTATTGTAAGCTGAAGTGGCGTTACGCTCAAGGTCGCACACAACCTCAATACGCGGTGCCAGAGACAGGAGGTTCTGAAGGGAGGTGGGAGCTGGTAAACCGGCCAAGTGGGCGCGGGTTTGCCTGTTTGCCAGACCATTCAGAGCTATGTCCAGAAGCTCCTTATCACCCAAGGTAGGTAACAGGAGAGTGGCATAGTCACGAAGCTTTTCAGCAAATTCAGGCAAGGTTTCCTGCAGACCCTGGGGGCGGTAAATGAGGTTGGAAATCATTGAATGGCGCAATTGATGGGGGGCAAAAACATTTAGCAGCTTTGTGATCAATTCAAAGAGTGAGGTGCGATCAGTGATAGCTTGAGACCAAAAGGTCCTAAGTTGGCCGGAAGTGTGTGGGAGAACGTTGATAATAAGATTTTCAGAAGATGTGAGCTTCAATTGCTCGATTTTTTGAACCTGAACCAAAAAGGAAAGAAGTTGATCTGAGTCATCGCCGGATACTACAGGTAGAGCTTTCAATAATTCAGACAAAACTTGTGGGGTGCTTGAAGAAGGGGCAGGGGTGACCCTGGACTGAGCCATTGCTGAGGCTACCTGTTGGCCAACCGCAATTGCTGTTGCATGTACCACGTCTTGCCAGGATGGGGAAATGCTGGTAGGCTGAGGAGGTGACACGTGACTAATGCAACTGTGGGCTGGAGTGGTTGCAGTCACAAAAGGGTTGGTCGTTACTGGAAGAGAAACAAGAGCCTGCATGGAGGGAGCTGAGGTCAGTAATGGCAGGCGGGGTGTGATCGTGGCGGAAGTTGTGGGAATGGTGGGGGCATCGGTGAAGTCAACGAGTTGAACACCCTCCGGGGAGGGGCCATCGGGTCGATTTTCAAAATCTATGTCAGGTCGGTTGTTTTTGGGGAGAGGTTGAGTGCCCCCATTTAACTCAAGCTGATTGAGAAATTCCGACAAAATTATCCGGTTGCGGGAAAGCGTTGCTTGAGGTTGTAGCCCAAAAATCTGGCATTGAGTTACTGCGTCCGGGGCATTTAATAAATAAACCCATGAAGTCCCCAAAGGCAAATCACGAGGGTGGTAAATCTTGGACGGCATTGCCAACGGTCCCAATGAAAACCCCTTACAACCCAAAAATACTGTTGAGAGAAAAAACAAATCCTTAAATAAATAACAATTATAAATAATTCTAAATAAATAACAATGTTAGAACTCTAACAACAACAATAGAACAACAATAATAAATAAATAACAACAAGAATGTTTCAAAAATTCTCAGCGCAATTTATATCAAAATTCTTGAGAGGCAAGGGCACCGAGGTTCAAAAGCCAGAGGAGGCAAGATGTGATTTGTTTAATTCTAGGGTTTGAATAAAGTAAATTGTAAAAAAAAACTGTACAAAAAAATTGTAACTGGTTAGGCCTGAATGCATGTTCTCTAAGAAAAGGAACCTATTGCTTGTTTAACTAAAGGAACCAAAGCTCTATGGGCAAAATCGTTGAAATGTATGCCGTCTCGCCTACGGGAGTAGGCATAGTTCTTGTGAAAAAAATCTGGGCGGGAGAAGTCTGAAGTTAACTGAATTACTTTCAAATGTTTTCCTTGTAATGTTTGAAAAAAGGAATTCACCCTATTTAATCTATCTAAAGATGTATACCCCGCTCTAGGATAATTTGGAAGAGGTAGCAAAATTAGCCTAATGCCAGGATTCATTCGACGTAATAGACGAATCAAGGACAAAAATTCATTCTTAAATCTTGACTCCGGTGTCTGCCCAAAAAAATCATTTGTGCCTATAAATAACAAAAGAGGCTTGACATGGTTAAAAACTATGCGTTGATTCTTAATGTGGTTCTTGATTGCGCAAACCTTTGCGCCTGAAATGCCCACTCCAAAACTGCAGCGAAGACCGAAGGATTGATTTAATTGCTCAGGGTGATTTAAAAACGTGACAAATCGCTTTGCGAATGAGTCGCCTAAAACCTGAATCTCTGTCACTTGTGGTGATTCCATTTGGAATTCAGTTTCCAAAAAAAATTTTTTTGCAGGGGGAAATTTTTTTTTTAATATTCAAAAGCTTTTAAAAAATATTCAATCACCAACCAAGGTGTGATTTGAGGTTTCCCGGGGGAAGAAAAAACAAGTCTGAGATTTGACTAAATTGTTATGACTGACAAGATTTAATTTTCAAACTGTTGGAAAAAAAGGCAAACTGTTGGCAGTGTGAGATTGCATTAGGCTAGTGGGCCTAGGTTCATACATCTCTTTACCATAACCTAATCCTGTCCTAAGCACTGCCAAACAAACAGCCTAATTGTTATATCAGGAACAAAAAACCAACTCCGCCAAGTATAATCATAAAAATTGCCTTAAAACTAACAAATTGACTAAGTTGCACAGCAAAAATTAATAAAATGGGTCAAGGGTAAAAGGAAAGTTGGCACATTCCATATGCATTCAGCTTTAATAATATTACAATAAAAAAAACAACTTAAAACTACACTGTTCACTGAAAAACCACCATAACACACAATTTTGAAAAGGCACTATAATTTGCAATTAATTTAATGCACTGATATATAAAAATGCAAAATTGAAACTGGGTTCCAGCGAGCGCAACTTAATGCACAAACTTACCTTGCACTGGACCCAAAATTAGCAAAAATTTATTTAATAAAAAAAAACATTTATTTTAAATTTCCACTTGCAAGGAATTAATAATTTACAAATTTGGCTTCACAAGCGAGCGATAATCCGGAACTTGCCTGGGTGGCTGGAACAATAAAAGCAAGCAAACATAGCCTACCTAACACTTGGCGGAGTGGAACTAAGGGTACCCATAGGATTTGTTTACTTTAATAAGCTGTTTTATAAAAGGCTAGCTTGGTGATGGGTTGCCGGAAGGGATCCAATGATCTGCTCTAACTACAAGTAAGGTAAAATGTCTAATCCAAGGAAATCCGGAACAACTTAAATTATAAAATACCAAGAAAAAGTAGGCCTAATGACTTTTTGAATAGGCTAGCGGAACCAAGATAAGATTGACAATAGCCCAGTAGCCTAACCAATTCGGCAAACCCGCTAGCCTAGGCTATTGAAATAATGAAAGCAATCGCTCAATTCATTTAAACCCAGAACTGGAAAATTCAAATTTCAACAAAACTTTACCCAAAGGAAACATTTGGAACAAAATAAAGCGAACAAATTAAGATTCATAGGCCTAGGTCTATTTATCAGTGGTAGGCTGGCTTAAGTTGTACATGGCAAATAAACAGGAATTAACAAGGACCTTTTCAGGTTGAAAACCAATTTAGGCTGTGAAAATCTGGCTAAGTTGAACTATTCAAGGCACAATATGGCAAAGGGTTTTATATCTGCTACCAATTTGAAACTGTTGGTGTTGTTGGTTGTTGGAAGAATGGTATGAAAGGTTGTTGGAAATAGCCAAATATGGATCAGGCTGGAACAATATAGACCAGGGTGGATCTGAGGTACAATAAGGTAATTCTGTATTGTCAGGAAAGGATTGATCAGAGCAACTTCTATAACTGTGAAGGTGAATTGGATAATTTTACTAGGTGGAAGGTTTACCCTGAGGCCGATCGTGCCCATTGCCATATGGTCACCTAAGCCAGCTTTGATGAACAATAATTTAGTAATTAATTCCATGTACAACTACATTAAACGCCAGAAGGGCCTACCTTGCATGTGATTGAGAATAACTGTCTGAATTTAAGCATAACTGTCTATTCGCTGATTACTATGATTCTGAATAAAGGTTTAATGAACTATTGAACTAAGTAATTAATTAATTGTTGGCAGATAGTATGAGAAACAATATTTTCGTTGAAGCTACATCGGTAATATTTTAAGGTGTCGCCTCAGGAGAGGCGAAACCCACAGAAATTTCACATCTTAGAAAAAACCCCAACTAGAATTTTTCCCCCCGGCACCCCCAAACAACCTAATTTAAAACATGATAATTTAATGTAAATCAATCTGTGATACAATAAACTAATGATTTAACTCATCGCTGGTAGCTGGGTATGAAGGCTGCTAATCTCCCTGAGGTTTCTGGCGAAGTGGGAAGAAGCCAGGCAGGCGTTCTAAATCCTGAATTTCCCTCTGTCCTTTCTAGAAGGTTCAGGTGGACTGGCCTCTGTTCAGGCATTATGGCCAGTACCTGGTTTGGCGCTATATATATATAAAAGTGACGCGCACGGCACAAGGCTGCTAATTGTACAATATCAGTCGCAGGCTGCTAATCGTACAATATCAGTTGCAGGCTGTTAATTGTACAATATGTGTCACAGGCTGGTAATTGTATGGTGTCTGTCGCAGGCTGGATGAGAACATGTGGACGTCCATCAGCCAGGTGTACCGCAAGTCGCGGGTGGCTCAAACGTTCCTCTCCAACTACAACTACGAGGACGTCGGCGTGGTGCAGCTCTCGCCTCACTCCACGTCCACGTGGACCATTAGTCCGCCCGACGAGGAGAACATGAAGAAGGAGGCGAGATCCAGTAAGCACCTTCTGTCCACCATCGCACTAATGGAATCATGATGAGTCCACTCCTTGATTTCGTCCATATACATTCCTACTGTTTTTTTTTATTTACAAAATCATTTTGTAATCACTTTAAAACATAATTTTTATTCTATTGCTGGTGAGAAATGGGGAGTAATATACTGTAATGCAGTGGAACCTGTCATAATTAACCTTGGTTCAACCCCCTCATGAGATTTATTAACCGTATTTCAAGAATATACAAATCCCTACGTAGACAACTCCCTTCGGCGTTGGTATTGTCGCAAATAACTCTCATGTTACAGCAATTCAATCATACATTTCTCAGCAAATGTACACAATATTAATTTGTGAAGTAGCACTGATTGCAGTTTGCAAATTATTTTCTTTACTTACGTCATTGCTAGCTTGTGTTATCTGATGGTGTACATGTTTTGTCACAAGGCCGTCCTTAACACCTCACAATCCTGTACATTAGGTCAAGCCATCTTGTCGTTTTCTGGGCTGTATGGCTGTGTCAATTTATACATGTACAGGATTTTGTGGTGCTGAAGATGGCCAATTGTCGAAACACGTCCACCATCAGAAAAAACAAGATTGCAAAGACGTAAGTAATAAAAATAAGTTATAAAAGTTATGAGAAAAATTACCATTGCCCTGATGAAATTACCATGCAGTTTACCGTACCTGATAGTGTTTGATTTCTTTTTAACTCTAATTGTGACAGTTTCTTAAATAATATTCAGTTCACCCCTTTTGATCCAACCATGGTCTGGTCCAGGAGACATCAGTTATGAGAGTTTCTATTGTTTGTTAAATATGTATGTTAGCAGCAGCATGACTAAATATGAAACGAGAAAATATGTAAATCATAAATGTTATTATTGTTGGAAAGTGTATTTAAGTGTGATGTAAAAGAATAGTTTCATCTTGATACTATAGTTGTTACATGATTGAAATTAATAAGGGTCATTAATGGCATTCCCTTGTTTCGTTCGTAGTTCACATGCGAATGCAATCCTTGAATTTAGTACAATAATGAAGTGGAAATATACAGGAATCCTACAATCATAAGACAGTAGACATGCTGTATAAAGACTCCCTTTCCAAAATGGTGTCAGCGCACTCAACGTCAGCGTCGGCTTCATTGTGCTAGAGTTAAATGTGAAGCGGGCAATGGCATCTCTTCCTAGACACTGCACACGCTGACTGTTGACGCGTCAACAATCACCATTGCCCGCTTTACATTTGACTATGGCGCAATGATGCCGATGTTTAATGTGGAGTGCGCTGACACCGTTTTGGAAATGGAGCCTTACCTTTAAGGCTCTCACAGCCTTCTGTGTCAACACTTGGCTACTTACTAGCAGCTACCTAGTAACAGCTACTGAAATAGCAGCCAATAAAACCTGTCACACTTATTTCAGTAGCATCTATTCTCTAGTTGCTACTGCCAATGGTTTTTTTAAAGAAAATGTCGTCTGTAGTCATGTCTGGGGCAAAATGTCTGGGGTTTAAATGTTACCTCCCCAGTGTGATGAAATTTGTTTAGTATTTTTTTTTTAATTCTATATTACAAAAAAAAATATTTTATTCAATAATTATAATTTTGATTTTGTGTTGTGTTATTGATATCTAGTTAGGTTCCAAAGACATGGATATTTTCTATATAAGTTCAAAAAATTAAGTATGTCTCTCCCACCACTTTGGACCACTCATTTTTACAGAAATAAAGCTGAACATAACAGAAATAATGCAAAATTCACAAGAATCAACACAGTTACAAGTAGCCGCTAGTCTGCTAATGAAGATGTCTCACCGAGCGACTGGTCGCTGCCTTAAGGCTGCTAGTTGGTCACGTGACTCACTCGTGTAGATTAGTAGTAAGGAAAGTCAGACATGGTAAAATTTCCGTGCTATAGTGCGCTACTCTTAAGGGGCTTATAGACGCGGATAGTACTAGGTTCTAATAATAGCCGCTAGAATTTGCCGCTAGTAAAAGTGACGGATAGTAGGTAGCCGTACACAAAGATAGATAGTATTCGCTGCTAATTTCTGCAGCTATTAGCCTGGCGAGTCACATTCTTGTCATTGTTGTCAACAAGCGCTAACATGTCGGACACCGGTTTACTCGCTACTTAAACTGACGAGTGAATGCGAGTTCCTGTTTAGACCAGAAGAGTACTAGCGGCGAATAGGTCACGTGATCTCTACTCGCGTGCTAGTGGCAAGTAAAATTTAACATGTTTGATTTTATTCGTTGCGATTACCTATTCGCCCCTGCAAAGGCGAGTACGTATTTAGACAGGGATAGTAAGTAGCTTATAACTAGCAACTAGTACATTACGCATCTACTAGCAGCTAGTACATTACGCATCTACTAGCAGCTAGTACTAACCCTGTCTATAAGCCCCTTTAGTAGCTGCTAGTGCTTATGTCACTTGGCTACTTGCCAAGCTAGCTGCCACTTCGCTAGCTGCTGGTCAAGTAGCGAAGTTTGACACGGTCCCGGTGGGTTGCAGACAACCCGATCACGGTGAAGCTGACGTGGACAGTGTCTCGGCACAGCAACAACCCTGAGCAGCCGGGCGTGGTCACCGCTAGCCAGGAGACCATTCTGGAGGCCAACAACACCGACAGGTGCCATTTTTGTTTGTATTTTATGGAATATGGAATCAATAAATAAATCTTAAAATCTCCAGTCTTGTGACAAGATCCAATAGAGGAGTCCTGGTTTGCCAAAAACGTCATATGAAAGAAATAAAAAATCCTTGCACAAAAATAGGGTTCGCCTGTACAAACAGTGCTTGATTTTTTAGCATATAATGTAAGACAAGATTTGTAGTGTGTTATTGTACCTGCAGATAGAGGTATTGTATATTGGCTAGACTCGATTTATTATATTTATGTATTTTATATTGCAGCATACTTTGCCATTGCTACGTTACTGAAAACTGAGATCAGCTAATTCCATAGACTTGCTCTTGTATTTGTAATGTTTTATTTGAGGAAATAAATAATTTATTCATTTAATCAAATACGACAACTCACAGGCTCTTTTGAATTTACCAAAATACATTTTTCCATAGGTTGCAAACAGTACTTTAAAAAATTAATGGAGTATTTTTCTTCATATTTTCTTTCAATTTTACCTTTAATCAATTTTACCTTTAAAAAATTTTGATTTCTCATCTGTCACTGTCTGGATTTGTGAAATCATCGATTGGCAAATAAATGTTATCAGACTGCTGGAGAAATAAAAGAAATTATACAACAAAGGAAACAACTTTTATAATTTTATCTTTTACTAACAACTGAATAAATCAATCAAACTGCATTTAAGAGAGATTTATTAGCTGATATGTTGAGTAAATAAGTAGGGTTGTTGAATAAATAAGTATGTGATAAATAAGTAGGGTATTGTAAATAAGTTTGTTGAACAAATAAGTATGTAATAAATAAGTAGGGTAGTGTAAAGGTTACTAAATAACTTGGTGGATGGCCCAAAATCAGGTGGATGGTTACTTTAACATGCAACAAATGTAGGGGTGTGCGAATAGTGATTTTTGAACTCGAGCCGAGCCGAGCCGAGTTTTTTCAAAAGTTTTCGAGCTTGAGCTTTTTCGAGCCAAGCTTTTTAACAATCACCTAATTATTAAGAGGAATTATGAAGCTTAATATTAATTTTTAAAGATATAATAGACTAACGTTTGCATACCTTAAGTGAACACCAGCTCAAAACTAGAAAGCTTATCTCCAAAACAAGTTAATGATCTGATAGGTTCATCAATATTTTATATAATGTTACATAAAATTAATCAAACTGGCTCAAAAAATAATTTATGGAGAAAAATACCAAATTTGAAATCTACATTTATTATTTGACTCCCCAATCCTACAATACTTTACTTTAAAATAAATAGTTAAATTTATATAATTAGACTAGTTCATGTAGGTACTACATCATTAATTTCAAGAGTTGAAAGGAGTTGATAGCAATGTTTCAAAATGGTTATATCTTGTAAAAAAATAACATATTTACACTTAGTCAAACACAAGATTGATTTTTTTAATGTTCACAAAGTAAAGATGATTAAAAATTAAATAGAAGTCCTCCCAATCGTGGCATAATATTCATGGCTAAACTTATTATTTCAAAATATAATATATGAATGAAATAATATTGAATAACAACAATAATTTATTGTAATCCTAAAATTAGTTGCATTTCTTAACGTTTGTGAGGAAAATAATGTACAGTTTAAGAAAATTAGGAAAAAGAAAGATCATAAATAAGGACGGAATAGAGAGAAAGCAAGAAACCTCTCTCACTCTCCTTATCAGTGGTCGAGGGGGGGGGGGTTGTTTACTCCAAGCCCCTGTCCCTGTTTTTTGTCATCTGACTCAGGCATGGTGTATATGTCAGAGAGTGTGGATTAATTTGGAGATAAGGAGCAAAAATGCAAACTATTTGTCATACAACTATAAATGATGGCTAATATTTGTTGTCTTATTTTTATCAATCATATGAGACCAAAATAAAACTTGTAAGATATACCTACCATTTAAGAAATAAGCCTTGATAAAACAATAGACTTAAATGCTGTATTTCGCTCTCCAAGGTCAACTAAATATAGCTCTGATTTCCGTCTAAATGGAGATAATATTTCTTGTTACCCCTCAATGTCCTTTCCTTATCACTAGGAAACATTTTTTGTTTGTTTTTCGTGGGAGGGAAACGCTTTTCCGGTTTATCGTGTCCAAAAATAGATCGCAAGAATTATCTTTCTGATTAGGACTTTCTCATCAAAAGCTCAGCTTGAGTGTCGAGTTTTTTCGAAAAAGTCGAGCCGAGCGAATACTGAAAGCTTGACCTAAAAAGCTCTACCGGTCGAATACTCACACACCCCTAAACCAATGGAAGCAGGGGTATTTTCCTAAAAACATAATTTTTTACGTTTAAGATCATGTGTTTTATTTTTTCTATACCAGGTTTTTAAAATGAGTAGTATTTCATATTCATCCACCAAGTTGTGGACATAATGTTTCCTCTTCATGGAGTTTTCTTGACTGTAACAGGGGTTGAATCGTAAGCCATATTACAGGGTGTTTTTTTTTCAAACGCAACCCAAAATTTATTTTATCAGTGAAGGATTACGAAAACGATTCACAGGATATTCAGCTCCTTAAAACAAACTTAACAAATTTAATTAAAGAAATTCAAAGAGGTACTTTGCAAAACGTGTTCAGGATGAAGAGAGCACAACTTTGTATAAATGTCAATGGCGGATTGTTTGAACACATAATGTAAGCTAAATGTGATCAAACTTAAATAAAAGGTTGTATAAAATGTAAAGGTGAACAAAACAATCCTCATTTCATCTTTATATGTGCATCATACAATCTTAAAAAGGGTTGCGCTTTAAAAACACATCTTGTACTTCAGGAATTAAATCTTAGTCAACATTTTTTACCATTAACGTTTTAATTATTGAATCTTCAAACCTTACAATAAATATTCACGTTCCACAGTTCATTGTTACTTCTGAACCAAAATAGACTTCATCAAGTAATTCATACTTTCTGTTTAATTTTATCCATCACTAAATTCATCTCAACTTTAACTCATCTAATTAATTATTACCAGTTTTAAGAGATTGAACAATGTTCAAAATGAATAAAATTTTAATTGTGAAAACAAGGTAGTGCTGACACTACCTTGTGTTTTCACAATTAAAATTTTATTCATACTCTATTCTTACTCTTTTATTTTCTCAAAACGTCGAATCGAAATGACTTCTTTTTCTTGTCCTTTCTTGACCTCGTATTTGTAGGTTGTAGTGTTTACCATTTTATCAACTGAGAACTCCTTAACCACTAGCATTTTCGCCCCGGTTTTCGTGTATTGCAAATCTTGGATCAGTTTGTTTCCGTCCGTTTTGAAGGTGGAAGTAAACTCAGGGCCACGCCTTGGTTTATGCTTGACCTTTTGTCCCATCTTAAAGTACGGCATTATATCAGGTGGATCTTCTTTTCCCATGATTGAGAACACTGAGCAAATGCTGTAGGTGTTATCAGTTTCATTTTTCAACAGTTTTATTCTCTGGCCTGATGTCTTGGCTGCTTGTTTCTCCCAAAATGGATAGTTGAGTGCAGTTAGCAACTCGTCGAGTTTTTCATTTTCAACCAATTTATACTCAATTCCAACGTAGTCGTCTAGTGGGAATGTTATTTCTATTTCTCGCCATGGTTCATCTTCTTCTGAAAATCCAGCTCCAACTCTGTTGAACATAAATATAAAGAATATTGAGAAAAATAATTGAATCATTATAGAAGTGGTAAATTATCAATTGAAATAATAGTAATTTTTCACTAGTGTATCATCATATATTACAGTTGTAACCATGTCACTCCCATGTGTTCGGTGTTGAACATCCATACTGATCAGTTTTAAGTAATTAGATGATGTAAATCGTAATTGATTCTACATTAATAATTTTTTGATTGATTGATTGGGTAAAAATGCTCACTTGTTTTAATTAGTTTTAAAAGATGTTTCATCAGTAGCATAATATTTCTCTTTAACATTTCATACAGTAAAATCCTTTTGAAACAAAAACTGAATAAAAAATAAATATTTATATAAACCTTTTATTTTCATAATATTTATTAAAAATACTTTTACAATAACAAAGATTTAGTCATCATCAGAGACGTAGTTGCAATTTTGTTTCATGCAGTAAATATTGTACAAAGTATTCCATATTGTTATATTTCAAAATAAAATCCAGTTCTAAAGGGTGTTTTAGCGAATTTCCCCTATAGGGAAGAAGCTATTACCGTAGGTCTCATGGTAAAACCTAAGCCCGAGACCATGATAACTTTTCGTTTTGGGGCCACCAGAAGCAAAAAACACCATTCGTTCGAATTTATATATATATATCTATCTATCTATCTATCTATCTATCTATCTATATATATATATATATATATGTGTCTGTGAGCACGATAGCGGCCGTAAATATGGTCCGATCTTAATGAAATTTGGTACAGACATGTAAAGTGGTGATCGATTGGACAAGTTCGTAAACCAGCCCGATCGGACCATCGGAAGGGGGGGTAAAGGGGGAATAACCCCCCCCCAAAATGGGTTTTTTGGGGTTTTTACATAAAAAAATGAAATTAATCAAATTTTTGTTGGCACCATTGGATTCGCCTAAAAAAACAAACAATTTAGTATTTTGAATCATTGCTCTATGTCCATTGGTTACCGAGATATTGAAAGTGGTAAACACAGTACGTTGTCCCAATGTTAACCTTATGGGGAATAAGTAAAATTCTATATCTCGCTCATTTCTCAACATATCTTAATTAAACTTGGTTTGTGGCTTCATCTAGATGAGATATAATGTATTTTAGTCAAAAATCCCCGAAATTTCAATTTTTGTGGCAGCAAACCTGCATAATCATTCCCCATGTTATCCTTATGGGAAATAAAAAAATTCTATATCTTACTTATTTTTTAACATTTCTTGACAAAACTTGGTTTATGGCTTCTTCTAGTTAAGATATACTAAATAATGAATTAAAACTAACCAGTTTTAACATACCTGTTGCAGCAAACCAGCATACTCATTCAACATGCTAACCTTATGGGTAATAAAATAAGTTGTGTAGTTCGCTCATTTGTCAAAATATACTGATAAGAAATGGCATGAGGCTTCATACAGTTAATATCTACTTGATTATGGCTTAAAATATCCAAATCATCAAATTCCTGAGGCAGCAAACCTGTGTACTCTCTTTCCCAATGTTAACCTTATGAGAGGTAAATGCAATTGGATAGCTTTCTTATTCCTCAGCATATCTTGATAAAACATGTTATGTGGCTTTATATAGTTTAGATATATTGGATTGTAGCCTATAATACCTCATTTTCAAATTTCTGTGGCAGCAAACCTGCATTTTTCCATACTAATCTTATGAAGAATAATTTATTTTTGAATACCAATTGTGGGCATTTGGCAAATCACAGGATGAGGGAACAGGGCTCAAATTAAATGTTTTAATGTCAGGGACTCAGGAAAAGTACTGCAATTTCTTAAAGTTTGCTAGATAACAAAAAATAACATAAAATAACTGCCATTTAAGTAGCATTGGGAAGTAGCATTGGGATCTAAAACGTCTGCTTTATTACATTAAAACATGTGAGCTGATGTTTGATTCAAAGCCACATGGTGGATACAGACATATGGCTTACTTAAAGGCCAGATAACTAAATATGTCAAATAAATGTACTATAGCGAATACAGAATTTTACTGATGATGTTAATGAAATTTTTTACTCAAACAAACAGCTGGTCATTTCCCCATACGATTAAATTGGAAAAGCCAGCTGTTTTGAAGTTTTGAACATTGCATTTTCGTGCCAAGTATAGGCTATTATTTTTTATAGCCTGTTGATCTTAAAGGCCACTATGAGAGTATTTTTGCACGCTTTCTTTTGAATGTATATTGAT
The DNA here is from genome assembly GCA_035578135.1 of Flexamia atlantica. Classification (NCBI taxonomy): domain Eukaryota; kingdom Metazoa; phylum Arthropoda; class Insecta; order Hemiptera; family Cicadellidae; genus Flexamia; species Flexamia atlantica. The sequence continues at coordinate 45,875,140 of JAQJVK010000004.1, forward strand.
TTTACTTGATGCGAGACTTCATTTAAATTATTTATTTATGCACTTGAAATTCGCTGAGTATGCAGGACTGCTGCAACGGGGGTATTTTAAGTTGCTTCTTTAGTTATTTAAAAACCACATTTAATTAATTCTAGTTCCAGTTTATTAGTTTAGTAGTTAGTTTATTTAGTGGTCCAGCTAGAAACATATATCACTGATGGGAGAAGTATTTTACTCATGACTATTTCATCCTGGCATCAACCCCCCAATTGCCACCATCCCTGACTTAAAAAATTTAAATGGTTAGGCACCCTTTGTAATTAATCAAATTAAAAAAGAAAAACAAAAGATTTTGGTGATAGAAAAACTTAAATTGCATCACAGTTTCCCAAGATTTTGTTTAATTATTAAAATATACCCTTATAAAAGTTTAAAAATTCAAATTGCATCACAGGTTCTCAAGAATTAGTATAATTATAGTATAAAACCCTTGTAAAAGTTATTAACTTAGCAATATCTTGAGAACGTGTGATGGTTTGTTGATTTTCAGTTAAGCCTGAGTTGAATTAGATTCAAAGTACAGATTGTTTGTTGACCTCAGATTTTAGTCAGTATAACATTTTGTAGAATTAGACATAATTAACTATCAGTTAATTAGAGTTGACCAACTTAAACCAACCAAGATCCACTTTTTACTGTTGATTTGTTATACTTCATGTAATGATATTACTGTTCTCCAGGCAAACGCTGGTGCAAATGTTGAACCAGACCAACGAAGACAAGCCGATCATCATACCCAAGCTGATGCCAAAGTTCATCAAAGTCAGCAGCACGGGATTTGCCAACCCTATCACTCAGCTCATGCAGGCCACAGGTATCAAATCAAATTCATTTATTCCAAAAAAAAGTTACACATAAAAATGACCCAGAAACAATAAGATAAAACATAATATTAGTTTAAAGTAGTACCTAACAAAAATTAACATTGGACTTTGGTGCCTACATAGGAGTAAAATCCAGTGCATAGGCACAAGCCGCTAAAAACTCAGAATTAGTCAGAAATTAATTAATTAGCTTGGCAATATGTGTAAATAAAAAAGTAAATATGCAAATTTCTATAAAAAATTTTGGAGCAAGAAAAGTAAATGACGAAGCGTAATTTTAATTTGATCGGGGGTTATAAAGACATGTTTGATTATATTAATTTCTCTTTTTCCGCATCACAGTGGACTAACAAGCCTCTTATTCATTTATTTTTTTAACTTTGATAGCCCATCTAATTGGGCCAGCAAGGCTGTGCAGCAATCAAAACTCTGAGGTAAGAACTGGTGATGGGACAGGAGTCTCCCGCCATTCAACTTTCCTCCGAAACTACCGCCTCGGTATCATTATTTCATTTTTTCATTTCATTTCATTTCATCTTTATTTACAATCTTCAAGATTACAAATAGTGTCAAATGAACTTAATCTATATACAATTCAGTTTTGTTCTCTGTTTCTTCTATGCATGTTGTTGTTGTCTCCAGAGGAAGAATTCTGCTACTGTGTAGAACGGCCGGTCTTGAAGCCAAAGTTTTAGTTTTCGGGCGAACTGTTGTTTGTCGGTTCTTTTCAGGTCTTCTGGCAGAGTATTCCACATCTTGGCCTCCCTGTATCTCGTACTTTTTTCCGTTGCGCTCGTACGGTGCACAGGGAGGCAGTAGTCGATTGCATGCCTTGTGTTGTACTCATGTATCTGTGCACTTGTCCTCATTTCGTCAGGTGCCTTGACATGGATGTAAACGATGACCTCGAGAATGTACAGGTTTACAACAGTTAAAATTTTTAGCTGTTTGTAAGTGTCCCTGCATGATTGTCTGGGCTGGAGATTTCCAAGGAGTCTTATGGCTCTTTTTTGGAGAACCAAAACTCTTTGTATATTCTCAGCGGTAGTACCCCCCCATACCACAATTCCATAGTGGAGGTGAGTCTCAAAAAGAGCATAATATGCGATCTTGGCTGTTGCCATGTCACTTATGCTCTTCATTCTTCTTATTACATACAGTCCTGAGCTGAGCTGGCTGCATAAGGAGTCAATATGGGGTGTCCAGGTGAGACCTTCATCAACTATTATGCCGAGGTATTTGGTTCAGGTAACCACTTCCAGGTCAGGTAGTCTTCCAGTAGCTTCTCTGTTTCTGCCAAGTACTAACTGTTTTGTCTTTTTCTCATTTACTACCAGGTCAGAGGCATGGCAGTATTGGATTGCCATATTCAGAGCTGTGTATGAGGCAACTTCTAGTTGTTCAGGGTCTTTACTGGCAAGTAGCAGAACGGTGTCATCTGCATACATGACAGTGTTGCTGTAACTATCCATGTACTGTGAAAAGTCATTTGTGAAAAGGATAAAAAGCATGGGTCCTAGTACAGATCCTTGGGGTACTCCTCGATTAATAGGTTTGATTTTTGAGTTTATTTGTTTGGTTTCTAAACAAGTTGTATGCTTGATTTCTACTATTTGACTTCTGCCTGTTATATAGCTTTCGAACCAGTCCCTTGTTATGCCCCGTATCCCCAACAATGTTAATTTTTCCAACAGCTGATGATGGTCGATACAATCGAAAGCTTTACTGTAGTCGAGCAGTATTGCAGTGCTGGTGCTTCCATCTTCTTGTTGGTTTATCAGGAAGTCGACTAACTCTATTAAGGCTGTAATTGTGGACTTTCCACTGCGAAAGCCATGTTGATGTGGTGTTAGCAGATGGTTTAGAGAGAGGTGTTCAAGTAGCCTTACTAGTACTAGCTTTTCTATCAACTTTGAGAAGGTTGGAATAAGAGAGATGGGCCTGTAGTTTGATGGATCAGTACTTGAGCCTTGTTTGAATTTAGGGTAAATTGTTGCTAATTTTAGTGCTGATGGAAAAATCCCTGTTTGAAATGACTTGTTTGTAATATAAACTAGAGGGCCAATCAGTTCTTCTTTGCAGAATTTCAATAATTTAGAGGAAATCTCATCATACCCAGCAGAGGTCTTTGTTTTAAGGGAGATAATAGTTTGTGACATTTCCACTTCAGTTGTAGGTTTAAGTGTAAGACTTGGGGTGTTTCTGTTCACAGCTGGGGGATTTATTGGTTGTTGCGGTTTTGAGGCCAGTCCATTTTTTCCCTTGATGGTCTCTTCGGCTATGTTAGCAAAAAAATGGTTTAAGTAATCTGCAACTTCCTCTGGATCGCGTATTTCACATTGTTGTGTGTCAAGCTTTGAGAGTAAGCTCGTGTCATCTTTTTGTTTTCTTTCGGAGTTGATAATATTCCAGAGGGCTTTTGGTTTGTTATCTGCCTCTGCAATCCTCAGTCTGGTTTCTTGCCTTCTCAGGTGTCTCGAGGTGTTGGTCATACTCTTTTTTCATCAGTGCGGCTCTCCTTTTATGCTCCTCCACACCTGTTGTGTTGTACAAATTTAAAGCTGAAACAAACCTATTCTTCAGCTCAACTGCTGTAGGGTCGCTTAAAATGTATCTTTGTTTTCTTTTTCTGTTCTCAGATTTGGTTATTGGGCAGGTTTGATTTATTGCGTGAGAAAGAATGATACTAAACTTATCGTATGTTTGTTCTATATCAGTACTTGTGTAGACCTCATTCCAATTTTGCTCTCTGAGAAATGTTTTTAAGTTAAGCAGATTTCTGTTGCTGAAGTTTCTTCTCTCTGTCTTAGTTGCTGGAGATGGTTTTATTTTCCAGTTCACAGTACACAGTTGGCCTGTGTGGTCAGAGATTCCAGTATTCATTACTTTAATAGTAAGATCCTCTTGATCTAAGTTGGAGCAGCATACACAGTCAATTGATGACTGGGAGGTTGGTGTTACTCTTGTTGGCGGAAGGTCTACTCTGTACATATTATGACTTGTTAGTGTGTCTTTCATTTGTGTGTAGTCATGTTTTTTCTCAAGACAATCAATATTCACATCTCCCATGAGTACAACTGGGTTATTTCCAGTTTGCATGCTTTCAAGGGCATCTGAAATAGCGTCCAGTCCGGTCTGTAGATTGCCTTGTGTTCTGTATACTCCCATGATAAAGAGGGTGGTCTTGAAGTAGATTAACTTTATAGCAGCCAGTTCACAAGTAAGTTCAATACTTGCGTGACTGACGTCCGCAATTTCCACTTTGTCTTTCATTATATCTTTGATGTAGATTGCTACACCACCTTTTATGTGTTGTTTTCTGCAGTACTCAGCTGTTATTGAGTACCCTACAAGTCTTGTGTTTTTAAGCAGTTCTTTTTTCAGCCCATGTTCTGTGAGTATTAAAACATCAGGATTTAGTGTAGATAAGAGTGTGTTCAACCTTTCAATTTTATTGGAAACTCTGTCAACATTTTGGTGTAGGATTGTGAGTGGTGTTTGTTCTATTTTTTTAGGTGGTCCGTTTTGTTTGTTTTGTCTATGTTTTCTTTTATTTTGGCTTTGATCAGCTTGTTGCGGCCTAAAAAAAGTTCTGGGTGATGTATAACTGGAAGGGATTCATTATCTATGTTTATCGGAGGCAGGGGTGACGACGGTGAGGAGAGCTCACAAGCAGTCATTAAAGAGCTTCCCCTGGTCTCTTGTTCAGTACATTCATTCATTACACAATTAATTCATATCTACAAAATTAATAGGAATTAAAATTAACAAATAAACAGACATGAAAATTTACAGCACTGATTAGTGAAAACAAAATATAGAACATAAATGTGCATTTTAATTGTAAAATAAATAGACCTAAAAATTGAGAGATCTGAAATGAAATGAAATACATCTTTATTGTCAGAAAAACATCTCATAAATCCAGCACAGCTGGCAAAACGGGTGACATTGTCAATCTTAGCCTAAAACAGTAAAACTAATTTAAATTTTAATACAGTAACTAAAGTGATTGTAAGTCTTTGACATTATAATTTAAATATTCGGAAATGGAGTAGTAATTTTTTTTTAAAGATGGATTTTTAACTTTGTTTTAAATTTGCCTACATTAGTGATCTTCTTAAACAAGCAGGCAGACTGTTGTAGAGCCTAATACCCATATAGTATGGTGAATTTTCGTATAGACACAGGCGTTGCCTTGGATACTGTAATTGATTTTTGAAACATGTTTTGTACTGATGATTGAATTGTTCATCAATAAAATTTTGATGGTTGTGTTGTAATGAAACCAAAACTTTAAATATGTAAAGGCAAGGTAGTATTAATATTTCATACTGCTTAAATAATTGTCTGCATGAGGTTCTCTTGGGTAAAAAGGAAAAAATTCTTAAATTTTTTTTATTTTGAAAAAAAAATTTTAAAAATGCCTTTTTAGCATTTGAGATTGAACCCCATAATTCAATGCCATATTGCAAATGAGAGAAGAATATCCCATAATAAACCATTAGCTTTGTTTTCCTAAATCAATTATGTTTCTTAAAACATACATTTGGAAACAAGCAGTATTTATTTATTCGGAAACTTTTTTATTACCATATCAATGTGTGGTTTCCACGTCAGATTTTGATCAATCATTAAACCCAAAAATTTTGTATGTTCAACAAAAGATAAAACATCATTATTATAAACTAAATCAAAATTTAAATTTTTCCTACTTTGAAGTGTTTGAAATTTCATAATTTCAAATTTCTTATTTTGTGTAGATCTAATTGAACAAAGCATCTGAGTTTGGCGGGGGTCCCGTAAAAATTGTTTACCTGTCAACAATTGAAGGGACATTTAAAAATTTAAAAATATTAGCCCTCGACTTCTGACCTCAAAATACAATCCAGCATCACAAGTACTATTAAATACATTAGATACATTACTTGAAATGTCGACCTACCCAGGTAGGTATTTTAAGCCAAGTATGAATGACAGATGAGTGAAGGATGATTGTGGTGCGATCTTGTAGTCCTGTTACTGACTAAGGCCAACATCATCCTTAGACAGGACTGTTCATTACTAGCCCAACAGCCAATGGCAACTGAGGGACCTACATTTTAACATGGAATCCGAACCAAAATTTCCTCGGTTAACAGTTTTGCGAACTGGTCTAATTATGAGGTTGGCCCTATGAACGTAGTATTCAATAGTGTGGACATTAATCCTCACTAAGTAACACTGCTTTCACAAGCTATCGCTCATAATTATCTACAATTTGTTACCTCCAAGTATCTGGATTACAGGACACACCACAGTCCCTTCTTAAAGGCAATTATTATTTATTAAAAATACTATAGCAGAACTTGCTTGGTAAAGCAATTTCTTCATTCCATTTTGAGAATAATTATCTTTTGAAAAAGTTGTTTTTAATTACCTACTGTTACACTTTTTTTAAACAATGTACAGTTGGGCTTAGGTAAACTCTGGATATTGAAGGCTTAGGTGTAAAGTCCCGTATATTTTAAATGAAAAAGTAAATTTTACAACCAGTAGACCTATAGCTGTGGGGGGAGGAAGGACATAGTGGCTTCAGATGCACCAAGCAACCCAGTACTACCATTTCTGGAACATTACATTACAACATATCGTATATTATTTGCTCCCTATGGGTAGCTCATGCATCCCAAACTGATAGCTTGTAATTATAAATTTATTTTTAATAAACCTTAAATCAAGCTGACTTGTTTTCCTTCAATGGAGAGTTGATGAGTAGAACGAGTTAAAGTCAACTATTTTTTACAGACTCGGTAACAGGCAAAATTTTAACATTGTAATCTTCATAAGCAAATAAATAATCTCACACTCACAACGTGTAATCAGTAAGATACCATTGCAAATATATGCCACTGCTAATAAATGTTTTAATCCTTTACTCTAATTTATTTACCACATTATATTTTTAGGTCAAAAATATTTAGTTGACAGTTTTTTAATGAAGCAGAACAATAAAGATGTGTTTTTCCAATTTTTATATTTTTGCAGAACGAGGTTTTCGACCAAAAAAATCCATTTTTGATCTTTATTGTGAGTAATTTTGTTTATATCTAGTTTATTTTTGTAGAAAAAACCTCAAGGGTTAGATTACAATTAGAATCATAGAGGAAACAACCGGTTTACCTAGAGTTGAGTAGGCTAGAATATACGTAACTTAAACACAGGAAGAAGTCCAATATTTTGGTCCAGTTTTCATGAACCCTTATTAAGGAAGAAGAGAGAAGATGAAATAGACTCATAATGATGAATTTTGAATTTGAATCCAAGGGCTTTAATTTGATTTTAATTCACATTTGAATTTCACCATCCAACAGGCCAAGGCCTGAGAGACAGATGTTGAAATACTCTTAAAGACCTTTAGGTTTGACAGTTGTCTCCATCTTCACCATGGAAACCTCTTTTCTATGTCAGAAGAGTGATATTAATGTATCAGAAACACATGATTAGAATGAAGACGTCAGGACTTTATAAGTAGGATTAGGGAAGTCCTTTTTCTGTATTCCTGGTCTGCAGTTAGGATATGGTATTATGGCAGATGGATATGTTTTTTGTTTTTTTTTTTCATTTAGGACTCTTTAGCGAATTTCCCCTATAGGGAAGAAGGTAGTACTCATGGTAAGACCTAAGCCCTTAGTACTCATGGTAAGACCTAAGCCCGAGATCATGATAACTTTTTGTTTTTGGGCCCCAGAAGAAAAAACACCATTTGTTCAAATTTTTGTATATCTATCTTATATGTCTGTGAGCACAATAGCGGCTGTAAAAATGGTCCAATCTTTATGAAATTTGGTACAGACATGGAAAATGGTAATCAATGGGATGAGTGCAAAAACGAGAATGATCAGACTACTGGAAGGGCAGGTAAAGAGAGGTAAACCCCCCAAAAATGGGTTTTTTGGGTTTTTTATGTAGAAAATTTTTATGTAGAATGATTTTAATCCAATTTTGGTATGCAGCATTGAATTCTACTAAAAAAAACAATCTAGTATTTTGAATCATTGGTCTATGTCCATTGGTTACCAAGATATTGAAAGTGGGGGAATAAGTATAAATCTATGTCTAGCTTATTTCTCAACGTTAATACCCATTTTCAAAATATTAATTTCGATGTATGCTGTAAACCTTAACAAAAATTGTATCCATATTTTACTTAATGACTATGAATAAAGTATTTCTTATTTCTGGATTTGTCTACAACTTTCTTTGATTTATTTTTGATTATTTTAGCAACATTTGTCGTATTTTGCAGACCAGAATCGTGAACAGATCACGCCATATCGTGACATTGCCATGAGGCTTCGTTACGACAACTTGACCAATGTCTACTGGTGGGAACTGCGCGAGAATTGCAACGACTCTACTTACGAGACGGTAATACCGTTCAAGTTTTAATATTTTGATATACTTTGTTTATAGTTTGTTTAGAATGTTTCTTATCCAAAAACAAATTATAAGAGTAATTGCACAAGTCAGTCCAAGAACTTCTTGTCAAAGTTTGTTCAAACAATTAAATATTCCACCATTACCCTGCATGTATATATTTCATTTATTATTATTTGTAAAGAAGCATATTACTCAGTTTGAAGCATTCAAAGCCAACAGCAGTTATCATTTTAGACCAAGCAGTTTTGTATTACAATACCCTATACATAGAACTACAGCATATGAAAAAAGTACATTTTATATGGGTCTCCGGTTTTATAATAAATTACTCTCTTTAATTAAAAATGAAATTTCTAGTAAAAAATATCGTTTGAACCTGTTTTCCTTCTTAATTGAGAAATGTTTTTACAGTACTGAGTAATTTTTAACCATGTCGATTACAGAATCCTAAATTTTGAGTGAGGAAAGGGATAGACTTTCAGCTAGCTTACCTGAGAAATAATGTTAATGGTAGCAGCACATAGAAACACAAAAGGAGACACATTTAACACTGATATTTCGTCCTTCTGGAGGACTTCTTCAGAGTGAAGAGAAAATGGCTGTTGAGTTCAAATTTCAACTGTATGCTGTCACTGTTGCCAACTGTGATAACTTAAATACTCAAAATAATGTCTTAATCACTGTATATACATGTAAAATCACCAAAGTTTGTGGTTAATACTATTGATGTAAAATCACCAGTTTGTTTTTTATACTATTACTAAGAATTAAGCTAGCTGAAGGGTTAGGTAGGGGTGGGGTTAGGTTATCTGATGTTTAGGTTGGGGGGGTTTCTGGAATTTGTCACATACTGATAGGCTAGTTCCCACCTCCTTAGTAAGGAACTATTGCATTGGTTTTTGGGGAAGGATTTTAGAGCTTTGGTAGAAAAGCATGTGTCAAAGTCCAACTTGTGTTTATTAGCATGGATGGCTATGGGTTTGTCCTTGCTGGTTTTAACATCCTGTCTGTGACCGTTCATTCTCTTTCTTAGGGTTTGTGTGGTGAGGCCTATGTACTGGGCTTGGCAGAGGTTACATTGTAGTTGATAGATATTGTAATCTTTGTTGTGGAAGGTGCTTGTGAAAGTTTTTGAAGGAATGTGTATACCACAGGTTTTGCATTTATTTTCGTTGCAGGGGTAAGATCCATTGGGTGGTCTCTGAGGTGGTTCAGCTGAAGGGTCAGGTAATTTGGGATGAACAAGAATGGTTTTCAGATTTGGAGGTTGCCGGTAGACTATGGAAGGAGGCTTTTCAAGGAGGTTTTTGGTTTGGCTGGAACTCTTTAGCATGTTAAAACCAGTTTTCAAAAGAGTATTAAGTTTCTGTAGGCCGGGATGGTAGGTGGTTATTAGGTTCACTGAGTTGTATTCTTCTTTTTTCTGTGCTTGTTCTGGAGCTTTTTGGGCGGCTGCAATTTGGGATTTCACCAGGTGGGCCGGATATCCTCTGTTCTCGAATGCTTTCTGTAGTTGGTTGTTAAGTGCTTTCAGGTTTTCCTCCTCGGAGGAACCATTAACCATTACTCTTTTGAAAACTGGTTTTAACATGCTAAAGAGTTCCAGCCAAACCAAAAACCTCCTTGAAAAGCCTCCTTCCATAGTCTACCGGCAACCTCCAAATCTGAAAACCATTCTTGTTCATCCCAAATTACCTGACCCTTCAGTTGAACCACCTCAGAGACCACCCAATGGATCTTACCCCTGCAACGAAAATAAATGCAAAACCTGTGGTATACACATTCCTTCAAAAACTTTCACAAGCACCTTCCACAACAAAGATTACAATATCAATGGTCACCTAACCTGCAATAGTGAGAACCTTATCTATCAACTACAATGTAACCTCTGCCAAGCCCAGTACATAGGCCTCACCACACAAACCCTAAGAAAGAGAATGAACGGTCACAGACAGGATGTTAAAACCAGCAAGGACAAACCCATAGCCATCCATGCTAATAAACACAAGTTGGACTTTGACACATGCTTTTCTACCAAAGCTCTAAAATCCTTCCCCAAAAACCAATGCAATAGTTCCTTACTAAGGAGGTGGGAACTAGCCTATCAGTATGTGACAAATTCCAGAAACCCCCCCAACCTAAACATCAGATAACCTAACCCCACCCCTACCTAACCCTTCAGCTAGCTTAATTCTTAGTAATAGTATAAAAAACAAACTGGTGATTTTACATCAATAGTATTAACCACAAACTTTGGTGATTTTACATGTATATACAGTGATTAAGACATTATTTTGAGTATTTAAGTTATCACAGTTGGCAACAGTGACAGCATACAGTTGAAATTTGAACTCAACAGCCATTTTCTCTTCACTCTGAAGAAGTCCTCCAGAAGGACGAAATATTAGTGTTAAATGTGTCTCCTTTTGTGTTTCTATGTGCTGCTACCATGAACATTATTTCTCAGGTAAGCTAGCTGAAAGTCTATCCCTTTCCTCACTCAAAACCTACTAAGCCCTTGGCTCTTCCTTAGAAAAACAACTTTAAAGAATCCTAAATTTATAATTGCAGATATTCTTTTTTATTGTATTTTGCTAAATTGTTTTAGTTATAATCAACATTGTAGTTTTAGTTTATATGACAATTCACCTGCCTACGAGCAAACATACTCATTAAGGCATAGTGTGATGTAAGAAAATAAATAAAAATAAATAAATAAATATACTCTGTGAATTGATTGTGCTTGGATTAATAATTGTTAGTTGTTTATACTTTATTTCAATCCTCCTCATTACATAATAACTGTAATGTAGATATTTTTTTAAGATTTTGGCCATTTTGAGGGATTAAAGATGAGGCATCAGTCATAAACACGTCACATGCTCAAGTAAAATACCTTATCAGACAAAGTGAAAGTAGAATAATTGTTGAAGGGAATATTAACAATAAATTTTGTTAAATGATATAATTTCACTGTTTTATTAATTAATCACCATCAAAAATCTCAAAGCATACCAAGCATAGTATTAAATAATTAGCTGTGTGAACTTCTTGAAAAATGTCTATTGCTCTAATCTTTAACATTGCTTGTTCTGGCAATAATTCTGTAATTATTTTATGATTTTGACTTCAGGTATTGAAAAACCTGCCATGGTCCAGCTGTGAAAACCTCATCATCTACACTTTCAATGACAAAGCTTTTCCGGAAGGCCTCAACATTATCAGTGGGAAGGGGTGAGTCTATTAAGCCAATACAATAGTTTTGAATATAGAAGACTGACAGTGTATAGTATCACCAAAACTAATCTCCAACGCAACTTTGTAAATATTATACTAAGTTATATAAAATATTCATACAAAATTTTGTTTCCAAAAATTTACATAACAATATCCATCAAAAATATAAATAAATATAAATACTGCCTTTTCACAGTATACTTTTTCAAAAAACTTACATTGAACTGTAAGTTGACATTAAAAAAATCATTTTAATTATTTTTCTAAGGTGCTAAATTGAAAGAAACTTTGAATCATTTAAAAATTAAAGTTTAATATGTGTAACTTACCAGATAGGTTTGAGAATTAACTTTAGATACTCATCACCTAGTGGCCTGAAATGGTGATGATATAGGGTTTTTTAAGGCACTGTTTTTCTGTCTACATTTCATTCAAGTTAAGACACCTGGGTTCGACACTGTTTGTGTCATCTTTTGTGGCTCTCAGTAGAATGACATAAATAGTGTTGAAACATAGTTACAGTAATAGTGTCAAAAAAAGTTATGGTATTTATACAACTTTATCAAACTGATATAGAAATATAACATTAAAATTAGGGATCGGCGGTGCACTGAAAAAGTCGGTTCAGTTCGGTTCGGAACTCATTACCAATTCTCGGATCAGTTCAGCTTGTGTACCGGTTACACGTCGGTTCGGTACAACATCGACTTTTTTCAAAAAAAACTCAACACTCAAGCGAGCTTTTGATAAGAGAGTTCATATCGGAAAGATAATTATTGCGATCTATTTTTGGACATGGTAAACCAGAAGAGTGTTTTTCTCCCACAAAAAAACAAACAAAAAATATTCCTTAGTGATAAGGAAAGGACATGGTCAGGTAACAAGAAATATTATCACCATTTAGAAGGAAATCAGAGCTATATTTAGTTGACTTTGAACGCAAAATACAGCAAGAAAGTATATTGTTTTATCATGGCTTATCTCTTTAACGGTATATCGCACAAGTTTCATTTTATTCTCATTTGATTTATAAAAATAAGACAAAAAAATTAGCCGTAATTTATAATTGTGTGACAAGAAGTTTGTATTTTAGCATTTTGTAGTAAGGATTCCTTATCTCCTAATTAACTCGCGCACGCTCACACTGAGACAGACAATGACAAAAAACCGGGAGAGAATTGGAGTAAACGACCTCCACCCCCCCCTTCCTGGCCATTGATAAGGAGAGTGAGAGAGGTAGCTATTTCTTTCTTTCTCTATTCAGTCCTAATCTCTGATCTTTCTCCTTCCTTATTTTAAACCACATTATTTTCTTCACAAAAGCTTAGAAATGCAAATAATTTTAGGATGACAATAAATTATTTTTGTTATTAAATATTATTTCATTCATATTCTGAAATAGTTTAACCATTAATATTATGCCACAATTGGGACTGCTATTTGTAATCATCTTTACTTTGCGAACATTAAGAAAATCAATCTTTTGTTTGACTAAATGTAAATATGTTATTTTTTTTAAATACAACCATTTTAAAACCTTTCCAATTAACTCCTTTCAACTCTTGAAAATTATGTAGTATTTAACTAGAATGATTATGTAAGTTTAACTATTTATTTTAAAGCGAAACTATTGTGGAATTGGGGAGTCAAATTATAAATTTTCATCATAAATTATTTTTTTATTTTTTATTAGCTAGTTTGATTATGTTAATGTAACAAAATAAACAAAATATTGATGAACCTATCAGATCATTAACTTGTTTTGGAGATAAGCTTTCTAGTTTTGAGCTGACGTTCACTTAAGGAATGCAAACATTAGTCTATTGTATCTTAAAATTAAAATCAAGCTTCATAATTTGATGGTTGTCAAAAAGCTCTGCTTGAAAAAGCTCGAGCTCGAAAACTTTTGAAAAAGCTCGGCTCGGCTCGGCTCAAAAATCACTATTTGCATACCCCTAATAATTATAATTAAACAATTAAGTTGATACAATGCAAAACATCACTTTGGGTAAATTTATTGTTTGGGCTAAAGAAATCCCCTCTTACTTATGCTTTCCACAATTAGTTTTTTCATAGTAAACATAACAAGTTTTTAAGTTACAAAATTTAATCAATTGTGATTTATGAGTTCTGTTGTATTTAATTAATTTTAAACAATATTATTAGGCGTGGGCCTAATAATAATACCTAACAGTTCAATCTTGTTTAATATTGTGGAAGAGGGTGAAAAATAGGTTTTCTTAGATTTTACTATGCTATGGATATTATCTTCATTTATGTCATAAGGTCTTAGCTGTGAGTAAAAGTACAAAATTATTTATCTTAATAAAATGTGTTTGTTTTATCAGCATGTTAATTTCTTTACGACCCTTTACCTTATTAACATTTGAGGAATATAGAGTACTATACAAACTACTAAATTCAATTAGGCTCCAGAAATATTTAGTTGGCCTAGTAGATTTATAAATCAGTGATTTTATTGCCGCACATACCAAACCGAAGCGAACCGAGAACTGAGGTACAAATAAATTAACCGAACCGAACCGAACTTGAATTTTCTGTACCGCAGAATTAAAATGATAAGAGCTGATTTATTGGTGTAATGTGGTTAGCACAAATGTACCAACCGTGAGTCGGTGGCGCAGTCGGTAGCGCACTCGGCCCCGAATCTGTGGCCTCGAAGCGTCGCAGGTTCGAGACTCGAGCTTGTCGCATACTTTAGCAGTACTGTTCACCCTTGTACTGTACCGGCCCTTGTACTGTACCGGCTCACTCCTTGGCTTTGCTTGATAACGTCCACGCACAGATCGACAGTCTATGTGGGCGGGGCAAAGGCAAGGTGAAAAAGAGGCCGCCACCCTCTTTTCTCAAATTAAAAAAATAAAAATAAAACTGTTGTGGCATTCACAGAACGTCAAGGTGCAGTGACCAAACTTAACTTATTGCAAGATTAGTAGCATACACCAAACCCAGACAGTTTTCTGTTTTAGCTCTGTTTTTGTCTAGCTTAGAATAGGAATTTATTTTTTAATTTTTCCATTGGGTTGAAAATATTTCAACAGTGTCTGTATATAGAATGAATCAAAATTTTACCAAGCATGTGTGACAACTGAAACTTGTGATGTGTTTTTGGAGTGGGAATTTCAACCTAACAATTTGTTTATGGTTCCCTTACCTTCGTGCAGTGGTCCCCAATTGACAGACCGTGGTCCGGATCCTGACTGCTCTCTGATTTACACCGGTCCGCAAAACATTACGAACCAAAACTAGACAAATTTTTAGCAAAAGAACAAGCCCGAAATGAATACGCACTCAGCCCTAATGAAACCAACAGCAATTGCTTACTTTATGTGTATTTAACTTATGTTCTCAAAATCAATTTATTCATAATAAGTGTAGACTTCAATATTCTGAATTTAACATTTTAACCTAATTTGATTGGTTTAATTTTTAAAAATTATATGGCTATTTTTGTTACATTTAGGATTTTATTTGGCAGCTCTAGACAAAGTCCTGCATTTATATAAAACAAAGAAAATAGTAGTTGAAATAGTTACAAGAACAATGTTCAGCTCATATTAAATTGTGTAAAGACCTTTTTTATAATATCCTGGATATTCAAAAATTTTCTAAATCACAACGGGGAATCAGTTGATCGGGATATCTACGGTTTCACTGCAAATGTATGCCTCTAAATTGCCTAAAATTGTGAGTTTACATTTGTAAACTCACAATTTGTTTGTTTAATTTTTAAGTTTGGCAAATTTCCTGGGGGAGCACCCCTGGAACCTCCATTTTTTGCAACCCCCCCCCCCTTCTAAATTTTCTCTGTTGCGGACCAAAATAGGCTCATGAAGATTTAAAATGGACCCCCATTAAAATAAATTGGGGACTACTGCTTTGGTGTATACAATGAATGTTCCCTCCTGTAAAGATAATCCTTTGGTGTGTGGCCGTTGTATAGTGTATAGAAACCGTGAGAAGACTTTCACATCAAATATATATATATATATATATATATATATATATATATATATATATATATATATATATATATATATGAATATTTTATTATTCATATTTATAAATATATGAATATTTTATTATTCATATTTATAAATATATGAATATTTATTATTCATATTTATAAATATATGAATATTTTTAAGATTGATTTTATCGTTGACAAATACTGTGGCCTGTCAAAGGAAATATGTATCTGGCTTCAGTACTTCTCAACATGTTCATCCCTCTTTATAAAACTCCTGTAATAGAGTTTCATCCCTCTTTACATCTCCTGTGTTTAATTTCTTGACATGAAACTGTTTACAATGGGGGTCTTTATAAGATATCAATACCTGTTTTGCATTCATTTTTAAATTAAAGACTTTTTGTGGGATCAGAAAATAAAATCAACTTTAGACTTTTTTTAGACTCTTTATGGGCTTTGGTTTTTAATTCACACTGGAGTTTTTTGGCACCCTCTGCATATTATTGATGTATTAGAAGTGTGTTTTGTTATTTAGCAGCGGTCATGGACTCCATTTTTTCCTCTTTAACATTGTGCCAGATTTTATATTAGTGTTTTTTTTTAATACTACTTTTATGAAACACCATTGCACATATTGTTAAAAATAATCATATTATCTGATCTGATTCCAGAGGACTCCTTCATATACAACAAAATACATATCAACTCTAAGAAGTAATTTTAAGTTGTTTAGATCAGTATGGGAATTAACATTCATTTTGGTCTAGGGATCGTCAAATGTTCTCATACTAATTCCTTTTTGGGTCAGTCTATATTTTATCATCTGATCACTAGTAAATTTACCTACATTTGATAACTTTTGGAAAGTGTTCAGATTTATTATTTTTCAATTTATTTATCTGATTACACGTAATAAACTACGATGACTGTTATAACGATTGTACAGTTCTCTTTCACAACTGCAGTAAAGTTAGAATCAATAGAAGCTTCAAGGTCAGTAAAAAACATATGTTTGAATTAACTTAGTGACCTTGAAACTTGTATAGGTTCCAATTATACTATACCTTGTTGTTTTGTACATTAACCCCTGTGCTTCACCCCTGCCTGGTTGCATGTAGGTGATGGAAGTTCCCCTAGTTGAATGTTGTCTGTAAATAGTGCAGACTTACCCTAACTTTTCCTCTGTACCGACAGTTTAACCCACAGGTAATTCCATGTTTTTACTCTAAATTCAGTTGCGCTTTTTGTATTATACTGTAAATTTTGATGCTGCTTCATAATTATTTGGTATTTGCAGATATTATTTGCTAATAAGTGTGTACCATAATGTATTTTATAGCTTTTTATTGCTTTCTGTTGTTGGTCTTGTGCTAAGTAACCATACGCTAACCATAAGAAGAAGAATTTTTTTGCTGTTTGGGGATTATGTTTGAAGAGTAAATGTCTTTATGCGGAGTATCTACACTGTTTCTAATGATGGAGAGTGTGTACCATGGTGGCGAGGAACTGGAGCACTCTAATAAATAATGAGGGGATAATTTCTCTTTTAGTTTTTAGTAATGGTGTAGGCAATAAATATGATCTGATACGGTGATTGAAATTATGAGCTGTGAAAAAAGTATAATGGCCAAAATAAATTTAACTTCAAAGTCAAAGACTAACTAGTGCAAGTGTAACTTGCACTAGTTAGTCTTTGTAAATTGAGTGTTAAGTTAGTAATGTAAACGCTTTAAATAGATTTTTAAAATACAATGACAAATAAAATAAGAAAACATAATTAAAGTATTTACATGTTTTATTATTATCAAAAAGTTATTACTAAGGAAGATATCTCTAGAAGCTGTTTATTTTTGTTTAATGTGATGTATAGAAATACAGTTGACTTCCTTATTTAATATCACCACCAGTGTAAGATCTCCTTATTCCAGTGTTTATTTACTCTAAACCACTCTCTTTTGTGACATTAACCTTTACACCAGTTTCACTGTCTCATAAACTTGAATGTCTTCAATATTGACATATTTCCTCATCACTAGCTTTAGCCATGAAGCGGAGTTTGCTGCACAACTACAATATAAAGAACTCATTTTTATATTTAAATTTTTACACATTGTCCTTTATGCTTTTCGATGTTCATAGGAATTTTGCATTGTTTTATTTTGTAGCCAATTCGAAATTTTTATTAGTAGTTTGAGTACACAAATGTATTTTGGTTAAAGTAAATATTTTGTGGAATTTTATTGCTGCTTATTTAATTTATTTGCTGTATAATAATGTTAAGGTTTAAATTAAGATGTTATGCTCATCCAAAGACAAATGCCAGTTTATTTTTTAGACTTCTTCCGTTGGACTCGATTCAATTCAAATCAAAAAAATATATAATAGCTGTTATGTAATCTGTAAATATTATATTGCATTATTACTGGAAATATATCAGTTAGATTTGTGTCTGATTTTTTAGACTTAAAAGGCATAAGTTTTGTGCAGCAAATAACAGGATAAAGTAGGTTACCAAATACCAGTAACCAACAAAAACAACTATAGAAAACAACTATAGAATATATATGAAATCATGGTTTTAAAAATTTACATTCTATCATTTTAAATCCAGTTGGATATACTTTTATTTCTCAGTTTTGAAGTTATTGAGCCTGAGGCATTAAAATGTTTGTTCTTACAAAAAATTACAAGATTGAATTTTTTTATATTTCGTTCTCAGATACACTTTGTGGTATTGATCAACATACTGCAGTGAGCTTTTCTCATTGCAGATGTGCGAAGAAAAGTGAATAAATAAATATTAATAATAAAGATGCAATATAAAATGAAGTAAACAAATAATTTAACATAATTACAACATTTCAGGATATACTGATGTGATTGATGTAGGCCAATGGAATCACAATTGTAGGCTTGAAACAGAATTTACAAAAAAATATTTTTGAAAAATTCAAAAACTTTAAATTTTTTTGGGCCTAGTTATGGATTAAGCTGTGTTAAGAAGAATGTTATTTAATGATATGTTTTTTGTTTTCCAGGATCATAGGGTTGTACACGACATTTGTGATCGTGTTGCACTCATTTATCCGAGGGTTTTTCACAGGGATATCATTTAAAATCATGTTTGACGATATGCCAAATGTTGATCGCGTGCTCCAGGTATGCTGTTTAAAATCAATCTAAAATCTAGAAGGTTTAACAAAATTTTTAGAATATCTTCAGTAAAGTAGTTGAAATCAGTCTTCTTCTACTGGGATTTTGCTTTAAAATATGATTATTTATGGTTTTTTTAAGCTTTTGGGTTTTTATGGGCTGAACATAACATTTATTGAGTTGTAATCAAGTTCCAGGTCAAATCAATTTCAATTAAATCCAGTTGAAAGGTGCTTGCTAATGAAGTGAATAAAACAGATGTAACGTTTGAGTTGAAATTCAGTAGATAATTGGGTAATTTCTAAAATATCAAATGGATTTTTATGTTAAATATTATTGTGAATATTACATATTTCATTTTCTGAATTTTGTTTGAATAAAGCCAAAATTGTACACTCATTCAAATGTCTGGAAAAATTTAAAGTGGCAACTAAGAAAGTTTACAAAAATTATAAAAGTGAGAAGTCATTCCCTATAGTGGGGATTTCTTGTTTGTTGATATAGGTACATAAAAATTACATTTTCAATCAATCTTAAGTTTTTTTTAATCAAAATGTATTAAATGTTTTATAATTTCCAATTTTGTTTTACTTGATAAAGATTCAAATGCTTTCTTCTTCTATTCCTATTATAGGATAACTTAAATAACCTAGGTAAAAAAATGATAAAATCAAAATAAAATACTGAACTATCAGTACATGAAAAGTTTTTGTATTATTTTACACCATAGAAGAATAAAATTGTAAGTACTATGGTATACTCTACAACCATATGAGTAATAGTATATTTCATTACAAGGGGCAAAAGTGACGCTTTTTGTATGAGCTGAAGGTTTTCGACCGAGCCGCTAGGCGAGGTCGTAATTTGAGCGAGTAACGAAAAGCCACTTTAGACCCGTGTTATGAACTATATTTTTCGTCATACTGCTCAAAATATTGAGCTAACTACTTAAAAAACAAAGGTTTTACAGACAAAATAGTTTTTCGATTATGATCTTGCATTTTAAAATCAGCTGATTATCTGTCAATTGTTTTGATGTTATGTCAGCTGATGATAACGATTGATATATCGAAAGCTGTGTACTATCGATTGCAACAATGAATGTTTGAATCTACTGTTTCGTATCATGAATCAGACTTACTGCTAACATCGTTATGGCTCAGCTTATCTTCTCACTGAGGCAAAATTAAATATTTATTCAGCCTCTTGACCCGTGTAATGAACTATATTTTTCGTTATATCACTCAATACAACACTCTAACTACTTAAGAAAACCAATCTATTACCTTAAAAGATATCTCCCAAAGATGCTTCTATCTTGTTCTTGCTATTTAAAACAATCAGCTGATTGTCTGTTTCATTTGTGTTAGGTTAGATTGACAACAATGAACAACTATCGATGTATCGAACAAATTTAATAATCGATTGGTGGAATGAGCTAGTTGTACAAATTGATTAAACCGACAACAATGCAACAATGAAATGCAATTGATAATAATAATAATTGATAACCACTCTCGATTCAATCGATAGCTCACCATTGACGCTGACTTACATACGTTTGCAGTTTTAGTGCATCATAAACGAACAGCTGACGTCCTCAACATCAGCTGACTCTTTCCCTCCCTAGGGTGGAAAAGAGCTACTTTCGCCCCGCAACGCATGTATTGAAAACAGTCGTTTTTGCAGCAGTATGACAAAAAGTAATAATCCTTATACAGAATCTGGACTTCATCATCAGATATCCAACAGTGGGTAAATTTAGGGTCTCACATAAACCATATCAGCAGCCTGTAACTTATCAGATATCTGATAATGGGTGGTTTTAAGGTCTCACATAAACCATGTCAGCAACCTATAACTTATCAGATTTCCGACAATTAGGGGTCTGGAATACCAGAAATATTACATCGGTACAGTACTTTTTTGTATTTTCGTTCTTATTATGAGTTCGGTACTGGTATGGGGTACCTGCTGCAGTTTAAAAGGTTCCTCAAAAACAATTTGATTATACATTTAAAAAAAATTAAATTAATTCTAGAGGTTAAAATACCTTATTCCGTCAGTGATCTACTGTCAACCGAAGAGCCGGCTCTCCGGTTGACAGTAGATCACTGACGGAATAAGGTATTTAAATAAATAAATAAAAATGCCTTTATTTACAGCGTCCCTCAGTTATAAACTGGTTTTCAGGACAACTTAAGTCAATCTAACAGCAACAAAAAAAGATAAAAAACAAGACTTCAACAATACTATTTTACCTTATAAAAATCCTTTAGTTGGCTTTTAAACTTTGACAAAGAGCAAGATTTGAGGAGACCAGGGATATCATTGTAGAATACTGGATCGAAATAAGAAAAGCTTTTTCGGCCCAGTTCCAGCCTCACTCTGTGAAAGTGAAGCTTTCGATCATGCCGCGGAGCAACACGCTGCGAGACCTCATCCCGATACCGCAGCCTCTCACTCAGGTACTGGGGCTCCCTGAGCGCAAGGACTTTGTGAATCATGTAGTTGGTCATCAATCTACAGAAATCATCCATGCAAAGCATGTTAACAGCATCACGATACACAGACACACGGTCTCAGCAAGAATACATACCTCAGTGAAGAGTTCTGTATTTTTTTAATTCTCTGTGCATCATGCATCGTAATGCTGTTCCCATAGGCAGGGTAGCAGTAGTAAAATATTTATAGAACCAAAGACTGCATGAGCTGTAGTTTAACAGCTTCTGGCAACAAACTTCTGAATTGATACAGACCCCTCAGCCTACCGATGGTACGCTGGATAGTGTGTGAAACATGGTCTGAAAAAGAGAGGTCAGAATCTAGGACGAATCCTAGAGTTTTGATCTTTTTACAAATGGCCAAACTCTCACCGCCAATGCTGACCTCTACTCCACTATCGCTGAGAGCCTGTATACGATCTTGTGGCGCTAGATGTAGCACATTGCTCTTTCCTGTGTTTAGTTTCAGGCCATTTTCAGAGGACCAAGTCAAAATATTGTCCAGGTCCGAGTTAATCTGAAAAATGGCATCCTTCATACAATCAGGATCATACGACAACTGAAGCTGACAATCGTCAGCGTACAAATGTGGCGTGCAACTCTGAACACAAGAAGGAAAGTCAGATGTGTACAGGTTAAAAAGTATAGGCCCCAAACAGCTTCCTTGAGGCACACCTCTTCCTCTCAAAAGAGCAGTTGATATCTCACCCTTAAACTTTGTGACCTGCGTTCTGTCAGCTAAGTATGATCTGACCCACTCAACTCCTACACCAAAGCCATAATAATTCATTTTTGCCAGCAACAACTTATGATTGATTGAGTCAAACGCCTGTGAATAGTCGAGAAGAACTAGTGTGCTATATTTGCCCTTGTCTTTTGCATCAATTAATTCGCTAAAAAGGTTAACCAGGGCAGTACAAGTATTGTGACTCTCTCTAAATCCAGATTGTGTCTTGGGCAATATGTCCTTAAGTTTAATATACTCATTTATTTGGCAGGCCACAATCTTCTCAAGTATCTTTGAAATAGCTGGCAATATTGAGATGGGTCTTAATTGTTGGACTCCTTTAGGGGCAGCTGTCTTCAGGAGTGGATGTAAGATACTTGTTTTCCATTTGTTTGGAAACATCCCGCTTGTCAAAGATTGATTTATTAGATGAGTTATAGCCCCAATGGCATACGGACTCACAGCTTTTATCATCTGAATAGATATATTATCGCTACCATTTCCAGTAGATTTTATAGCATTCATTGCGGATTTAACCTCATTTTCCATCACATTCCTAAATCTCCAAGTTGTCTCAAACTCTCTCCTTATATTTTCATTAAAATGCCTCGTTCTGAGGTCACTAGCTTCACAACCTTTTCCCATTTCAGTAAAAAAACTGTTCATATCATTCACATTAAGATCATTTGAAATATCTTCATTTCTTTTGTCTCTTACTATGTCACATTGTTGTAGACTTTTCCACATGTTTTTCATGTCTTTACTGGAAGAGATAGCATCAGTCATAAATTCTCTTTTACTTTTCCAGATTAAGATATTTAGTTCGTTTTTCACGCTTTTATAGCTTTCCCAATTTGCACTGTCCCTGGATTTCCAATATTTTCTCCTTAGCTTGTTTTTTAAGGTAATCTTTTTCTTTATCTCAGTATTTTTCCATGGCGTTTTTTCCGTGTTATCTTCTTACTAACGATGGGGGCTTGTCTGTCATACACCATCAGAATGTTGGATGTAATAAATCTTTCTACATCATTCACGTCGTTAAATTGATTGGCGTGGTCCTAATCAATCTGAGCAATCTCTGTCACAGCACGTTCTGGATCGAATCGTGAGAAATCTCTATATGATATGATCTTTGCTTTCTTTCTTTCATTTGTGGACACAATATCACAATGAACAAGCTTGTAGTCCGTAATCTTCGCCCCTCTATGGCAGGGCCGCCGACAGACATTTTGAGGCCCGGGGCAAAGTATTGGAGTGAGGCCCCTCATTACAAAAATTGTAAATAAAAAATACCTTTTTCTGTTAAATAGCTAAATACGTAGTATCTGCTGATTACAAAATTAATTGTTTATCTAAAATGTTGTATATCTTAATTTGTTCAATACAAAACAACAACATCACAGGTCTGCAAAAAACTTTGGATTTATGAATTTAAAAATTCAGAACATTACAAACTGTAAAAGTAGGTCCAATCCTTTTAATACGACTACTGAATAAAACATAACTTTGGATTAAAAGCAATAAGACTAAAAAATGTATGTTCCTAATAAGCCTGTACTAGGGTGTAAAAAATTTTTCGCAACACTACACTAGTAAGTAGCCGATTTCCGCTTCCGTTTCAGTGTGGGAAGTCGCCGTTTACAAAAGAGTACGGCAAATATCAGCTGTAGTGAGGTAACAAATCAGCTGGAGTGCGGTAAAGAATTTGCATTGAGCATTTACCGCACGAGTGCGGTAAACGCTCAATGTTGCCAACTCAAGAAAAAAAGTATATCACACAATTTACATACATTATTATACATGAACACAACATACACATTTTAATTATGACGACCATATCTCAATTGTAACTAAATTGGTTTCCCAGGTTGCGACTACGTACAGTTAATAGCGATGAGTTAATAAAGAGCAGTATTATTTATTCAATTAATTCTTGCCGTTTGTGTGACGATAAGACGTATTCCTAGAAAGGCTTACTCGGTCGCTGAACAGCAGAGATAACGCTTTTTGTTATCTCCCCCGCACAGATAAATATAGTTTTGTTCGTATTTTGACTCCACAGTTTATTTAATATTTTTTAAATCTTTTACTTTTATAGAAGTGTTGTTTTTTACTTACCCTGTATATTTGTTGCTGGTAGTGTCGCGAAAACTATCGTATGCAACTCATCCGGGAAGGTGTTTACGTTGCTCGCACGTAAACATCTACTTCCCGCACTAGTTGCGTAATATACTATAAGAAACAGTTTTATGTCACTATACAAATTTTACACGGACTACCTAACTACTATAAACCAGTGTCTTTACTTGTTTTCCTTCTGTAGTCCAACTCCCATGATGCCTGTGGAGCGTGTGACGTCACCAGGACACCATTTTTCCGATTGTATCCTAGCCCAATACTATTACAATTGGGTAAAAGTATAGCCTAAATCGAAGGTTATCAATGTTACCATAACCATAACTACTCTCTGATTGGCCAAGATACTTAATTGTGCCAGCTTGAGGCTTCAGACAAGCACATTCTTTCGGTTTGCTGATGGCATCACGATCTGCTTAAATTTTTGTATTAGGAACCCTGTATTTCTCTGGACCTTGGTTCATACGTAGCTAAACTCAAACTCAGAGGAGAAACGAAGCTGAAGTTGTTAATCACTGGAAAAAATCTATGTCATGTATTGAGTCGTAAATGTTATTACTATTATTATTTTGTAAAATATACACTACGTATCTAGTTAAAGCTAGGAATCCTTTTCCTTGGTTCATCGTAGGCCTCTACAAAAAATGTTTAGTGATGAATTTTAGGGTGCAGACGATTAATATTGGACGATTGCTGAGCTTGGCACGGATTTAGTTAATGTGAGGTCTGGTGCAGGCCTAAAGCCGCGTTTACACTATACAACTTGTTTTATAAACTTTTGTATGTAAAACTTGTTTAGTAAATTTTTGTTTTTAAAACTCGATCTTGTTTGTTAAAACACGTTGTAGAAGAAAAGTTTATACAGTAAAACAAAAATTTCCTCTGATCTTTCCGACACGGCTCGGGAAACCTGCAACCTGTTGTAAAACACGATTTTGTTTGCTTTAAAATGCGCTTGTTGTACAACTTGTATAATTTTCATTGCTTTCTTAAACATGTTAAAACCAATTAGTATAATTGGGTGTACTACACAACTTTATAAAATAAGTTGTATAGTGTAGGCTGCATCACTTTTGCTCGGTTAAGAGGGATCCTTACCTACCCCAAAACATGCCTAAATCACGCTCCGCGCGGTGTCATTTAGGGCCAACAGTTTTCAAAATAAAATTCAATTTAAGATAGCATTTCAAAGAAAAAGAGTTGTAGAATGGTAATTGCTAACCCAAAATCGCTCATGTAAACGTATTCTGAAGATACATTCCGTTGAAGTTGACCAACTTTAACGCCATGTATCTTTTTAATGAGTGAGCATAAACGATTTTTGAGAAGCAATAAACACCCTGCAACTCGTTATCTTTACAATGCTCTATCTGAATAACTTTTATTTTAAGAATTGGAGACGCTAAATGACACCGCATTTACCCGTGCACCGGCTTGCGCGGCGAAAAGTGCACAAATTTAGCATGGGCTCTTATGGAGCCGCAGTTCCAAAAATCGCAGCTAGTGTCGCAGAAAAACGAAAACTGCCGTTGGTAGGGAACCCTCTTAAGGGTCATTTTGGAATTATCGCTTTTGCTCCATGGGTCGGCAGGTAGATTTGAGAACCGCCCGAAACATCGCTTTTGCTCCATAAGAAAGAGACCTGCGCTTCCTCTCCCCCACATTCTCTCTTTCACTCACCTCCAGGTTCTTACTATTAGAAACAGAGAAGCCTTTTGACACAAGATAAAGATTTTAGGCATTAGCATGGAGCAGAAAACCACGTTTGAGACGTAAGAGTATATTTTCGATGGGCGTCAAACACTACTTAAATAACCTAATTAGACTAAATTCAAATTTAGTATAGTTGTCTTCCTTCTCGATCTACAGTTACTTTGTTTTATAAAGCTGTTTTGGGACCAATATTGGTACCTATAAAAAGTAAAGTTGAAATCAATTGAAGGTTCAAGTTCACATTATTTTTAAGCTACATGGTTTACTTAAAAAAGAAGCAATCTGCACAAACGAAACAGATTGATTAAATCTAGTGACCGTGAATCTCATGTTCATGCCCAAAAGCTTGATATCTTGTGTTATAAGGCGTCCCTGTTTCTAATCGTGATTTGTTGTATAAAATAAATGAAAGATTAATAATATATAGTACAGTAGTACTATTTTATTTTGTAAGCTATTACTTTTAAACAATATTGTTTACTTGTCGTTGCTGTTACAATTGAATCAGTTTAAATTTTTTTCCATTATAAATATCTTTGTTTAGGCAAAAAAAAGCAAAGTTGCATATTCTGTTTGGATGGCAGTAATGAAGAAAGAACTTGGAGCTTGGAGGTGAGCGAAAGAGAGAATTTGGGACAGAGGAATCGCAGGCCCCTCTCTCGTGGAGCAAAAGCGATGTTTCCAAAATGACCCTTAACCGTAGAACAAAAGAGACACACGCATAGTGTAAACGCCGCTTAAACCTCGGGGGGCCCCAAACGAGATGTCAGAAAACCAAATAAAATTGTATCAAAATAAGACAAATGAAAAGTTTGGTAATTTGGATTTTTATACGTTTTTTAAGTACTAAGTTTCTTATGTACCTTCTAATACATTTCATTTTGGTCTCCTTCATTTACAACTCTACTATTTAATAATTCTAAAAAATATTCTTAGCTCAAAATGTGGCCCCCTTCCTTTTGAGGCCCGGGGTCTCCTAAGTATACAACAGTGTCTACTTGAACAGCTAAGTCAACAAAGAGAGAGTGAAATAAAGGCTCGAGGAGTGTGTACCTCAGATGAGGGGGCCTATATACTGCACTAACGCCAAGCCTCTTCCCCTTCAAGTTGATGACAACACAAAGAAGGTCAATGCCAGGGTCTACTTCTTCAGTTAGCAAATACTGATCGTATGCTAGACCATGTTTGATGTATAAGGCCACACCACCTCATCAGATCAGTCTTTCCTTACCATTGTGTACCCTGGTATATTGTAGTTGTCAGAGGGAGTGCCAGGGTGTAGCCAAGTTTCACCAACAGCAAGAACATCCAAGTCAAAGTCACACACAAGAGATCTCATCTCTTCAAACCCAGTATTGAGAGATCTCATGTTTAGGTGCGCGACCTTGAGATGCCTATTGCCCCCCCTCTCTCCTAGTTTGAATTTTAACCTCTAGAATTAATTCATATAGTGATCGGAGGCAAAAAACATCAAATATGAAAAATTAAATATATCCCATGTGTGGTAAATCAAAATTTACTCTTAAAAAACTATTGAGCCCCTTAACTTTATGAGGAAAATCTAACAATAGACTAGGCCTAATTATAGTCCGGTTGCTTAGGGCTTTATTTTAAGAACACCGTTACCGTGTGGATAAAAGCACCAAATTTGGCATGAAGGTACCTTAGGGTATACTAATCAATTTTAGCTTAGGAGCCCTCACGAATTCTTAAGCATCTCCATACACGGCACCACAATCCAAAATGGCCGACAAATGCAGAAATATATATATATCATGTCAATTTTTTTGAACGTAAAATGGCGTCGTGACACATCATTACAGACTAGATTTTCACGCTGATTACAATGCTGAAATCAGTTTTTGAAAATATGCATTTGTTAAAATGATATACTCAAATAAAAATTTAAACCTATACATTTCTTATGGGCGTTTTCTGACATATTTTAGCATTTTTATTATTTTTCTTATATCTCTCATTATAATTAACATATACAGATAGTTTTAGTCTTGTAAATATTTAGTGAAATGGCAGCTTTTATTTGAGATATTAATTATCAACATCGGACAAGTAACAGATGAGCTATGAGCCTCAATGTAACTTAAAAGTCAATTTTTAGGAAATTTGTTTTTAATTAAGTATTTGTATCTCGGGTTCCAAATTAGGTATTGAAATCAATTTGGTTTTAAAATACGCAGTGATACTTTGGCTTTTGTTTGATATATTGATACGTAAATTTGGTTAAGGTTTTAATGGATTTTAAGGCTCATTACGACATAAAGATTAGTTATTTTTAAATTTTACGCCTAATAGTGGTTTATATCTCACCACGAACATGTCCAAATTAAATGATCATAGTCTCAAAATAAAGCTGATATTTTATTGAGTCTTTTAAAAGCATTCAGAACTTTATACCTGTCCTAGAAATGGAGATAACAGTCTTTATATGAACAAAAATGTCTGAAAAATTCAATTTTATGTATGTTTTTGGACCGCAACTCACATGAAACGCAATCTATTAAAACAATTTATGACTCAGATGAAAGCCAATAGTCTACAGAGTCAATTAAGACCTTTAAGATTTTTGAGTCTTCTTTGGAACTAGAGAAATCCTTCAAGGACTGTAAAATTATTTAAGTAAAACGAATTTATGTTGAGTGAAAGCTCATGAGTCACTTAAACTTTAATCTGATTCTATTGAGAGTTAGCTCACTTGAAAGCTGATGGTTTACTGAGTGATTTAAGACCAAAAAGAACTTAATACCTTATTTAAAACCGGAGATATAGATGATTGATTAAAAAAAAAATACCGAAAATTTATTTTTAAGTTCATATTATGCCTTATAGCTCATCTGTCACTCGTCCGAAGTTGATGATTAATATTTCAAATGGGAGCCGCTATTCCACTGAGTATTCTAAGACTAAAACTAAGTACATATATTAATTATAATGAGAGATAGAAGAAAAACAATTTTAAAAAATGCTAAAAATATGAAACGCCCATAAGAAATGTATGGGGATGAATTTTCATTTCAGTATATCTTTTTAATGAATGCATATTTTTAAAAACGGATTTCAGCATTGTAATCAGCGTGAAAATCTAGTTTAAAATTATGTGTCGCAACACCACCTTTACATAAAAAAAATTAAGTTGATATCCAAAGTGGCGGATCCAAGATGGCGGCCGAAAATTATGATCCTGTCAAAATAAAGGATTAACCACTAAACAACGATATGCGTTGTTTTCAAGTCAATATCTAAAAAAATACATGTAAAAAATGCAGTGAAGTAACTTTTTTTCAAAAATGATCCCATGTTAATTGTGATTTTACATACCACATTCGGATTTTGGTGCCGGGTGTGGAATTTTTTTAAAATTCAAAAGGGCTCCTAAGCTAAAATTTATTAGTACACCATAAGGTACCTTCACACCAAATTTGATGCTTTTATCCGCCAGGTAACTGTGATTTCACTAAGCCACCTCACTATTATTAATAATAATATCAGTAGGCCTAGCATAAGGAATAAAAACAAGTAAATATCGTTAGAAATTGATTAGAGAGAAGAGAGAAAATTAATATGATATAGGACACACATATTCTACATACATGGTTAGCCTAATATTGATGAACAATAAAGATGTAACAAATCTCTTTAATTTGAATGTCTGAATAAAAATCAAAAAGGAAGTAAAAACTAGACCCCTTTTTTATTATTTGTAAAAAAATAACATTCTGAATTTTGGCCTATTATTATGAAAATTGAATGTAAGCTTATTTGTTTTTATATGACACGTCAAGAGGTTATATTTATCTTTGCCACATCAAAACAATATTTGTTTGGTTGTGTTACACTATTACCTGAATCAAACTAGTCTGGGAGGATAAAGTAGTTAATTTATTGTACAATTGGCACCAATAGTAGTTTATAAAAGAAATGCCAGCTTGAAGTCAAAAGAAATGTCAGCTTGAAGTCAGCTGGACATTGCAAGCACTGCTTTTTCAGGTTAAGTGATCTTGGTATTAACATAGACTTAACTGGAACGAATGATGAGGTTCTTGTCTACTGCAGCAGTGTACCCACTGTACCCAGTTGTTAGCACAACATATGGTACTGCGTTTAGTACCGTACTGATATTGATTTTTCGGTGCACCACAGACTCCTATCGATAATGGGTGATTTTATGGTCACACATAAACCATGCTTAGAAGTGTGTGTATTCAGTGTAGTAATTCCAAAAATTACAAAATAAAAGTTTTTATTCTGTCTTGAAAATAATTTCTGATAAGTAATTATATTGCCATATTAAAAAATTCGAATACAAGTCCTAAATAGGTCAAGATTGTTCAACTTTGACTATTTTTCTCACGACTTATTGAGATCTTGAGAAAAATAGTCAAATTTGAACACAAAGAAAAATTTTTTTATTCCCACATTAAGGAAAACTTCCATGAATGCAAGATCTTGTTTTAAACTGTAGTATGGGAAGAGACTTGCACCCTATAACAATATTCATTTCCTTATTAGAAATCTCATCTTTTTATTTGTCAAAATTAAATTAAAAGTGGTAAGTTAAAAATTGATTGATTGATTAGCAAAATTATTACATTGGTGATCAAATTAATGAAAAATACTAGTTTAAATACTCAAAAATGTAAAATAAAATAAAGATTAACAATTTTTAAAAATTCATCAAAAAACTAAATGGTACAAGTTTTTACATACCTTGCACTCCATGGGTGCACTGTGATCCCAGCAAGACAAGAACTGCTGCTGATCGACCTCAGCTTATATACCAAACCCTTGACTTCTCCCACATTGACCCATGACTTGTATCTTAGTTGAGCTATTTAGCTGTACATGCCTGTTCAAACAAACTAAGACTTGGATGCCACATATGGCGCTACATCAGTTAGAAACTATTTCTTTTTAAACAACAAAATTTTATATTTTTTTATAATTACGAAATTAGGTATGAGTTTCATATCTGATCTTCTGCCTATACAGGTTATGTTTACACTACTTATTGTTTATACGTTTTGCCAAGGTTTTGTAACTGAACTTCCCAATATTATTTAACATGGGCGAAGACCGAAAACTGAGTAACCTTTTGTTTTCGGTACTCAGTTTAGGTTTCGGTTATTTGATATCAACAGTCAACCTATCGTGTTTAACTCAACCGATGTACAGTTTCAGCAACCGTCAATAATGAATAAACATCGATAACAAACAATAACCGAAACCATTTTATTATTCGATTCTCTTACGAACAATAAAACATTCCAAACTTATATCATAAAACTGAAATGAAATTAAACATAATAAAGCTGGTCAAAAACTAAGTTAAAACGTTTATACAACTAACTAACTAAACAACATGCCTTATTTCTCATCATCCGCCATCTTGTATTAAAATACTATAGCTAAATACATATTTTCATAGAATGACAAAACAATCTATATGAAATACAATGGAATATGATGTCAAGTTCTATCCAACAAACAATACAACGCACTTCGACTATCAGTGGATCGTTCGATATTGTTTTCTTAGAAATCAAATGTTGAATCGTCTGTTATAGGAACGAACAGCAGAAGATCAGATATGAAACTCGTACCCAAAATCGCTATACATGTCAACAGCCTATAACTTACCTCTTGTTGCAGCTCTGTCTGGATATCTACCTGGTGAGAGAGAGCGGGGAGTTGGACCTGGAGGAGGATTTGTTCGCCAAACTCGTGTTCTTGTACCGGTCGCCGGAGACGCTGATCAAGTGGACTCGGCCGCCCGAGGAGATCCCTCCGGAGGAACAGGAAGACCTGCCGCAACTCCAGCAGTGAGCCGCCGGACACGGCAGCGTCGCGAGATGAAACCACAGTCCGTGCATTGCAGTTGGGATCGTGGATTGTATTGGTGTAAAATGAAGATATTCGGATGGGCAGACTCCCCCCCTCCGGTGTTTACATGTTTTTACTGTAAAAGAACATTTACAGGGTGTCTGTAAAAGAACTCCGGGGTAATGAGGCAAAATATGTTAATGAAGTAAAAAACTTATATAAACGTTTAATACATGATTGGAAAGGTTGCATTTTCAAGTTTTTTTTAGCAATGTAATAAAGTTAAATATGAGCCTCGTTAAATGTGAGCCACGCCACAAATCGTAAAGGTATTCCACCTTTTCCCATGTCATGGTCAGTATGTCTGGGGGAACAGTTGCCACACAATTGATTATTTGTTGCCTGAGATGGTCAACATCCTAATTATGTCAAAAGTTTTGTTCCACATTAACAGGTTCAGTTTCTCTTAGCCAAATAATGCATTGAGTCTTTAGTTGGAGTGTCACCATAGTTTGGCAATCCAGACAGCGATGATAACCAAGCTACTTTACTTCATGGTCAATGCTCCGCATCGCTGCCAGATCTTGATGAAAACATTCCTAATTAGTATGAGTAAAACTTGATGAGCTACTCTTTTCAGAGAAATTAACTACATTTTGCTTTCTTCTACAGATTGTTTTTAAGATGTGAATTTTTTAAATCCCGGAGTTCTTTTATAGACACCCTGAACAAAACCGCTACTAACTCCCGCGAGTTTACTGTATTTACATCTATCTTTATTGTATTGTGATATCCATTACAAAGGATGTGCTACCAGATTGTCATGGAGGGCAACTTAGGTTTCCTATCAATGTCAGAAAGTACTCGGAACTGATCATGAGGCTTAATGTGGTTCCCAGCAACTTGCTCCTCTTAAAATGTTTTTCAAGGAATGAAATCTTTCAGGAAAAATCAGGAATTTTAATAAAAATAAACAGATTACTTATTGTTTGGAGGGGCTCGGAATAATCGCTCAGAATATTCTCTAGCTGAAGAAATGCAAGATTAAAACATTTCATACCATTTTGTACATTATTTAGTATTAAGGTTTCCTCTTAATAGCTATATAGATTTTAACTTTTTATATTACTGTTTCTATAACATATGCTACTTAATCCTGTTGTACATTTTTTTCATTTCTCAGGGTATGTTTGTGTGTTTCAAGTGCTACTGTAATTATAATTCAAAAGTGTGTGCAAGTTCTCATCAAATACAATTTAATCCTTCTGTAGCCTTACGTACCTTGATACAAATTTAATAAAAGCTATTCTTAAAAGTGTGTGTGCTTCAGTCTTAAAAGTTTTAAATCAAAATATTGTTTTTGGATAACAATTGTTCCAGGTATAATCAAAATATTGTCTTTGGATAACAATTGTTCCAGGTATAAATGATCCTGTTATCGTGTAGAAGTGCATTTACTAAACTACAAGACGCACAATCATTTTAAATTGAATGTATGATTTTTACTTTTTATACTACATATTTGTCTTATAGAAAAACAAATCTTGTTGTATCTTTGTAGTTGTATTAAATAGAGGTGGGCCAATTCTTATTGCCCACTCCTAAACACTTTCAATTCTGGTGTTTTGAAAAAACTTCG
The DNA here is from genome assembly GCA_035578135.1 of Flexamia atlantica. Classification (NCBI taxonomy): domain Eukaryota; kingdom Metazoa; phylum Arthropoda; class Insecta; order Hemiptera; family Cicadellidae; genus Flexamia; species Flexamia atlantica. Next base: position 45,908,363 of record JAQJVK010000004.1, read on the forward strand.
AACTTGGTAATTTATCCAATTATGATGTTAAGGTCTATGCGCCGATATCATACTGTAGGTAAGGTATGGTCCGTTGGACTGCACTGCTTGATTTTCTTCTTCGTAGGAGTGATTTTGGCGTCTTGCCATTTTCAACTGCCATTCAGGCGCTTCTACAAAGAAAAAAATTGTGCAACCCAACCGACCACATCTCACCTTCAGTATGTGACAGTAATTTAGGTTTCTGAGAAAACCAATTTTTAATAAATCCTTGTAAGTCCTTTAGTATCACAATATTTTCTATATTATAATAATACCAAAATTAGAGTGTTATAAAGTGAATATTTAGTACTAAAACTTTAATAATGAAAATTAAGTAGTTAATGGGAAAACTACTTTCAGGGTGTGTTATATAAATAATAATAAATAAATATTGAAACCAAAAATATGTAAAATGTGACACACTGAAATAATAGAAAACAATTTTTGTTTTAATATATTTTACAGTAATTTAACCTTGCTTAGGACCAAGAAAGAGTGTTTACATAGATATTGATGTAAACCAGAATTGAGAATCAAAATATAAATTTGAAAGAAAATTGGAACTGAGGAGAAAGAGAATTGGTCCATCATTAAGTGTCCAGTGTTAAATCATAAAATATTTCTTTTATTAAAAAAAAACTTTTGTATCATAGGCGTCATTACTCTTTTTGTATATACTAAATCGTTTTATTTTTTTAATTTTGAGATATTTATTTGAGAATATTTAACTGTTGCATGTTGAGTTAGATCAATTTTATATCAATGTACTGGTTATTTTAATTTAATTTAGTGTATGATTCTTGATAAATGATCGGGTTTTTATATTTATTTATTTTACATTGTGAATTCAGAGGTGTATATTGCAGTGTGTATAGAAAATTAAGATAGTGTTATAATTGTGTAACCAAAGGTATTATAAATATTGTTTTGTGCATGTGCCTGTGTAACAAAAAAAAACCTTTATGTTGAAACTTATGTTACTGGTGCTAAAACACAATTAATTATTAATTAAATTGATTTCTGATCAGTGAAACTCTTAGTGAAGGTTTTGTGAATTATTTAAAATTAAATCGTATGTCTCAAAGATATGGTCTTAACTTGATGTATCGCTGCCTACATTGTGAAAATGTCAAAAACTGTGTTTGTACTCGTATTTGTAGGAAATCAATTCTGTTTTGTGTCTTTACTTGTAGATTAAGATTAGTATTGTTGTTAGATAATCAATCATAACATTTTCAAACAAGAAGTGAGTTTTAACTTTTTCAACCAATTACATTAATTAATATCATTTACCAGGACTGATTAATTATAGTTACCATTTTGTACACATTTTACGGTGCTTCATTTTAAGTTGAGAGATACCAGTTTATTTATAATTTTATGTTGCTCTGAAAAGAGTAAGTTTTTTACCTATAATTTTTATTATTGAAAGATGCTTTATAGATCCATTACCTTAAATTTATTGTGCTTATTATTTTCTATTAAACTTCTAGCTTGCTTTGATCTTTTTTTTGTGTTTTGAATTTCTTACACTGATTTAGTATTGGGTTTTGAATTTTTAAAGCCATTTATACTGCTGTTGAGAAGTTTTCAATAATTTTCTTCCCTGATTTGTGAACATGTCAGACATACTATTTTAAAATGTTTTCATTGAGATGCTGGCGTCTCTAATATAAAAACGTATTAATCCTTTAAAACACATGACTTAGAAATCAGAAATTAGGGTAGATTAAAACTCATTTCTAAAATGATTATGTGTTCTATCCAAATTTATTTACCATAATATCTTAGTGGCACTAAATACTAAGACTAATTGCACCTGATTGATGGATGTCCAAGTTCAGTGTTAGTTCCCTGAAATCTGCAAGTTATGTGAATTTTATTGTTAGAAAAAAAATCTAATTATTAATTTCAATGCAAATCTGTTGTGGTCTCATAGTGATTGTTAAAATCCAACCAAATATAACTTACATCAGTTGTGAAGCTACATCACATTTTTTTACCATAAATTTAGTTCACTTAGTAGTGAATAACATATCAAATTGTTTTGATTTCAATAGTGAAACGATCAACTAATTGTTGAATGACATTGAGTCTTCCAGTGAATAATATTACATTATCTGAGTAAATTCTCTTCCACAAAAACTTCCATTATCAGATAGCGTTTAATGATTCTATAACTGTGAATGGTTATTTAAACTAAGAACAACTGCTTTGAGAACTATCAAAGTTTGCCTTTTAAAACCACAACACTCTTTGTCAACTTGTAGTTTGTGTAGTTTAAATGTAAGGCGAACTTTTGACTTATGTGCCTTTTGTACGTGCTTTGCAGTCAATGGGTATACAAGTAAATATTTACATTTACATTGAAAGTTTAGTTTTATTTTAAAACCCTTCAGACCTTTAATAATTACTCGCTCAACCAAGATAGGCAGTAATTGTCAAGGCCTGTCATGCTCTCTCACAATGTGAGGATAAATGTTTGATTCAACAACAATTATTTTTTACAGTATAAGGAAAATAAGCCTTTGCATTTGTAATGTTGATATTGTGGAGTCAATATACAACTTCCTACATTTTTAAAAGATGACATTTAAATCTTAAGAGGAAATAAGAAACAGATGATATTTACTCAAAGCCATAGCCAGGAAAAGTTTTTTTTTGGGGGGGGGGGGGTTGGGCTCTTTGATTACAGGAAGTAAAAAAATAGCTTCCTAACCTTTAATTTTAACACAATCTCAACATTTTTGGGGAGGCTTTGACCCCCTGATCCCCCATTGGCTACGGCCTTGTATTTACTTCTTTTTTGTGTCTTAGTTTTTTGGCCTTGAAGTTTGAACATGAAGCTAAACATTTATTTGAAGTAGACTAGTCACATTGGACCTTAAGGTTCAAACTTACTTCTTACTTCTTGGTGCGTGCTTCCAGCTTCTGGTGATGCCGACCGCACGGTGTCTCTCGTATACATGGCTTGCCAGTCTCCAAATGTTGGGCTCAGGATTCTTTTGAGAGAGCAATCAGGTTGGAGTCTTCTCTTCAGCTCATCTCTTGCATCCATCTTGCTGGTACAGTGCAGGAGGATGTGTTCTAGGGTCTCTTCTTCGAGATGACAAACGAGGCACAGGGGTGACTCAGTTAGGTTAAATCAATAGAGATAGGATTGTGTAACTATATGTCCTGTTCTGGCTCTTGAGGCGAATGATGCTACTGATCTGGGTAAGTTTATGTAAACTTCGGTGTTGTTGGGCTCTTCAAGGAGACCATAAAGGTGGCGACCAGTCGGTTCATCCTTCCATCTCTCCACCCACCTGTGTCTTAGAGTTTTGTGAGCTGTGGCTATGCAACTGGAGAGAGTTGGCTGTTTAGGTGGTATTGGATGCATGGCGGTGGCTGCTTTTGCAATTTTATCAGCTTTTTCATTTTCATGCAGTCCACAGTGACTTGGTATCCATTGGAAACAAATATTTTTGTTCGCAGTTAGACTTAGGAGATGAAAAATTTCTTGTATTCTTTCATAGTAGTTTGAAGGCTTATATTGTTTTAGAAGCTGCAGTGCACTTTTTGAATCACTGAGGATGCATATGTTCTTACTTTCTACACTTATACTGAGGGCAGCTGCTGCGTTAATGGCAAGAAGTTTGGTTTCAGTGCTTGAGCATGAATTTGCTGGAACAAAGAAGGTGGTGTTGGAGTGCTCTACAAAATAACCGGCACCAGATTTAGGTCCGATAGGGTCTAAAGATCCATCAGTGTAGATTTTATAATGATTCTTGTATTTTGTGTTTATGACTTCTTCGACCGCAGCTCTTTGTGCTTCAGCGGGATCCTTTTTTGATGTGAGTCCTGGAAGTTATAGTTCAATTTTTGGAGGTTGAAAGTTCCAGGGTGGAACGCTGTTGACTGTTGGGTACGGTATCGGATGAATGTTTGGTGTGTTTTTCGTTATTAATGTTGTTTGGAAGGCAAAAGAGGACTTGCGATAGGTTTCTTGTAGGTTTAGTCTTAGAGCTGGATTTGATGAGGGGACTGCAGATATGCTGAGGAACTTGTGCCAGATTGCTTTTTGAATGCATATGTCAAGAGGTTCGATGTTCAACTCTATTTCCATGGCTCGCATAGGGGTTGTCTTTGAGCATCCCAGGCAAGTTCTTCGTGCCGAGTTTTGGATTACATTTAATTTATTTATATGTGTTTTTACTGCGGAGCCCCATATTTCTGCTCCATACATTATCTTAGATCGGATGAAAGATATAAAGAACTGTCTTAGTATGAGAGTATCTGCTCCCCATGTCTTGCTAGCTATAGCTTTGAGTAGATTCAGTCTTTTTGTGCACTGTATCGAAATATGTTGCAGATGGTTGTTCCATAAAAGTTTGGGATCAAGAATGATTCCGAGTAATGATGGGTTTGGGTTGTGCAGTACTGGCTTGTCTTTGCATTGAAGTTCTGGATTGAAATTCTTGAGGGAGTATTTTCTTGTAAAAAAGGTGGATTCTGTTTTAGTTGAAGATATCGACATGCTCCACTTTTCAGTCCATTCAATGAGACTGTTAAGAGCCATTTGGACTTGCTGTGTAGATTATTTTGGGTCTTTATCTGAGCTCCAGATTGTTATGTCATCGGCATTGTTACGTCATGCAGCCGTCTGTTGTGTCAGGCATATCATTTAGGGCAACATTGAACAGAGTCGCGCTCAGTACGGATCCTTGTGGAACTCCACTATAAATTGAAAGTTCATTTGAGAGGGTGTCGTTTACTTTTGTTTTAATTTTTCTAAGCTTCAGAAAGTTTTGTAGGTACTTAAGCATTTTACCCCTGATTCCAATGAGAAGACAGTGTAGCAGTACTGTAGAATGGGGTATCTTGTCAAAGGCTGCTTCTAGATCTACCATCACTGCTACTGTCGTTGAGTTTGCTGAAAAAGATGTGTAGATCGACTCTGTGAAGTGCAGAAGAGCGTCTATTGTTCCTCTTCTTGGTCTATATCCAAATTGTTTTGGATGTAACTTTTTGTCATTTTCGAGTCTTTACACTAGTATCTTGTTGACTAGCCTCTCCATTAGTTTTCCAAGGCAGGATGTTAAAGAGATAGGTCTATATGATTCAGGTAGGTCTGGGTCTTTTGTTGGTTTCAAAATTGGTATGATGGTGGCTTTTTTCCATTATTGTGGGATGTTGCCTGAGCTCCAGATGTTATTGAATTGAATGAGTATTTCTTTGAGAGACTGCTGTGATAGGTTTTTCAACATGGCATTATGTATATTGTCTTCTCCTGGTGCGCTGTTTGGGACATCCGCTAAACCTTGCAGGAGTTCATCCAGTGTGAAAGGGGTGTCGGCAATGTCGGTATGCAATGTGAGGAGGTCTAGATTACAAGATAAATATTGTTCTTCACGAGTGAGAGTTTTTGGAAAAGGAATTGCTTTTGCTGACTTTTTGGCATATTCAGTGTTAAGTAGGTCAGCTATATCTTTCTCATTTGTGAGCATTAAATCATCTTTAGTTTTGATGTGGTTGATTGTATTTGTATTTTTTCCTTCAATATTCTTAAATCTTTTCCATGCAGTGGATGCTGGTGTGTTGGAGTTGATTGATGAAACAAACTCTTTCCAGTTGGTTCTCTTTGCTTTCAGTACTTCTCTTCTGAAAACTGCGTTTGTGCGATTGTATTCAGCTCTACTTTTTGAGTTCCTTCGTTTCATCCATTTTCTTCTGGCTCTTTGCCTATTCTTCCTAAGTTCTGTTAAGGTGGCAGTCCACCAAATGTTCATCGGACATGTCTTAAGGTTCAACCTTAAGGCACCTTAAGGTTCAAATAAAATATTAAATATTTTTACTAATTAAGTTTGAAAACTAAGGACTCTTTTTTCATTTAAAGTATTTATTGTGATATGTTTCGTCTCTTGGGTGAAAACCAAAGCAATTATAAACTCAAAAAAGATAATATAAAAAAGCTGGTCACTGTTTTGTATGGGAAATTTTTTTTTCATCCAAGAGTCATTTTTTACTTTTTCCCCCTTATGCTTTGTATAAGGAGAAAGTATTCCTTAGTATCGTCAAAATTTTCGAATTTGAGTTTTTAGTGGATATATTTGTTTTAGTTTTTAGTGTTCCCTTAATCCAAAAAGTGGTTTTCGGAGTGGTGTGTGTGTGTGTGTGTGTGTGTGTGTGTGTGTGTGTGTGTGTGTGTGTGTGTGTGTGTGTATGTAAACAAAGCTAGAGATGACACCATGAGTCTGATGTTCATGAAATCTGGCATATAGATATAAAACTATGATATCTCCAGGAATTTTTTCCTTTTTTTTGAATTCTTTTAGGGTATTTACCCCATACAAACCCATAAAAGATGACCAATATCCAAATTTCTCAAAAAGGGCTCTAACGATTTTGATAAAAATTTCATAGTTTTTAGTCCTTAAGATGACAAACAAAATGACACCACCTTGATTGTACCAGTATGTAAAAATTCAGGTTCAGATGTTATGGGAGTTTAAGTATTATTGGAAGTATTATTATTGTAGTTGTTATTATTAAAGTATTATTCTAGTTGTTCCAAAAATTCATATTTTTCAAATTTCACAAAATCTGTAACATCTAAAGATAATATACGTGCAACCATTAAATTTGGCTTGAAAAATTAAATAATCCAGTATTTTGAATTATTTAATTATTTATAATTCTATTTGTGGAGATAATTGATATTTTCATTTCACGGTAAACGCAGTACGTTGTCCAATATTATTCTTATGGCAAATATTCAAAACCAATAACTCCGATGATTGCTAACCGATTTTGATAAAATTTGGCATGTGTTTGTGAGATAATTAATTTTTTATTTGTATTTTATCAAATATGATTTTTGGTTTTAAATGACGAAGGGAGAAAGTATGTGTCAGTTTCCTGATACTGTTTATTTAATCATAATATGTGGGGGTTTGGTCATGAGGAATAGATTGGAATTTGTTACACGACTGGGAAAATCTGGAAAAAACAAACGTGGTCAAGATGATCTTTTTGGCTAAAGTACACATAATATTCTCCCTTGATATCCTTTTGTTGTCCTTATTTATGTATTTAAGTATTTTAAGGTTAACCTCAATTATTTTATAATTATGATTGTCTTGAAGAAAACGTTTGGCAGAGTTGGATTTCATTGAGGTAAAGTTGTTGCTTCTTAAAGCTGTAATAGTTTTTTTAAATGTAAAGGATCTCCCAGTTAGACCTTTATGAATACATATAGTTAACATTTGACACCCATCCACCTTAACACATCACATGATTTCTTTTGTCAACTAAAATCCTTATAACTGTGGTTGGTTAAAAATCAATGCATTTTTTATTTTAGTTTGTAAACATCAATATTCATCTTAATAAAACCTGGATCTTTCATTCAACAGTACATATACTGTAACTTTCATAATACCTTCTATACTTTGTTTGCAGTATAGTTACATAAGAGTATTTCTTAATGTTTGCAGAAAATAGAACAATAAGTTTCTTTCAGTATATGCATTTTTTCTTAATTTTAGAGTTACATCCAATCATCAAATTTTTTGGACATCCGAATGACTGTGATCCCTAATTAATTTGGATAATCAAAGCTCTACTGTTTCAGAAATTTCCTGATTTAATAACTTAGTTTTTCAGACTCATTTGCGTAACTCAGATGTGTTTGCTACTGTCAGCCGATTGTTTCAGGCTCATCGGGCTCTACGGTCTGTTTATTGTGTTCTTCAGCCGAACCATTCGACCCATCACACGGAACATGGCTTACATCGTGATGTTTGATGACATGGACTATGTCGACCGGGCACTTCAGGTGAGCCTTCTACTGTTACTGATAATTGCTACATGATTATCTTTATAATAAAAAATAGTCAAGCATGATTTTTATGATCCCTTTTTCTCAGCTTGACGACACTTTAGGAAAAGGCTGAGCACACTGACTGTATTTTCCTGTAGATGTGCATAATCCCATTGTAATTTACTATAGTTTTTGAGGCTAGTAGAAAAATTAATTTGAAAATATAAAAAATTAACATGGGCCTTATGAGTTGCCATGTTGGTTATGGTAAACAACAAAATGTTAACAAATGTAAGTAGTCGCATGTTTTATTGAAGCAATGAGTAAAAATTGAACCCAAATATTTTCTGGTTGAATTTTTATCAGCGATCTCTATTTAGTTACCAGAGTGCAACCCCATGATATCATGCCTGAGCTTTGCCAAACTACTAAGGAAGTATACCAGAAACTCTGCATTGGCCAGCAGATAAATAATTATAAAAATAATATCCCTGTCACATCAGACCTGCACACTCAGTAAACTTCCATGGGATTTATTTTATATATGGAGCGTTCAACATAATATGCTAGGAAAAGTATTGTTTGAATATGCTTTGTAAATAATATACTAAAAACATAACTTTAATCATTCATGAGCTTTAAACATGAAGAAAATCGACAAGGGGATCACATTGGTTTTCATTAGTAATATAAATCCTTTTATGAACTGGACCCGTAAAATATTCACCTGAAACTTTAAATACAGTCATATGTTCAAAGTTTTATTTTAAAAATTCCCTACATTATGGTAAATGTAATGATTTTGGGTAATTATAATGCAACTTTAGGGGATTTTTCCCTTGAAAAAGGGTAATTACACTCAGTGGTGTACCTTGGATGTGTGGCGCCCATGGCAACATTAAAAAATGGCGCCCCTAAAAAGAACCCCAAGAACCCCCAAACCCCTCGAAATTGGCATTTTCCCTCATCCCAAGAAAAGTTGAAGTCGTTTATGACAAAAAATGTGAACTTGAAATATTATTCAACCAAGGATTTGAAATTAAGATTTGTAAAATGCCAATTTGAAATATAAATTGAAACATGTATAATACTATACAACCCATAATCAAAGGTCAAAAAACACAAAATTAAAATAAAAATTCGTTATATTTTACAAAATATTTAATCCAAGATAAAATGAACTTGTGTAGAGAACGTGTATTAAAATTATCATACTTCTGTTATTATAAGCCTTATCTACCTAAAAGCTTCTTTCCTATTAGCTTTGATTTTCACAAAATTATCAATTAATTAATCTAAGTTAAGTTTTGCTACCTCCTCATGTTCAATAGATAAAATGACTAAATTTGATAAACGTTCTTGTCCCATTGATGATCTTAGATAATTCTTGATGAGCTTTAATTTACTGAAGCTTCGCTCACAAGACGCCACCGTAACAGGAAGTGTTAAGTACACTCGAAGAGCAATCTAGATGTTTGGATAAATATCCTCTAAAGACAGCTCTTGAATCTTTTTGACGATATCAAGTGGAATTGCTTTTTCAAGATCGTTGATGAGCAGTGGCGGATCCAGAGCATGAGTTCGGGGGGGGGGGGAGCAAGTAGGATTACGAGTGTGACCTGCCGGGGGGTCTGGGGGTGTGGGGGCCCTCCCCCGGAAAATTTGTGAAAATTTGAACTGAAAACTCGTGTTTTTAGACAATCTAGAGAAAAAAATTTTTCAATTTAAAACTACATATTTTTATTGGATTTATTTATAAAAGTATACTTGATTAGGTAATTAGGGAAATAAAAAAGTTTTTGAGTCGAGCCTTCTTTTTCCTCCCTTAGCATAACGCTCAGTTACATTATCAACATTCACCTCAATATCACGATGTATGTATAAAAGACATAGTCCGTTCAACCCCTCTTCAATCATTCTTGTCCGTGAGTTCCGTCAAGAATGTTTCTTGTGCCGTTTATCAGCGACCGGCAAATAACTCGCGATCGTTTTTCACAGCCGATCGCGAGTTCCGCAAAGCTACATCGGCCATTTATCCGCGATCGGCTGATATGCGCTATCATATTTCGCGGCCGTTCACGAATTCCAGGTGTTACGTCTGAATTTCAACAAAGTTTATTTAGCCGTTCACCCGCTACTAACAAATACGCGCAATCTTTATCGCGGCCGATTGCGAGTTTTGCAAAGCTACGGTTACCGTTTTTATTCGCGATCGGCAAATACGCGCAATACTTTTGGCGGCCGATCGCGAGTTTCTTAAAGCTGGATTTGCCGTTTATGCGCGATCGTTTTTTGCGTCGGATCGCAATTTTCGTGAATCTACACTCTTGTTGCGATTGCTAAAACGATCCCGCCCCCAACATTTCCCGAAGATAATTCATATCCCGCCCAAAAACCGGGAATTTAATTTTCCCGAAAATTTCCCAAAATTTCGGGGACCGACCATCCCTTATAATATTTTTACTCAACAATAGTAGGCTATATTTTTCACTTACCAAGAATATATTTGTCACAATTACATACGTCTATTGAGAAATTACCAGAAACAATAACGAACTTATGCAGGAAGATGTCAACAAATCTGGCGCCCTCGTGCTCTAATAAAAAAGTTCATGGAGTAAGAAATTTCAGCTTATGAAATTTATATTATTTATACACGACCACATTTGAAAACAAATTAAATATTTTTTTAATGAATTAGTAATTAGGCTATCATAATTTTTACACACGATATTATTTTGATTTTCAAATATTTTTCAGCTATTACTTTCTAAAAAATTACTTTTGTGCTGTGCTCTGTTGCGTCATCGTCGGCCGCCCTCTAAATTTGCGCCCCCCTTGCTCTTGCGCCCTTGGCGGGGGCCACTCCTGCCAACCCCTAGGTACACCACTGATTACACTGTTTTGAGTGTAAAACAGAAAATAATTTAGGACAACATACTGTGTTTAGCACATTCAATATGTAAGCAACAGATTGATGTAGAATAATAATTCAAAATGCTAAATTGTTTATTTTTTAAGCTGAATCCAATTTTGAGAATTAAATTTATATTAAATTAATAAAAAAATATTAAATCCTAAAAATAAATTTTATTTAGTTAAAAAACCCTACTTATAATTAACCAGTCATGCTGGTTTTCATACTCAAAGTAATAAATGTCGCTCTACACGTATGTACCAAATTTCATTGTGATCGGACCTTTTGTACGAAAGTTATCGTGCCTACGGACAGGTAATATATATATATATACCGGGTGTCCCATAATAGTCCCCCCCCCTAACTTTTTCCTATATTTGTTCAAATATCAATTCCACACCACCCCCAAACATGATTGGATAGTTAATACTTCATTTTGAGGGGGTACCCAATTTTAGCCGCCATCCTGGATCCGCCATATTGGATCCAAAATATTTTTTTCAAATGTTAAAGTGGTGTTGTGACACATAATTTCGAATTAGATTTTTTCACTGATTACAATGCCGCAATCCGTTTTTTAATATCTCAAATGGTTCTCAAGATATGGGTACTTTTAATTTGTTTATTTTCAACCAATTTAAACATTACAAATTGATAAAATAGGCCCATAACCACAAAATAATGATAGATAGTGACAAATAACCACCATCAGTCATTGTTGAGCGATTTACACTTAAATTTTGCCACTTACTTACTTACTTACTTATGTACTTAGTTGCGCCGTCCGTAGGCTCTTCATGAGCGGTAGACAGGTCAATAGTGCCAACTCTTCCGTTAGCCACTAGGTAGGGTTTAGGAATGGTAGGGTAGGTCTAGTTAGATATTCACAGGCCGGGGTACAAATGTTAAAATGATCTAAAATACTGTCTACATTATAGAAATTATGAAAAATGAGGTAATTTTTTAGAATATCTCTGAATTTATTTAAGCTGACTATTTCTGATACAAAAGATGGAAGGTTTTGGAAGAACTTAAGACCTAAATACAATGGTTTTTTTTTCAAACAATGAGAGTCTATGATATTCGGAGAATTTATTTTTGTGCCGGGTATTGTAAGAGTGGGATCTCTGCCCATATGAACTGAGATTCTGACTTTTAATATACATAATTAATTCGAAAACAAATAGGCAAGGAACTGTCATAATACCTGTTTTTACGAACAAATCGCCACAGTGTTCCCAAGGAGGTAGGCCATAAATTGATCTTAAAGCTTTCTTCTGGAGAATAAAAATCTTTTCTAAATGGGTTTTGTAGCCTCCCCAGAGTACTATGGAGTAAGATATGTGAGATTCTATCAAACTATGATAAACTAACTTTGACAAATGTAAATGTTTTAAACTTTGCCACTGTAAATGTTTTGGCCGCCATCTTGGATCCGCCATTTTGAAATGAGGTAAGTTATTTCAAATATGAAGTTGGTATTGTGACCCATCATTTCAAACTAGCTTTTTACGCCGAATCGAATATTGCAACTCGTTTTTAATTATAAAGTTTTGTTTTCAAGATACAGTAAAACCTCACTAACTCGACTCTCGATAACTCGACAGTCTGTATAACTCGACACTTGAACAGCTGACAGAGAATCCTCAATTAAGCATTTTTATCAGAACATTCAGTTTTGATTGTTGAGTATTTGACATTTCTTCAAAGATTGTTCACCCATTATATAAAAATACTAATGTAAGTGATAAATTTATATGTGAAGCTAATATTTGTTTTCTGTTCATGTATTAAAACCCATTGAAATTCCAATGTTCTGGATAACTCGACAACCCCCAAACTTGACAACCTCTGGGTCCACAAATAGTCGTGTTAGTGAGGTTTTACTGTATTGTCATATTTCTAATAAAAATCTCAAAAAATATGAATTTTTCAAAAACCAAATTTTATAGCTAAAAACGGGTTGCGACGCTGAATTCGGCGTAAAAAACTAGTTTGAAGTGATGGGTCACAATACCAACTTCATATTTGAAATAACTTACTATTGAGAATAAATAGATTTTTGACCTGGGATGACCATATTGACTTTGTTGTTGGTAAATTGAATTCAGGACTATATGTTTTAAAACAAATGTATTTTTTGAGTTCAGCAAATGTTTTAAAATCTCTTTATTACTCACATATACAGTCACATTTAGCGTTTGGTATAGCAATTTATGGAGCAACTAGTAAAAAAAATATGGATAAATTGTTGAAAATTCAAAAAAAGGCTGTAAGAATTCTTTTAAATTTGAAACAAACTGATTCAGTCCGAGAACATTTTAAAAACTTAGGGTTTCTGACTGTATATGGACTTTACATATATGAATCAATTTTATTTGTAGTAAATAATGAACAGCTCAATAATAAAATTCCTAATCATGGCTATTTTACTCGAAATAGAGAAAATTTAATTACTGATCGGCATCGCTTAGAACTTTTTAAGACGAAGACTGTATATGCGGGTAATAAATTTATAAACTTTCTTCCAAATTATATAAAAACTGAAGTGAATAAAGTTAAATTCAAGACTGAACTAAAGAAATACATCACTGGGCTAGGTCTGTACAGTTTAGAAGAGTATTATACTTCAATAAAGAACAAATAAAAAAGAGGGATGTAAGAAAAAGGGGACTCTATATTATTATTGTAATTAGATTTTATTTATATATTGCATAATGACTTTGTCATACCCTTGTACTTTGACACTATTCTTTGTACCAAGATGTACTATATTACAATGAATAAAGAAATTTTGATTTTGATTTTGATTTTGATTTTACCTCATTTCAAAATGGCGGATTCAAGATGGCGGCCAAAAATTTACATTGGTAAAAGTTAAGTGTAAATCGCTCAACAATGACTGATGGTGGTTTTTTGTCACTACCTAGCATTATTTTGTGGTTATGGGCCTTTTTTATGAATTTGTAATGTTTAAATTGGTTGAAAATAAATAAATTAAAAGAACCCATATCTTGAGAACCAATTGAGATATTAAAAAACGGATTGCGGCATTATAATCAGTGAAAAAATCTAGTTCAAAATGATGGGTCACAACACCACTTTAACACTTGAAACAATTATTTTGGATCCAATATGGCGGATCCAAGATGGCGGCCAAAATTGGGTACCCCCTCAAAATGAAGTATTAACTACCCAATAATGTTTGGGGGTAGTGTGGAATTGATATTTGAAAAAATATAGGAAAAAGTTAGGGGGGGGGGACTATTATGGGACACCCGGTATATATATACATATATATATATATATATAAATGAATGAATGAAAGGTGGTTTTGGGGTCTAGAGGCATCAAAATGAAAAGTTATGGTGGTCCCGTGCTTAAGTCTTACCATGTCGCCTACGTTAATAGCTACTTCCCTATACGGGGAAATCCACTAAAATTATTTTGATTTTGATTTGGTTTGTGTCTAGCTCTGCCTGGACATCTACCTGGTGCGGGAGTCGCGGGACTTTGTTCTGGAGGAGGATCTGTTCGCCAAACTGATCTTCCTGTTCCGCAGTCCCGAGACGATGATCCAGTGGACCCGGCCCCCGGACTGGACCTACGACCAGCGGCGCGCTGTGGCCCCCGTCGCCTCCAGTCCCGCCCCCCGGACCCTGAGCCGCCGCGACTCCGACAACACGCGACACTAGGTAGCCACTCCGGACGTTCGCGCTTCGTATCGCAAACAAGTTTAATCTCAGGCTTTGCCGAGTCTTTTATGTCGTCTGTAAAGTGTCTTATAAACTTTTAGGTAATTGCCGGACATCCGTGCTTTCGTATCGCCAAAAAGTTAAACCTCAGGCTTTGCCGAGTCTTTTATGCCAGCTGTAAAGTGCCATACATTTTTAGGTAATCGCCGGACATTCGTGCTTTGTATCGGCAAAAAGTTAATACTCGGGCTTTGTCGAGTCTTCTACGTTCGCTGTAAAACGTCTTATAAACTTTCAGGTGCTCGATGTGCTTTCTTATCTCCGATGTGATTTATCTCCAAGCTTTGTCAAGTAAATTGTGATCGGATACAGTTAATTGAAAATAATTGTTTATCCTTGTATTTGAAAGTGAACTGTGTTACCTCTGCTCCGTCCAAGAAATTCGCTCTCATATTTTAAAACAGGTTTGTTTTAAAATATGAGGTTTGTTTGTAGGGTCTTCTTCATCGATTATAAAGCATACGACAAACTATGATCAATAGCTTGGAATCACAATGGTTTTATGCTTGTATTTAAAAGAAATATGGATAACTATTTGCAGTTCCTAATCTATATGCCTTTGAAGAAATTCCTTAACTTATAGAATTTTTGATATGTGTTTGTAAGGAGAGTATTTAAACACCCTTTTATCTGCCTCCTGATCTTTATTTGTTTCTCCTAGGAAAATTGTAAGGGTTTTCAATAATTGTGTTGACAATAATTCTATCTTAATAACAAATTTCTAGAAAGCTACTTTGAAAAAAGTTAAACTTCAATAATTTGGAGCGTTCAGAAGCATGTTCAAAATATAGTTAGAGTTAAGAGCTCCAAAGATTTGCAACATCATGGTCTGAATTTCACTAAATAGGTATCTAGATGTATGCCTTGTTAATAAAATATAAGGTGAATAGTACTGTGAGTGTCTTAAATGTTTTTCAAGTTGTAAATTTCATGACGTAAATAGGGGAGTATTAGTTTTTTTTCAGTTGTTATTGGAAAATTTTCAGCTGTTATTAATAATACAATTCTTTTCAGCTAGACATTTCTTGTCATTACAATATTCAGTCATTAATAAATTTTTGTAAATACTCGTACTATACAGTATTTGTTTTAAGATTGCATGGAAGCTTATATTATATTATTAACTAGTTTAACAATCTAGTGTATATTTTATCCTTAATTTGTACATATTATACCGGTTTATGTGTATGTATTTTTACAAATTTTGTATATCAATAAAAATGTTACTGAAAGTACATATAATTGAGGTTTCTTTTAGTTGAGATACTGGAAATCTGTAAATGAAGTTTATTTTTGTTTAGAAGTGTTAGTGTACAATTCAACCCTTAAATGAGAAACCTCAACATAATAAATCCATTGACAACTTATAACTTTTTTTAATCCCCTAGATTGTCCTTTGTTTGAAATTCATTGTTGGTGATGGTGATTTTATATTTTGATTTAGATTTTTGCGGGCATTTGCCATCACTGTTTAGTAAAAAAAACAAGCTTTACAATCTACAATAAACAAGTTTCACCAGGTGAGTGAAACTTGTTTTCATTAATCAGTGATGGTAAATGTAAAAAAATACCCTTAGAATGTGCTGTAAGAGATAAACAGATCTTGAAATTATTAACATCTTGATAAGACAGTTTTATTCAGTCCCCTCTGATTTGTTACATCAAGGTAACACTCTATTTACACTGGAGGAAGAAAAGATCAAACCCTTAAGAATTTAAATTAATAAAGATATTGCACAGCGTCCTGTTTGGAGCCTTTAAAATTGAAAATTTTTTATTTCTATGTAGGACCATTCCATGTTAAAAGGGAGATATGTGTAAATGTCTTTTATTTTAATAAATTGCTTGATTTTAATATAAAAAACTTCTTATCAATCTTTTTAATGAATAACCCCAACATTTTATTGGGTATCATTGAGTTTCAATATATAATATTGGCTTTAGTAAGATAATATTAATAAAAACATTTAAAACCCCAGCATTTTATGATGATAATAAAATTTATGTCATTTTTTTCAGGTTAGCTGTTATTTTCGGTTAATTTTCACTAGGGGATTAGAATTTTTTATATTGAACAGTATTGTTAATAAGCACCTGCTACAAATATGTTGAGTTGATTTAAATACCAAAAGGAAAGTATTTCATGTACGTAACAAATTAAAGGAATCATTTCCCACTCAAACTGGTTCTATTCTTTCTAAAAAGCATATCAACTTAAGGTTACAAGACAATAATCATCAGTTAGATGTAGTGATTTTAAATAAAGTGAAATACACTGGGTTTTAATTGCTAACCCAGGGTGTGGTGTTAGCAATTAAAACCCAGGGTGTGGGCTGGGTGTGTGGTTGACCACCTTGTCCCAAATGTAACACTAAGTTCTTCCTACCTTGGCTCAATAGCGCAATTGCTCCAAAAATTGCATATTTAAAAAAATTATGTCAGGCTAAAAATATTTTTGAGGAGTAAATAAAAGTTTACGAAACTTCTTGTAAGAATGGAGTGGCCCTTTGTTACATTGTGGAATATCAAAATTGGGTGACCAAAATAGTTGATGCCTGGGAATTTAATAGTATATAAAAATTATTGCAATTAATTTTAATGTATCTAATGATTTAATGAAATGGATACTTTTTTCACTTTCTATTTAAAGAAACTGATTTTGATTCTATTACATTTAATTTAATTTTGTGCTATCAAAAAGCTGTACAGAGGAGATTAGTGGCTTAGGTTCTATCAGATTGTTAACAGATCGCAGGTGTTTTGTTATGAATCATTCATCCGTGCAAATGCAGAGAGTCAGATAAAAGTACAAACTTTACCAGCATAGCCTACATCTTTCTTAAATTATCAACCTGCAACCATTGATTGGTTTCAAACTTAAATTTCTTTATTTTGACAACCCAAAAGAAAATGATGTTTTACGTCAAAATATAACTTACACAAGTGACATGATCATGCTGAAAAATAGCTGTTCATGATTTGGGAGCATGAAGGACAAAAAGACTGTTCTCATTTTAAATCAACAAAAAACGTCTTATTTTATTGTCTTGTATTCAAATTTTAGTGGTAATATTAGATATTATTAGTTATTTTAGATCCAAGTACCATAACTCATAAAATTTTACAATAATAGGTTTTTTTACCTTTGTAAATGTTAATAGTCCAAATTGTATGTAAATACAAGCTTACTTGATTCATTGCAAAAGCAACATTATCAAAGCTCTGCAGCTTCGTCAAACAAAAAAAATAAAAACCGTTTCAACACAGACATGCACAATAAACGAAAACACATAACAAAAAGTTTTTGATAGAGATATCATGATGCTATCAGTCTGAGTCTGCTACCAGTGCCGGGTATCGTCGGTCTGTCATGACAGCGCTATCAAAAACTTTTTGTTACTTTTTAGTTTTTTCGTGTATGTCTTTGTTGTAAATGTTTTTTATTTTAGTGTTTGACGAATGACGACATTGCAAAGCTTTGATAATGTTGTTTTTCCAACAAGACATGTAAGCTTGTATTTACATCCGATTTGGACTTCTGACAAAGGTAAGAGAATCTATTATTGTCCAAAAATAGCCCAGGGGCCTTCAATATGAATTTTAATTCTCATAAAATTTGACTATACCCTGATTATCGAAAGAAGGTGAGCGGCGCGGCGGCGGCGGAGTGAGCGCGCGGCAGTAAAAACATTCTTATTCATAACGCTGTAGAAACGTAAAAAACGCTGTTAAAAATTTGCAGTCCACTTTATTCCAATGACCAGTTTATTACCTTTTCAGCACTGTTTTCAAATAATTTTTATCGTTTATCGTTTAGTTACAGCAACTGGCCAACAACAACGGAGCACATGCTTCCAACACAGACTGCACATGCAGTTCGGAGGAACTGAAAGGTTCCTTATTGTTCAATGTTAATAAATAGGCATTGGTTTTACACTGAATTCTACATCTGGAAGCAGGCGTTGTTTATAAGAGAAAAACTGAGACATGCAGAGGCGCGCGAATAAAATGGGTCCACTAGGTCCAGACTGTACTTCAACAGTCATTATTGCGCTCTGCCTCGCAGTGATACTATCGTTTATATATTAATCGATTATGAGAAACCATTCCAATAGAAACATAAAGCTGCGACGGAATTAACCTATATTTCATTCAAAGACATTGTTTACTGAATTTCATTCATCAAAGTAGTTTAATAGCTGAGATAACAGTACTTTAGAAATAAATTAATAACGACGTAAACATTAATCACAAGACTCTCAAATTTTGATATATTGTTCCCAAGAAAGTCGACTAAAGGTTCTCTATAGGAATTTTTTCCCCGATGTTTCTAAGCAGAGTTATCATAAATCAAACACAAAGAATTGACTTTTTTAATTCGCAAATTGTGTTTTTAGTAATATAACTCACAGTCTAAACTAAACGATGTACGTTAAAAATTATTTGAAAACAGTGCTGATAACGTAATTAACTGGCCATTGGAATAAAGTCGACTGTAAATTTTTAACAGCGTTTGTTACGTTTCTACAGCGTTTTAAATAGGAATGTTTTTACTGCCGCACGCTCGCTCCGCCGCCGCCGCGCCGCACACCTTCTTTTGATAATCAGGGTATAATAAGATACAATCTTATTATGTGAGCAAAATTAATCAATTGACTGATCCAATTATAATTATTTAACATTAAGAAAAAAATCTTTGCAATAATGAGAGTAAAAGGGTGTAGTTTTTCAAAGAGAACCCAAAAAGAAATAAATTTATTACTGCATTATTGATGTAATATTTATTATTAAGACTTAGCGGTTGGTTCCTCCATATCTATCTCAGTTTTGCCGATTTGCTTGGTTTGCCTGCTTTCGAACTTCTCCTCCAGTGAGGGGACCCTGTTGACCAAGTTCCTCAGTGTGTGCAGAATAGCAGCACTCACGTGATCATCTACGTACTTCGCAATTTTAAATTTCTGCTTGTCATCTAACGCTAGTGTTTCATCAAACCAGGGTGGTTTCACGTCCTGGAATCACACAAGTTTATGAAAAAGTACATCAATATGTATTAAAATTCAGATCTTATATAACTTTTTTTCTGATACTCCGTATAAGATGGAATAAAACGTTTTCAAAACTTTTGTTTAGCCTTGTGCTCTGAAGTCTGTCATTCAAAACTCGCTCTCACTGCTGTTAAGCTTTTAACATTCTAGGTCCGTATATAACTATCGGAAACTGCCACTTTAACTGATAAATATCCTTTGTTTCCAAAAAACATGTTAGTTAAAATATTTTTTTATAATCAAATATATCGTGTTACCTGTGTTTCATGCAGTGTCCGTTGGTCTTTTTGTACAACATAAGTGCAACGAAAAAGTATATCCTCCCCGAAAAGAACAGCGATAGGCGCTTCACACACTGATATCAAGTCTGTCGATTCTGTGTCATGATCCTCGAATTTCCAATTTGATTTACCCTCACCTTTACTCTCCTCTTTTATAACATTAAAGTTGTTGGCCGTTCGTATGACTCCTTTACATTTTATTCTATACCTCCTCACAGACACATATTCCTCAAGGTTGTCCCAGTCAATTTTCTGAAAATAAGATCATTTATCATGTCACTCTCCCATTCATTTATATTTCAGAAAAAATAGTGTCTTTCCGAAAATGAATTGATCAGTACGAGAGATGTTCATAAATAGAATGCAAAATCTAGGAATAATTTAAAATCTCTCGAAACATAGTGTAGCACTAGAAGTGAAAGGAAAAGTCCAACAAATTAAAAATAATTTCAAATCCTTCGCTATAATGAATTTTAAAAATACAATTTGATATATATATATCAAATTCCCATCCCTGTCAGGAATAATATGATAAGTAACCTACCTAAAGAATTATTATTTAAGATCAACAATTTACCATGATCTAAAATAACACTATAATAATAATAACACTATAATAATATATTAATAACACTTAATAAATAACACCAAGTATTTTTTTACAGTTTTGATGAATTTATGAAAAATTTTAAAATTTTAATAATTAATCTGCAATATATTGGTCAAATACCACTCACCCATCATCGC
Organism: Flexamia atlantica; assembly: GCA_035578135.1. Classification (NCBI taxonomy): domain Eukaryota; kingdom Metazoa; phylum Arthropoda; class Insecta; order Hemiptera; family Cicadellidae; genus Flexamia; species Flexamia atlantica. The sequence goes on from JAQJVK010000004.1 coordinate 45,928,933, forward strand.
ACAGCCCAAACTATATTTCCTAGAACATTGAAATTTTGCGTGGGCGGATTTTGAGCATCCGCTAAGAAAGCTTTTTACAAAATTCAAAGTTTCAAGGGGTTTTTGGCAAGGTCGAATTTTTAAAATTTTCTCATATAAAAGTGTTATGGACGATCTTTTGTTTACATTTTCAATGTTCATTCAGTCAAGCAGCAGGGAGTTAGCTTCACAAATAGAAAATGTATTACAGCTGATTATAATTTGATTTCTTTCATCGTAATTTTATGGTTTTTTGTTGATTAATTTTAAGGACGTAATTATATTGTACTATATAAAAGTTATGTTTAGTTTAGTTTTTTTAGTACCTCATCTGTTTAATCATAAAATCAGTATATGGCACCAAATTCACTTCGACAGCGGGAGTTGTAATTTTGCCTGTTACGACGATTTGGCGTTTAATCTAATTTTACCTCTATAGTTTAAAGCCTGAAGAGCGTGCTGCCTATTATTGTGTTTGAGTCTTCAAACTAAATCTCAGCAAGACTGAAGAAGGGGGGTCGGTATTTTTTTAGGCCGACAGACTGTGCTGTAATAGCCTAATCTAATTCTTTAATCTATTTATTTAGAAATCCTTAAATTATAAAAATCTCTGAGTTTTAAGGTTTTTGGCGGTGTCAAAGGTTTGAAATATGCCCGTAAAAATGTAATGGATGATCTTTTGTTTACATTTCCAATTTCATCAGTCAAGCAGAGGGTAATTAGCTTCACAAACATATACGTTGTTTCAGCTGATCTGTAATTTGATTCCTTTCATCATGGTTTTAGGTTGTTTTGTCTATTTAGGTCATACGCACTATATAAAAGTTACATTTAGTTAAGGTTTAATCCATCATCAATTTCTGTACCTTATCTGTTTAATCATATTGTGGCTCAATCTTTATTTAGATAACGGGAGTTACAGTTTTTCCCTTAGGGGGTCCTTAATGTATTCATCCCCTACAATAGTTTGGCGAAGTTCTTTTTCATCTAATCCGAGGGTGCCCTGGCTTTGCACGGAAAAAATAAGTGCTTCAGTCTGTAGTTGACCTTTCAAAATATAATTAAAATCGTCCCTATTGTTAATTGTAAACTAAGTGACTCAAGTTTGTAACACTGTCGACGGATGGTACTACTGTTCCGAACATTCAGCTCTTTATTGTACTAATTTGATACCGTATTTGACAATTCTGAGCCGTATTGGCAAATATACATAGAAATACCTTAAAATTGACATATTTAACGTTAAATTTGGTCTTCCCATTTTTGACTCATGACTGAGAAAAGAAAACCTACACTATCTATTGTAATATGAGTATAACCGTTTTTTAAACCTACACAACGCTATAGCACGTAAACAGACCTCTACATTAAATATTCCTTGACACAACCGTTTTTTTCATTCAGTCCCTTCAGATTCGTCAAAATTTTTATCATGAGCGAAGCCACGGGAACTGCTAGTAGTATAATATATGGTGTTTAATATAAAATTAAACTAGGTTTAAAATTTTCTGCTCTGTTATGATATATCATATTATCATTTAACAAAAACTAAAATTCTATATTTTTTCAAGATTTTTTATGACTTGTATTTTTTTAAAGCAACAAAAATATCACTGTCATTGGGATATTATTGATCTTGTTGAATTCATTAGAGCTAAACACACAAAGAATAAAAGTCAAAAGATTCATAAAAATGAGGTCATACAGACACTTTATTAAAATTTGCTTCAAATTTCTTTGATCTGTGATCTAATCTTAGATAGTAACACAGTACATAATTGATTAGCTCACTTACAATCTTGGAAAATAAGTAGTTTTCCCTTTTTAAATTTTAAACCCATTTAAGATCTTAGAAAATAAGAAGCTCTTGCTTTGGCAATTATTATTGACTAGCTGATGGTGACCCAATTCGCTGGGAAAAGTAAACAAATAATTGTAAGTACCTGGTGGACCGAGCCTTGCTCGGTGTTATTTCATGTTTACCAGTTCATCCAGTTACTATAAAGTATCTCAATGGCATAAAATTGATAAATAGAAACCTTTTTTATTGCTCCATGGACTCTTCATCCCACTTGCTTATTTTCCCTTGATGGCTGTAGATTTCAAACAGCTGTTATGATTACTTCATTTGTTTACGTCACTTTCCTTGTTTACTTTCGTTGCTATCACGGCAACCCATAAGGCCAATGTTAAAATTTTACAACTTTAAAATTCTATTTATTACGTTATTAGATTTTCTCTGGCCAAGTAATCTGCATAAAAGACGTTTTTGAGTCATAAATTACTTATTTCCAGACTTTGAAGGAAATCCTCGGAGCCGTTTTTGAGATCGTTGTGCAAGCAAGCAAGCAAGCATACATACAAGATAACACTACTCGTATAAGAGTATAGGATTAAAAAGTAACGCTTCAGCTGATGTGTTTGTTATTTTATACTTGCCCTTTTTATAGTTTTATATTAATATCTCTTTATATTTGTGCCCTTAAGGAAAATTTAATCAAAAAACTTATTTGTCCTGGGATTTTCTTACCGAGGCCTTTCATTCAAGCATTGGGTCGAGTGGGGTTTTCTCAAAAGATACAGGTTGTTTGGGCTTTATATTTGGAATAAGCCATCAGCAATTCTTGAAGTTGTGATCTAATCTTAGTTATAACACCAGTGTATCAATAAAAAACTGTTTAGATCTTGGAAAATAAATAGTTCTCACTCTTGGATATCATGCCTGCTAACCCAGCACTCACAAACTCTCCACCCAACCCATCCACATAACCTTGAGTTTGTTGGACTCCACTGTTTCAATCTACATTAGAATCTATAATCATGAATACCCTCAAGGTGATTCAGAAAACAGTCTTTTATCAATAATAGTTGTTTAGTGTTAGGGCAATTTCGATGGCATTTAAAAAGACACTTGTTATCAAGGTTGTGATGCTACATAGAATGCCTTCTTATTATTTTTTTACTGTATTAAAAGTTAAAACTATCAAGTGATAGAACAAAAGTAATACCTTTTCAGAGTCTTCCTGGGAATCTGTGCCATGAACAGGAGCAGGATTTGAAGATAACTGAACAACTTTGCCGCCGGGAGTTGAGGGTTTGCCAGGGGTATGAGCTGATGGTTTGCCAGGGGTATGAGCTGGTGCGTGGCTTGGCAAATGGATGACCTTATCCTTTGGAGCAGATTTTGCGGGGCCGTGAGCAGGTACATGGGTAACTGGCTCATGAGGGGTTGTTGCATGTTTACCAGGATTTGCGGAAGGGTGGGTGGGTAAGGGGGTGGCTGGCTTATTGTCATCAGGATTAGGGTTTCCGATAGCTGATGCTATCAGAAGGAAAGCAGCTAGCAACATCATCTTCCTCCAGTAAGATAAAATCTAGCGCTTCTAGATCACCAGAATTAGAAACGTTTATCAGTAACTGAGATAAAAAATTACTACGACCTTTTATACAATTATGAGAAACAACTGAGCATTGTGGTACAATGATGTAAGCTTCATTATATGCAATTAGACCAGAGGAAAGTTACATAAGTTACAATAATCATAGCGAACACTGAAGAATATAGTAGGGACATTATTTGTGTTTCTGTAGCATTTTTGGAGGCTAAGCTATCTCGCCACGATGGTGTGTGCAAAAACCCGAATTTTTACTCAAAATGAAAATTTCAATGCGTGCTTTCCAAATAAATTATGATTAGACCTTACAATAAACTAAAATTATAATTATGGTATTTGTCTGAGAGCATGTCTTGCTCTCGAATGGTATGATTTTTAAAGTGAACAAGATTTTATTTTAAATATAAAAAATCATTAAAGTAGTGCAAATGAATTAAAGCACAGCGAGAGAACACACAGATGCATATCATACATCCATAACGTACATCAAGATTCAAGATTCAAAATTCAAGATCCTTTATTGTCATAAAACACAAAATACAGTGCATGGACAATCGTCAAAATTTATATAAAAATTGTTTAGCCTAATTTATTTACAAATAGATTACAATAATTGTATATTTACAAACAGCTTACAATAACTATATTTACAAACACATGACAATAAATCAATATTTACAAACAGATTACAACATTACAAAAACATTGTAAAACTGATTATAGCATTCCCAACTAATTTTGAAAAAATCATCAGTTGTATATAGACATTCATCAACAAGTATATTTTTAATTTTTTCCTTAAATTTAGAGCGAGACATTGATTTTATTTCTGAAGGCAAAGTATTATAAAGTTTAATAGAATTATAAGCCCAATTTTTTTGTGAACCAGAGGCGTAACTATGGGGGGGATGAGAGGAATAGAACCCCCCCCCAGAATCCTAATATAATAAAAAAATATTAGTATAGCACAGCAATCTTACTTGTTTAAATACAAATACTCAAGTTGTATGATGTTAAAAACTATAAGAGGCCTAGAATTAAAATTTGGATAGGACTAAAGCCTACCCTGCCGCGGCGGGGGTATGGGGTTCGTCATTGGTTCGGCGAAGAGCGAAGTGTCACATTGTTGCCAAATGTGTCTCCTGTCCGTCCATCGTCCGATCCTGACGCTGTCGATCAGCCTATGCTCTTACTACGGATACGGTGCATGATTTTGCTACTCCTTATTAATTTGAAAAGAAAAGATCATTTTAATTTTCATTCAAGAAAATCGTTTATTCTTCTGTTTACATTAATAATAATAAAAAAATAGTAAAATTGTTTGCTCTTTTTTTCAATGCCTTAGTCTTCACGAGGTATCCAGACATAAAATGTACGCAGTGATAAGAAAAACTGCCAGAAAAATAACAAACCAAAGAGACATGGAATATGCAAAACTACAATGTTATCGATATTAAAACTGAAATAACTTATTAAGTTACTTAAATTTCTTATTTTCGCCTACTTGGGATGTGGTACAATTGTAAAAAATATACTATTAACCAAGAAAATATTGCAACATGTCAATTTTCAAAATAAGTGGCCATTATTATAAAAATTATCAATATTCACAGAATTGAAAAACATTTTTAATATTTATCAATAAGTCCCAAAAGTTTTTTTTCTAAGTTGATAAGTTTCAGATTCAAAATCCTTGTAAGCAGAGCTTGATTATATCATAGCTCTATGGCCATACATTTTTAAGAATTTTAATTTATGATTTATACAATTTTTTTTAGTGTTGGACGTAAAAATAGGGTTTTTTGGTTGGTTTGGGAAATCCAACATAACTTCTAGACCATCTCGCTCGGTTCTGCTCAACAACAAAATTCGTCGAGCTACTTAAAAAGTAACCCGACTGTTTATGTATTCCTTGATAATATTATTTTGTACATTTTAACTATAATCGTAAGTTGTATTTAAGTAATTGTAAACTACGAAAAAACTCAGATGATTATGTTGGAGATGAGCATGTTTCCTTACAAGGGACCAAAGAGACGCCCCTTGGGTGCTACCCTTAATAACTACCTTTTTAAGGGTAGTTATTACCTAAATAAATTCTAAAAACTAACAATCCTAATATTATTAAGTAAAATTTTCTATATTTTCCTGTATAGTGTACACTCTATTCTCTATTTTATTCTTATCCATCCCCCCCCAAAGCCAAGTTCTAGTTACGCCACTGTTGTGAACTACTATACTACGCCACTGTTGTGAACACGTAAACAATCTTTTTGTCTGGTATTATAAGAGTGAACACTAAGAGTGAGTACTGAAAAATTCCAAATTTCTATGAACATCTGTACGTTCTCTGTGATTAAAGTTATATTTATGACTTTAAAAAAGTACGTAGGAGAATTTTTTTGTATTTTTTGGTCAAATAATTTTATGGCTAAGTTTAAGAACTTAATTATTTATATTTCTTTATAAATTCTATTATGTACTAGTTGCACTGTTGAAAATTAAAGCCACATCTCAAGATAAGATGATTTAATGAAATCCGATAGAACGGCATTGTCACTTAATATTTAATTGTGAGTAATTAATATACACTCACATACCATTATCTATTGTTTATTTTAAATAAGCTCCTTCTGTGGAGTGCTTTTTCTGTGTTAGTCTCTTGTAAGTGGCCAGTTTGAAGGCCAGAGCCTTCACTTGAGATACTTGAGATGACTACTGATAAAATCTAATAAAATTTCCATCTCTTGTCTTTGATGATTTATGGAGTACTTTAAAAAATTTGAGATATGTCAGCTTTGAAAACTAATAGTCCGTCATTTCTAACTGGTACAAAGCAGAATATGCTACTTCTACCAAAATAAGTCCTAACAGCCTTAAAAACAAGTTTGAAGCTCATCTGGTTCAAAAGTTATGTTAAATTATGTTAAAATCCCGTACATGCAGACGGACAGAAAACAATACGAGATAAGGCCTAGCCAAGGCCAAACGTGGCCTTGGCCTAGCCTACGTCTCCAAAAACATTTAAGAGGAGGCTAAAGGCAATTCGGTGTCGCCCTCGCGGTCAAGATACGTACTAAAATTACTCCGCGATAATAATCGGAAAAAGTAGTGTGACGTAGTAAATATCCAGTTATTCTAAAATTATGGTATTAACTAGCATATAAAGTACTCTTTTCTACTTTTTAAGTCCAAAATTTAGCTACAGAGGCTGATATATAATGTCGTCGCTCATTTATATAAGTGTTCAAACAGTAAAGAATGTAGTAAATATTCCTCCGCGGGGTTGACGATCAGCGCGTGTAAACGTTCACGCGGTCGCATTTTCCGGCGACATATTTTAATTTAGAGAAAATAATTTTATTGCACCTTGAAGACAAATAAATTCAACACTAGATTCGTGAAGTACATTTTTCATTTTCTTTCTACATTCTCAGTTATTTTAGCTCAAAAAAACAACTAGCTAAAACCCACTATTTGAACTCTAACGCAAATTACTCTTGTATTTGTTAAGATATCGGAAAAATAAAAATGTATATTAAAATGTATCCCTTTGTATCCCTTTATAATATTAATCTTGTAATCTGTAATGCTGGAAATCACCGACATTTTACTTAATATTGTATTGTATTGTCCCTAGTCTAAGTTAGTAGTGATGCTAGTGATATTTTACTAGCATTAGTAAAAACCCGTTTTGAAATAAGACCCAGCTTCTCGTGCTACGTCTTCTTCTTCTTCTTTGGAAGTTTGTCATGTTTGGCGCGAATGGCTTGAATTGAATGTCAACTTGTCAACTTAACCTCTATACTACTGTTACTACTCACTACGATTGTACTTTAATTTTTTTTAGTGTTAGTGGATTAAGTAGCTGAAGGTTAGTTTAAATCACCTAAGGCCTCCAAAGCCTTTTCATTTTATTTTAGTATTACTTTAACCATCATTACATATTAATAGTGGGTAGTTCATAATGAATGGGGGGCTTTGCAACAAGTCGTAGTCAAGTTTCAAGTTTGAGGTTTTGTATCCAGAATCTACGCTACGTTAGATTTCCTCAGAAGAAATTATTTAATTACCTTTAAGTATTTCTATTTTTAAGCTTATAATTTTTTTGGAAGTGCCCTTTTTGTACTTTGAAGTTTTATAGGCTAAAGTTTTGCTTGAAATTAATTGTCAATGCATCGATTTTTATCATCCACAAAAAAGGTTTGTACACATTTTTTATTATTCATTCCCAAAAAAGGTTTTATATTAATTTAAAAACTAATTCAAAATACTTTTTCAAGTTTTCATTAATCATTTAGAGTAGATAGCCTACCTTTATGCACTTTCCTCTTACAGATGCAGCAAATTCCTTTTCTATTTGTAGGCCTACTTCCAATTGTAAGTGTATGAGGAATATTTTATAGTAGGGTAAGAGTACACTGTAGAGCTTTCTAACCTTTGTTATGAATTGCTCATATATCTTTTAATCTATCTTTCACAGGCCTAGTTGTTCAGGTCTACAAACATGTCTTGGAGGCAAGAAATCTTGTCCTTAAAAATGTTGTTAAGGTACAGTAATTTTCATGTCACTTTCAAAATTTTGTTAAATCCATCTCCTGATGTTAATAGATTTGATTGATAAAGACTAATCTTTGTCGTTCATGTATCTATGGCTAAACTTAGTCCTAGGTACCCAGCAAGTTAGATAGATTAGGTATGGATAATCATTTCTTGGTTTTTTATCTTAAAACTTATTCCAGCTTAACCTAAATTCCAAATTCTAAATCATGCTTAGGGTAGGTCTAATAAGTGATTAGCCTAGATAGATTTATTGAAATTACCGTATTTGTGAGAGTGTTAAAAAGGAAAAATATGATTTCGGTTCTGATTATCATTGTTTATACTTCAGGTAAAATGAATAGAAAAAAGAAGCTGCTTGTTTCAAGTACACCTCACCCAGAGGGATCTAGGCTGGTGAGACCCAGCCAGCTTATGAAACTGTTTGAAATCGGAGACATACAATGTTCTCCCATTAAATTGACTTCACAGCCGGATCTTCCCAAAGACCCCCAACCAAAGTAAGTAGGCCTACAATTATCCTTTGTTGAATCTTTTCAAACTGTAATTTAATGAAGAAATAATGATATAATTAAGGCTGTTTCAAATTAAAAAAAAAAAAATCAAGGACAGTTTGATAATTTTAGTTTTACAATCTTATAATGTCTTGGCCACAATTAGGCCCCCCGTAATAAAGGCCTGGAGGGCTTTTGGTGGGAGAAATATTGTTGCAGCCCCCTCTTTTTTTGCATTAGCCTTTAAAGTCTAGGTGGCCCGACAAATGTTGTCCTTTCTTATCTTTGAAAACATTTTCAATAGATAAGATAGGACGTCTTGTATTGAACTGAGTATGCATAATATGCAAGCCTACTAAAGTAACATACTTAGCTTATAAAAAAATATTTTTATGCTTTTTATTTTATGCACAACTTTGTTGGCTATCGATATTTTCAAAAACGAATTGCGGCATTGAAACCAGTGTAAAAATCTAGTTTAAAAATGATGGGTACAACACCACTTGTACATTTGGAAAAAATTGTATCCGAAAATGGCCACTCAAAATGAATTACTATTGAGCAATGATCAGGGGTAGTCTGAGATTTATTTCCAAATATTTTTAAAAAGTAAGGGGGGTAAAGCTCACCCTGAATAAAATCAAATATCGGTTCTAAAACCACAGCAAATTGAATTACAATGAACAAATAAGACATAATACTTAAATGATGAATAGTTACACTAATCAAACCCAAAGATGTCGGCCTATTGATCTAAAAACCATCAATCACAAGAACTTTGGCCTAGAGCGATGCTGTTACTGCAATAAAATAGGCTATTGCTTTTAATTTTAAAAAAGAAAAAATGTCTCTTAGACCATACTTACATTTCTGAAATGAAAAAAAACGATAAGGTGTCATAAAAATAGGCATACTGATTCAAAATAATTTTTAATTATAAAATTGGTAGTAGGCCCACTAATTAAACAACCCGAAAAACAAAAATTTTTTTAGTAACTATCATATTAAAGAAATAACTTTTGAGAATCATTGAGGATCAGCTCAAACTTGTTCTTTTAGGCTATTAGAACTTATTTTTGTAGGAGTGTTATGTTTCTACTTTGTACCAATTTGAAATGGAAAATTTGAAATTCTTTACAGTTTTGAGACAGTCAGGGAAGACCTCTTCCCTAAGGCAGGTATTTACAGACTATGTGAGAGGTGTTACAATGAGATCAGCAATATATTTTATCAACCAGTTGTAGTGATCGTAATAAACTTTACTTTTTGAATTTTTAATTTTATTAATAACAGAACTGACTTCATCAACAGAGAAGAATGTAGCAGAGGTCGCTTTTAAATGGGTCTTCTGTTGCGCCCAAGAGCTTGCTAGAGTAACAGTTAAATCCAGCTGCAGTTAAGTTACTAGTTACTAGTTACATCCAGTTACTAGCTACAGTTAAATTAAATGAGGAGGGGGCAGCAACGTACCTGCTTTCACACGGCGTTAATGGTGAACTATTTTTTTATAAGTCCTCGACATCAGCTGAGCGCAACATTAGAAGATACCTTTGTTTGATTCTCCTCTGTGCTTTATCAGAAGTGAATTTGAAGACATGTTGGTTTCTGAGTAGGCGTAAAGATTTGAGATATTGCTTAAAATTTATACTAGGCTTAAGAATATTTTAAACATATATTTTTTAAGGAAATTAACATGTATCCTATATACATGACTTGTAAATTTCAGACCGCCTTCTTTAAAACCTAAAGAAGCTGAGAAAAAAAGAACTGTAAGGAAGAGAGGAACTGAAAGCAAAGAAAAAGGTAAAGTTACCATAGGTTTTTTTGTGTGAATTTTTATTTTGTAAGTCGAGTTGGGTTTTAAAAATACTTGTGAGTTTTGAGCCTTTTTTGAGCTAAGCATTTCTGAAGAGTAGATTAATATTTGGTATAATCATATAAAAAAATCAAATTCAACTTGTAAGCAGGGGCGAATCCAGGGGGGGATAAAGAGGATGTGCACCCCCTCAAATTTTTTGGGAATAAAAAATTACCCTGAAAAAGATCACGACTTAACAAGATTTATTTACTAATGTTTCAGCATTTTGTTTTTTTTTAAACAGTATTTAAGAACAAAATAGCAGTTTATGCAACGATTGTATTATGAATGCCTTTAAGCCACGAGTGAGATGTAACTAAATATCTCACGATTGGCTTAAAGGCATAATACAATCTTTGCATACACTACTTTATCTACGACCAAAAATATACAGGGTGTTCAAAAACAACTAATTAACTTACCGTATTTAAAATGTGGCTACTATAAACGTGGTATTCCCAAGCAGTCACCCATCCAGGTGGTGACCACACTCGACGTTGCTTGACTTTGTCACACAAAAATTAGTTTTTGAGGTTAGGTACTAATACATTAATTCCTCTTTTAATGATAATAGCAATAACCATACTAAATACGTGAATTAAAAATAAAGTGAGCTAATGGACGTTTGGGATATGTTGACATAAATAAATAACTAACAGTAGATGACACACTTGTATTTATAACGTATTAAAGGATGTTTGAGGTTAGGTACAACAGGACACTGAAACTGGAATTGTATTGGTGCTAATCAGCTGATGTGTGAGTTGTTTAATTTGTTTGAAGATATTACTTCTGTCAAATGCCGAGCTCTCATTGGTCTAGAACCAGTATTCTAAATTGACTCCAGTATCATAAAGTTGACTTTATGCAACTGCTTGGTTTTTGGTTTTTTAATGTATATCATTATAATGTTTATTGTGATACCATAATTGGTGCTTATTGCAATGGTCGTAGATAAATACTATTTTGGATTGAATGGCTTCTGTGTTGCAGCTGCTCCTGAAAGTGCGTCGGCCAAATTGTTCAAAGAGTTTGGACTAGATGCTAAAGACATCGGCAATAACGCTTTATCACAGTCTCGCAATCTCTACAACATGTTCCCAGAACCAAGTAAGTCATTTTTCACCACATTCCAACCTAATCAACTGTTTTAAGAATATCATATGGAGGCTGAAAATAGCTCTTTTCCGCATTTAGCCCTAGGGGCAGAAAGTCAGCTGTTGGACTTTTCCATTTGCTTCTAGTGTTAATATGCAGATTGTTTACACAATTGTTGCTTCGAAAGCAACCATAAACAAATAAATACAAAAATACAAACCGTCTATCCAAAATATAGACTTATAGCAACTCTCTCATTTCCATCAGCAGTACTGCTCACTCTGCCAACAAGCTTAACTTTTCTGGTGGGAATGGACGTTGTTCTTTGAAAACAACTTCAACACTGTTTTCAGTCTTGTTGACCTGTAATGCTGCGTCCAGTATGGGTTAGGTATCTCAACTGATACCATTGAATTATGATTCTATTGCAGAATAGTTAGTGGTTAATTTTCACCTTGGTATAATTTTGGGAAAAAATTATTCACTTATCTTGATATTTTACCCTGCCCCCCTGTTTGATATCTTTAACACCCTACCCCCCTCCCCGTCGGATCGGGCTGATTTTCGATCTTGTCCGAATAATAACTACTTTACATGTCTGTGCCAAATTTCATTCCAATCGGACCATTTTTGCGACCGCTATCGTGCTTACACGATAGAAAAAGCACAAGAAGCGAAGAGAAATTTGAACGAATAGTGTTTTTGGACTTCTGGGGGCACCAAAATGAAAAGTTATAGTGGTCCCGGGCTTAGGTCTTACCATGAGACCTTCTGTAATAGCTTCTTCCCTATAGGGGAAATTCGCTAAAAACCTAAGATTCAGATATCATTACATTTTTTCAGTCGTTCTGGACTCTGACGAAGAGGAAACTGTTGTTTCAAAGAAACCTGTGAAGAAACCTCGACAAGACAGTAAAGTTGTGGAGTCAAGTGAGTCAAAGAGACATGAAGATAAGAAGCAACAGGAGCAAGTTCCAGGTAAGTTATCTCAGAATTTGACTTTTAAGACTAAACAAACCTCAGTTCGGTTTAAATAACAGTATCCTTTACTAGAACATTTGTTTTTCAAGTGATAATCTATTATTATTACAATACAGTAGACTTCCTCTTAACCAGACACCTCGGGACCGAGACTTGTCCGGATAACGGGTTTTCTGGTTAGACCAATGTTCTCAAATATTTGGTGAATTATTACGTCTAACATGCTGTATAAGCCAATAAATACAGGTAATTATTATGAAAAAGGTAGAAACAACAATAAACACAATTTGGAGGATATACTTTGAACACAAAACACCGTTTATTGTATTGTATTTTATTGTATCTTTAATAAACAAAAACTACTACAATTTCTGACGGGTAAAGGATGTTACAGTGATTATCAAATCTTTCCCTCAGTAATCGTCAATACAATACTGTCTATTTCCTGCCGATCAAGTCCGGTTGAGCTGATGTGTTCATAACAACTGTCTGGTTTAAAGGATGTTATTTCTTCTGAGTGCTGTCTGGTTAAACTAATGTCCAGTTAAGTGTCCGGATAGGAGGTAGTCTACTGTAGTAAGTTATGTGTTATTGACTGGTTAGCCAATAAAAATAGATAAGTCTTGCTTATAGATTGTGTTTATTCTACTTCTTGTTTGCTACTCATCAATAGAAAAGAAAAAAATTGTTTTTAATGATGAGATTTTTTAAAATAGTGTTCAGTAACAAACAATTAGTATTAAAACACCATCACAAAAAAACAATACTGTCAAAAATTAAGAATGTGTTGATATTGCATACAAGTATAAAGTTTGTATAAGTTTACAAACTTTACAGACACTATTAACACACACTTCCACACACTTTCCAGGATATTGTGGAAATAACATTGCTGCTGATTAAAAAAATGATCGTAGTTCCTGATTTTCATATCAAGTTTCAGTACCGATTTGATGAACTTCATGAGCAGAATAAATATATCAAAGACTTCCAAAGTGGCAATTAAACGTTTTAAGATAAAATAAAATGTTTGTGAGGAATTTGTTAAATTTTTTTAATTAAGTGGACTGTATACTTAGTTTTTAGTTTAATAAGTTGGTGACACTAACCTTCACTATTAACTGGAGACTGTGTAGACTGGGGGCCCCCCTGATATTTCCTGAAAATCCTTAAAGAAGGAATTAAGTTCACTGTCCACCACTAAACACTGTTAAATAGTTCACTTTGACTGATTTATTTGTATATAAGATACATTTCATAATAAAAAAATCGGTTTTGAAAATTATTATAATTATTAAGAGAAAGGCATGTTTGAGTCCTCATAATAACAGGCTCAGCCCAAGAGTGTCTGTAGAAGCATGACATTGGTCATGCGGTCAGCCAGTGACCAATCAGAGAGCTTGATTTAAATATGATGGGGTTTTGAAACACTGATGCACTCTATGAGGAAAACATTGAACTATTTGAATTATAATTATATGGAGATTGTTGTAAAGATAGTTCTTATACTATTTGAGTGCATTACAGAAATTAAAAATGAGAAATGAATATAAGTAGAAATAATTATATACGTGACAATGTTTAATAAAAAGTTTGTCAGGTGTAAGTTTTTTTATAAAAGCTTATTTGTATGCACGGATTACTCAGATTGCATAATAGAATATTTCTTTTGGTTGTAGGGAGCAGCAGGATCTCACGTTTGACTCGAACCACTGTCGGAAGAAAACTGAAGAAACCGTCTCTCGCTGAGCCTGTCGGTAAAGCCCCTACAACTTCACAGGACCCCGGAATCAAACACGTAACTAAATCTAAACCGGCTAGTGACCATAAAGGCTGTCCCAAAACTAAACCCGTTACCAAAAGTAAACCACCAGGTGACAATAATGGCTCTCCAAGTGTTATGATTTTGGACAATGATGACAGCTCATTCCCAGTCTACGAGCCTGGAACTTCCATTTTCCGAAACAGTAGGATCAAAAGGAAAGAAAACCATCGCTTCTCTTTAGAATTGGATGAAAAGTTCCCAATAGAATGGAACACAAGACCGAAGAAAGCAGTGGATAATGTAGCTGAGAAAGTTGCAAAAGCTGAATTGGGAGGATTGTCTGAAAGTGAAGATGATGAAACTAATAATAACACAATAGAAGCAATTCAACAAGATAAAGTATCCAAACGTAGAGAAATTGATGACTGTGTTGTAAATGAGGATGGTAAAAAATTTATAAAGCGTGAAAAGGAAGTCGTTAAAAAATCCAACAAAAAAGAAGTAGTCAGTAACGAAAGCAACCATAGGTTAACATGCAAGTTTGAGGTTCTGTTCAATTCACAACAAAAATGCAGTGACAAAGAAAATATGGAAAAATACAGCCATGCAAAAGAGGAAGAAGGAAACCCTGGTAAGTAATGCAATTATTTTATTCTTTAAAAAGAAGGAATTGTTGCATCTTAGAAAGCTTTCAATTGTGTATTGCTTCTACAGCTGCTACTTGTTACTTTTGTATATAAAATGCATTACTTTTACTTTCTCCCCCTATACATTTTATATGGAGAAAGTATTGTTTTCGTCAATATTTTCGAGTTTTATGGCTGCTTCGTTGTCTATAAATAATGAAGGTACTTCAAGACATATATCTTGGTTCAAGGCACATTAATTCTTCAATTAATCTCCAGAGCCCAACGATTTTTCTTGTAGCTTCGCTAGCAGCCACAAGTTCAGCTTCTGTTGTTGACGAAGCTACACTTTGTTGCCTTTGGCTAACCCATGATACTGGTCCTCCACCATATAAACAAATCACCCCAGAATTTTTTTTTTAGTGGATATATTCGTTTTAGTGCTCCCTGAATCCAAGAAAGTGGTTTTTGGAGTGGTGTCTGTCCGTCCGTGCGTGCGTGCGTGCGTGCGTGCGTGCGTGTGTGTGTGTTTGTGTGTGTGTGTGTGAATGTATGTAATACTTCATATGTAATACTTGAATGAGATGGGTCGGTCATGTAATAAGGAGGGAAGATGATGCATTAATAAAGAAAGTGTGGAAAGAAAACCCTGTTGGAAGAAGACCCCCTGGGCGTCCCAAAAAGAGGTGTAAGGATGAAGTGTCAAAAGACATGAGGAAGATGAGAATTGTAGAAGAAGATGCTGAGGATCGGAAGAAATGGAGGCATTTCGTTGGCAAGGCCAAATACCACCTTGGGTATCGATGGCCATGGGAGTAAGTAAGTAAGTAAGTAAGTGAATGTATGTAAACAAAGCTAAAGACACCAGTAGTCCAATTTTCACCAAATTTGGCTTGTAGGTATAAAACCATGATATCTCCAGGCGTTTATTTTTTTATTTTTGATTTTTAAGATAACTTACTTTATAAAAACCCATAAAAACGACAAAAATCCAAATTTCTCATAAACGGCTAACGATTTTTATAAAAATTGTATGGTTTTTAGTGCTTAACACGTTCAGCCCAATTGTAGTTTTTATTTGAGCAGAGTTTTGCAGTATTACTGGTTAGTTTTGGTAGAAAACATTATAAACCTTGTAATTAGATATAAAACAGTATATTGTAACAGAAAAAGAAAACTCTTTAGTATATAAAAAACTTGACACAATCATAATCATAATAATAAAAACAAAATATACAAAACCTTGTACATTATTGTCAGCTGACTGTCCAACTACACAATTGGAGAAAATATCTTTCAATGAATATAATATATATATACATATATTTTCAACAAGCCCGACGTGCGCCACCGGTGGTACACGACTGAATTTTCGAACTTATTAAAAGGACGTTAACCAAAAAGGCAAAACTAACCTAAGTCGTACTTTTAACTAAATCATAAAAATATCCGTTGATTTTACTTGTGTATACCTAAAATAGCAAATTTTAGTGAAATTGAAGACGAAACTAACCTAAGTCGCACTTTTAACTAAATCATAAAAATATCGGTTGATTTTACCTTGTGTATAGGCCTACCTAAAATAGCTAATTTGAGTGAAATTAATCACTTTTAATTGTGTACCATGGAAGGCGCACGTCGGCCGGTGGGCATACTGAAATTACCACGGGCCAACGTGCCAGCCAACGTGCACCCCCTGATTCGCACACGCATGATTCACCGATGGCACGGCAGGCGGCGAAGTGGCAAACGATAGACTGATAGTTATTGTAACCTCCTTACGAGTAAAGCACATCCCAGGTCTTTAACGCCTCTTCCGCCATTTTTGGCGTTTTTACGTCATCTTAACATCTTGATCTTAAAAACATTTATATTTTTTATAAAAAAATTTACACGTGCGCCACCGGTGGCCACGGTGAGTCCAAACAACCCTAAAATACGAATAATATAATCCAGAAAAACTCCGAAAGCGCTGTGAAAAAGCATTGAATCAAATGGGAACAGTGCGCCACCGGTGGTACATGTCAAAGTTTTGGAAAGTTTGGCGCACGTCGGGATTACGGAAAGTACAAAAACTGGCTGTTGAATTCCATCGGGCTGAACGTGTTAAGATGACAAAGTGACACCAACCATATGTCTGTAAAAATTAAGGTTCAGAAGTTATGGGAAAAGTTACGGAAACACACTGTTTGCCGCCACAGGACCGAAAACGTTTGGGGCCCTAGGACCAAAAGTCAGCTGATCGTTTATTTGCTTGAAACGTTAGAACATCACATAATTTATTATAAGGAATTCAACAGGATCCAAAGTCAGGATGGTTGCAATCATATGATTTTCATAGCTGTGTTTGTTTAAATCATGATAAAGAAGTTGTATCGTCGCTCATAACCTTAAAGTTTAGTTTTCAAGTGAGTCAATAATCAGTTTTTTAATTATTTAGGCTAAATTTCATTGTGTAGTGTGGTGAAAAATAGCGTTCGCACCTCGGCCGAAAGGATTTTGCAGCTCTCAATCGTTTCAAATTCTCGACTTCGTCTCGAATTCGAAACACGATCTCGAGCACGTAAAACCTAATTTTCGGCCCTTGTTACGAAATATACTATTAAGGAAGAAAGTAAGTGTCAGTTTGTTGATACCATTTATTTTTTTAGTTTGAGTAATTTTACTTGTAATTAGCAGTACTGTTCATCCTTGTACTGTACCGGCTAACTCCTTACCTTTGCTTGATAACGTCCACACACAGATCAGATAGTCTATGTGGGTGGGGCAAAGGCAAGGTGAAAAAGAGGCTACCACCCTCTTAAAAAAAAGTTGAGACCACTTTATTTGGATTATTAATTATTTTATTGCAATCCTCCAAAACCTGGTACCGAGTTTACTTCCCATCCAAATGTAGGCTCCCATTTTTTGAGCCCAAGTCCAGGCATTCATGTTCATGTGGTCTTTCAGAGAATTTCCCCTATAGGGAAGAAGCTATTACCGTAGGTCTCATGGTAAGACCTAAGCCTGAGACCATGATAACTTTTCGTTTTGGGGCCACCAGAAGCAAAAAACAACATTCGTTTGAATTTTTATATATATATATCTATACAGTGCTTGATTTGTAAAAATTGAGGTACCGGAACTGTAATTTGACAATTTGTACATAATCCCCCCCCCTTTAAAATTTTTTCCCTTAATAAAGTATTGTTTGGCTATATGATTAATTAGGTCGATTTAAAAAGTCACATTTTATGCGTCTCAAATTTTTTGATAAGTAAATTAAAAACTATCAAAGCATTATTTTACTAAAACATAAATTGTCTAAAAAATCTAGTTTTTGATGACACCTTATGAGAGTATTCAGGTCTTTTTGGCGTTTTCGATTATGCTTAGCTCAAGAAAAAAGAGCATTAATTTCAGAGAGAGCGCTAATTTCAGGCCGAAATTTCACACGTTATTTCCGTAGATTTTAAGCGATCGTTATTTTCGGTACTCCGGCCGGTTACACATAATCCTCTCTTATAGTGAATTCTCCGGCCGATCATACGCGATCGTCTTTTGCTGCAAATTCTTCGACCGATCATACGCGATCGTCTTTTGCGGCAAATTCCCTGGCCGATTACACGCGATTTTCTTATGCGGCGAATTCTTCGGCCGATCATACGCGATCGTCTTTTGCGGCAAATTCTCCGGCAGATTACACGCGATTGTCTTGTGCAGCAAATCATCCCAACGATTACACGCGATCATCTCTTGCAAAAAATACTCCGGCCAATTATACACGATCGACTTTTGCAGCAGAAAGAGGTCCCGGAACGCCGTTCCGCCGCGTTCCGCCGCAAATCAAGCACTGTATATATATCTATCTATATATATATACATATCTATATATATATCTAGCACTATCTAGCACTAGATATAAAGATATATCTATATATATATATATATATATCTATATATATATATATATATATATCTAGCACTATATATCTATCTATCTATCTATATATATATATATATATATATATATATATATATGTGTGTGTGTGTGTGTGTGTGTCTGTCAGCACGATAGTGGCCGTAAATATGGTCCAATCTTAATGAAATTTGGCACAGACATGTAAAGTGGTAATCAATTGGACGAGTTCGTGAACCAGCCTGATCGGTCCACCGGGAGGGGGGTAAAGGGGGATAAATCCCCCAAAAAATGAGTTTTGTGAGTTTTTCACATAGAAAAATAAAAATAATCAAACTGTGGCTAGCACCATGAAATTCAGCTAAAAAAAACAAACAATTTATTATTTTGAATCATTGCTCTATGTCCATCAGTTACCGAGATATTGAAAGTGGTAAACACAGTACATTGTCCCAATGTTAACCTTATGGGAAATAAGTAAAATCTTAATAAAACTTGGTTTGGGGCTTCATCTAGATGATATTTAATATATTGTAGTCTAAAATACCCGAAGTTTCCATTTTTGTGGCAGCAAACCTGCATACTCATTCGCCATGTTATCCTAATGGGAAATAAAATAAATGCTATATCTTCCTTATTGTTTTACACATCTTGGTAAAAGTTGGTATCTTCCAGTTCAGATCTACCAAATATTGAATGAAACCCACCTAGCTTTAACGGACCTGTTGCAGCAAACCTATATACTCATTCTCCATGTTATTCTTATGGACCTTACAAAAACATATCAAATCTCATTATTTTGAATTGAAATGTGTTCTTTTGCATTTGAAATTCGCTGAGTATGCAGGTCTGCTGCAACCGGGGTATTCAATAGTGATTTTTTATTTTGTGGAATAAATAAAGTTTTCATTCATTCATACATTCTGTATCATAATTTTTAGTTTGAAACTCTAGCATCGTCTTTAATTTAATCTACTGATCATTGCAGTCTTGATCAGTCGTTTCGAAGACATCATATTCAAAAAAAGGAAAACCAATGAGGGTGGAATCATTGCCAGATGTCTCAAAACTGAACAGAATGACATTGGCTACCTAGAGGTCCCTGCCAATGAGGTTTTCAGTGGGAACAAAATCAACACGGTAACTTTCCTTTTTTGTTAGTAGCTTTAGTTAAATCCAAAAATACCTCTCCTGTCCCTTATGAAATTTATAAGGTAATAATAATTTTAAATCCCCAAATTTGATAAATTTTTCAAACAATGTAAAAATACCTCCATCAGGGAACTTAATAAAATCCCCAATGTAATGATGTTTGGAATTTATTGTTTTTTTTTTTTTTTTTTTTTTTTTTTTTTTTAAGAGGTGGAATGCATTTACGCACACTGAGGGGCTCATGGTCCCCTCAGTAGTGTCGGACTCCCACGAGCTCGATGTCCCGTGAACTACCGACTAAACCACCTCCCTCGGCACCGAGGACACTAGCCTGGAACTGTTTCACACATTACTTCGGGCTAGGCCTTTGATATTACGCCACTAGGGCAACCTCCTTGGGGAAAAGCTGAGGATTAAGGCCGATCGAGGTCGACCTTTTTCGCCCGAAGAATGGCCTGGACGTAGTGCTGGACACAGTTCCAGTTGACCTCTCCCTGGAGCATAGCTCCGACGATGTTGTTTGGGCTGACGACCACGCCGATCTCAGATGAAAGCGAGGCTCGGCGGACGTGCCAACGGTCGCACTGAAAGAAAGTGTGCTCGGACGTGTCTGGGATGCCGGGGCAATACAGACAGTCCGGGCTGGCGACTTTGCCCATCCGGTGCAGATAGGCTCGGAAGTACCCGTGCCCAGAAAGGAACTGGGTCACGTAGTAATCGACCTCGCCGTGCTGCCGTTCCACCCATGGTCGGACGGAAGGTATGAGCTGGAATGTCCAACGTCATTGGAATTTATTGTATCCTATACTCTTATATGAGTAATTTATTTATTTATTTATTTATTTATTTCAAAATGCTACATAACAGGTCATGCCCAATTATAAAGCAGCATTAATTACAATCAACATCAAAATCATAAACAATAAATCAGTGGAGGATTCAGTCCTTTCAAAAGTTCAAAATCTTTATAACATGCACAATTAAAACTATCTCACAGCAACCTAATCTTATGTGTATGCTTAATTAGTTAAGATAAATACAATAAATAATAAATAATACTGGAGGAAAAAATGTATAACTGAAAAATGCAACTTCAAATGCCTTTTTCGTGTCTTTTTTCGTAATGTTATCGTGCTTGCTTGCTTGCTTGTATGCTTGCACAACGATCTCAAAAACAGCTCCGAGGATTTCCTTCAAAGTCTGTAAATAAGTAATTTATGACTTAAAAACGTCTTTTATGCAGATTACTTGGCCAGAGAAAATTTAATAACGTAACAAATCGAATTTTAAAGTTGTAAAATTTTAACATCGGCCTTATGGGTTGCCGTGGTGGCAACGAAAATAAACAAGGAAAGTGTAAACAAATGAAGTAATCATAACAGCTGTTTGGAATCTACAGCCATCAAGGAAAAATATAGCGAGTGGGATGAAGAGTCCATGGAGCAATAAAACATTATTAATTTTATAACATTGAAATATTTTATAGTAACTGGATGAACTGGTAAACATGAAATAACACCGTGCAAGGCTCGGTCCACCAGGTACTGCATTGTAATAACTTAATAGTAATTGGGTATACATTTGCTTACCAATCATCAACTAGTAATAGGCGTGTCAAAAATTTTGTTGTGCACTTTCTAGTGCCGCAAGTGTTCTACTCGGTGGACGAATTCATGCCCCACACATCAGGGACAGCATCGGCTTGGCGCTTCAGGGATTTCATTATAAAACTAAATAAATGGCTGGCTGTACCTTGAAAAAAACCTTGTAAACTTTTTCCAAACAAATTGAAATTTACATCAGTGTAAACTATCTAAATCGCTATGCAATTCTTGTATTGTC
The DNA here is from genome assembly GCA_035578135.1 of Flexamia atlantica. NCBI lineage: Eukaryota > Metazoa > Arthropoda > Insecta > Hemiptera > Cicadellidae > Flexamia > Flexamia atlantica. The sequence goes on from JAQJVK010000004.1 coordinate 45,950,620, forward strand.
TTCCAGCAATATAGTTTATTTATTTTCTTATTTACTTTAGAATTTATGAATCATCAAACAAATATTGAATCAATCACTAATAGTACTTCAATGAAATAGTATAATTTATGCTTAATGCTTTCGCAGGTTATTGAGAGATTTATTCAGGATCAATGATTCCTGAAAGAAATGTTCAATTTGTTACTTTACTTCAGTCAAATTGTCCTTAACATAGTTTTTGAATAGTAAATATTGGTTTTTGTTGTTTCCTATTTTTTTGTGGCATTCACCTGTTGTTCCTCAGAGTGACCAACTTGGTTTTTTTTCAGACATTTGTGGTAATCGAGGGTAAAGCGAAAGTTTCACATTTGGGAGAACAACACACCATGTCACCGGGAGATATGATAAACATTACTGATGGTGAGTAATATTTCTTCTGAATAAACTATATTCAACTCACTTTTATGAGCATCTTTTTGCACATTCGAGGTGCTTGAACCATAAGCCACTTACCTTCGATTTGCACTTTGACACCAACTCAGCCCCCCCCCCCTTCCCTCCCCATTGAAGCATTCGCTGCCCCTATTAATGCAAAAATCAGATGAGCTGTTGTCCCGTTTTCACTTATTACTGTTATGTTATCAATTAAGAAGTTAAGCATAAATTTTCTTAAAGTTGATCAACTCACGGCAGATGAAATTTTTATTTAGAATAACAGCAAGGCCCATGCATAGGCCCTGCCCATGTAAGCCTTTTCCAAATTACAAGACAGTGCGAATCTATTTATAAATGAATTGAAGTACCACGGATGCGTAAATTTACAATATTCTTTTATCATGTTAACCTAGATTACCAGAGCATGTGTATGTATTTCTTGCATGCAGGGCCTGATTAACCACTAGGCTAACTAGGCTGCAGTCTAGGGCGCCAGCCAGGTCGGGGGTGCCAAAGAGCGCAAATTAAATATTATTTCATTTTTAAAAGAACCGAAGATAATAAAACTAGAAATTCTCACACCCCCTTTAGGGTAATCCATCCTAAAGAATAGCAGCAGCAACACTAGGGCCCTATTTTTGAAATGGGTGAGTTGGCGAGTGATTGAGTCACTCAACTCTCAAGTTATTTGTTTCCAATTATAAAATGAATTCACAGATAAAAATAAAAATATTCCTAGCTAACTTAATGAATTCAGCCCCACAACATCTGAGTATATAATTTGATTAGGAATTTATTCTTAAAAATTTATAATTTAAATATAGACATGATATACATTGAGTATCTCAACAATCCAACCATTTTTACTCACCAAGCAATAGGCTATTGAGTAAAAATGTGTGAGTTGATAGGAAACAAGTTTCTTCTTCTTCTCTTTTGGAGGAAGTAATAATGGTAATAATGGAAAGCCTTTCCAATTAAGTTATGTTTACTTTTTGATACTAAATATTTAAATGGTTTGGATAGCCTTTGAATTATTTGTAAAATGCCTTGCAACTAAATTGACCTATAAATATACCAAGATAGTTTAGTTAAAGACTTAAGTGATTAAGTGATAAGTGATTAAGACACAAAAAAAGAGGTAATTCCTTTAATTGGTCATTGTTTACATTTGGCTTTCTAGTTTGACAGATGTATCATCTGAAATGTTGACATCTCACAATCTCACGTGGTGACCCCAAAACAAACAATGCTACCATCAGCTGACAGGTGACTTGACGAGTGACTCACTACTCAACTCTCAACCGTTTCAAAAATAGGCCCCCTGGTGTGATGCTATTTGTTATTACTGTATGGTTTTAAACTTCCTCACAACCCTGTTTCCTGTGGGACACCTAAAGAAAGATAGCAGTTCATTATACTAAGTGGCAGGCCCCATTTTTGGCAAATCGAAGAAATAGTTTGAGCAATTAGGCATATGGGAGTTTCCCCTGTTGGTTTAATAAAGGGAAAGTTCGGTACCAACTATAAACCAAACAGTGCAACCACCATTCCATAATCCTTATAATAGGCTTGTATAAACACTATCTTACTGCCTTGAGTAAGGGAACACATGGAAATGTATTTATAAAAATTTTGGACCGTATGGAATGTGGTGCACCGCGACTGTGATGTGGACCATGTTCTGGAACGTGGTTCGTGGCAGATGAGTCGAAATGGAAGCGATTTTAGTTCTGATAGCTCGTTTTAATTGCCGCACCTGTTTTCCTATCTAGTGATAGAATGGTTCGTAATGTGGATCCTTATATGTCATTATGTGTATTGATTAGTCTACAGTAGCCAGCAGTAGTTGAACTATTGCCATGAGTGAAAAGAAGAAACCTATTGATTCATAATACCTTAAAACGGCACGAGCAAACAATGAGCATGAGGATGAGACTAGACTTTTTTATAATTTTTGTGATTATCTTTGTTTGCACTCATTCCACGATAGATGAGTTTCCAAAATAGATTTTACAGATTTTTTTTTCAATCATAGACTGGATAAAAAGCTTAGTTAATTTCTAAGATATGTAGTTTTTTAAGGTATTAGTTCTGGGGGAATTCAATTCGTAATTTCTAGATATATGTGATAAATAACCCACATATAGTCATGTTGTTAGAGGGTATTCAGGGGTTTACTGTGTTCAGGGTTTCTTTAAAATAATTTCAACCTATGCTGTTTAGAGAAGTTATTCTTAATTAGAAAAGAGAAGTCATTCTTGAGTATTAGCAATGTCAAGAGCATAAACTGAATACTCATTTGATACTGAAACTATGAATTTATTCTTTTTCAGGTTCTGGGTACGAGTTTACAGCTTTAGATTCTAACCATGTGCGTTTTCTTTATGTTAAAGAACTTATTTAATTTGAAAGACTTTTTTATTTTTTTATTTATTCAGTTTTTTTTATTCTATGCAGTTTTGGCTGTGAAGTTTAATGTGTGTAATTAAATTTATTTATCATAGTTATCAAAATATTGTTTATTAGCTATGTTTACCATTTGCATTTTATTTTTCAAGGCATGTAAAACTCTTTTGAAAAATCCTATGAAAATGTATTTTGATTTTAAGTATTTTTTTAGTCATGATGAGGTTTGGTTAAGATGTATTATTGTGTTATTTTTTCCATTCGTTATGAAATCTTTTTAAATGAACTTTTGACCATTATTACCTTACATAGTACCTGTTTTATTACAATTAATCATTTAAACTTTAAACCAATGTTGTAAGCTCTACCAGTCATAATCTTTTTATTGTAAATATTTTTATATTTTTTGTCAAAGCGATTTATGTATACAAAGTATGAACCAAGAAATATTGTGGAGGAGCAGTACAAGGTGTTGAAGTGCCTTTTTTATTATTATATTAGTTTGTAGATATTAATTGTTACTAAGCTGTACAACTGTAACCAACCTTCTATGAAAAACGTATTTAGATTTAATAAAGCTTTGCTATTGTTTGTGAAGACACTTTTTAATAATCTAATTGTGTCGTTGTGTACATAAAACTTTGAGGTCAGTGTTTATTCTTTTAGATTTTTAGCAAACTTCCCCTATAGGGAAGAAGCTATTACCGAAGGTCTCATGGTAAGACTAAGCCCGAGACCATGATAACTTTTTGTTTTGGGGCCACCAGAAGCAAAAATACCATTCGTTTGAATTTTTTTATATATATCTATATATGTGTCTGTAAGCATGATAGCGCTCACCGAAATGGTCTGATCGGAATGAAATTTGGCATAAGCGTATAAAATAGTAATTATTCGGATGAGTTCAAAAACCAGCCCGATCAAACCACTGGAAGAGGGGTAAAGGGGGATAAACCCCCCAAAAATGGGGTTTTCACAAAGAAAAATAAAAATAATCCAATTTTGGTTAGCACCATTGAATTCAGCTCGAGAAAACAAACAATTTAGTGATTTGAATCATTGCTCTATGTTCATTGGTTACCGAGATATTGTAAGTGGTAAACACAGTACGTTGTCCCAATGTTAACCTTATGGGAAATAAATCAAATTCTTTATCTCGCTTATTTCTCAACATTATCTTAATAACACTGGGTTTGTGGCTTCATCTAGATGAGATCTAATGTATTTTAGTCTAAAATACCCCATATTTCCATTTTAGTAGCAGCAAACCTGCATACTCATTCCCCGTGTTATTCTAATGGAGATTACAAAAACATGTCATATCTTGCTATGTTCGATCTAAATATGTTTTTGCACATTTGAAATTCGCTGAGTATGTAGGTCTGCTGCAACGGGGGTATTTTTTTGTTAGTAAATATTCTCTTTAATCTTCATAGTGCAGTAGTTAGTCAATATTGTAATTATTTTTACTAGAGATCACCCAATGGTTGAAATCAATCCAACTTGATCTGAGCATATGCTTAAGTATTAGACAAATATGATTTTTTTGATACATTTTTCTAAGCTTGTATCCATCGCAAGATAAATGTGCAAACATATCTAATCCAAAATTCTATTTTTGCCTGGATAACTGAAGTTAGGTCTACCTGTAGTGTAATATGTCTGTAGTAATTATTTGGAGTGGTAGAAAATGTTGACTTGGATTTTAATTGTAGCTTTGTATGGTTTTAAGATCCGCAGCTAACAAAACAATCAAGTATTCTTTACATAATTATTTTTATAAAAGATATTTGAGTGATATTCAAGGTTTCTGTTCTGGTACTGAGGCAGACGCACCACCCCATGCCAGATCTCTGTAATGGAGAACAGATTGAATGTAGGCCCAATACACACTACTGATCCTAAGCACAGCACCTGTCTTAACTGTCTAAAAGCATACATTTTCCCCAGTTCTTGATTAAATATATTTGTCATTGGCTCCCAAGACATACTGATATGCTATGAATTGTGATACCTAAATACAGTAGAACCTCGATTAACTGTCACTCTTTTATCCGTCACTCTCTGTGACGGATAAAAGAGTCACAGAGAGTGACGGCTTCCGGGCTCACAATATGTTGTAAATTGGTGTCGCGCAAAGCACGGAAGAAAGTGTAAGTGCTAATGTGATCAAACACGACTGTCCGCGGCTAATGACCTTGAGTTTCCGCCGAAAATCACTCCCACACAAGGAGTGGTATGGTGGTGAGCGAGTTATTTATTACTCATTGGCATGTTGATTTTTTTGGCTATACGGCCACCTCACAGTTCAGTGTTACATATTGTTTGCTGTTACATGGTGTGTAGCTAGATACGTATTGTTAATCAACTGCAGTACAATAACTGTTGATTGTTAACAATGGCTGAAAAACGAAAACGAGTCGTAGTATATATATATAATGAGTCGTTTTATTAGGTCTTGACCAAAAGATAAAAATTATTTAACATTTGAGGAAGAGCGAAACGGCTACAAGTACCGCGCTGATGTATGGTGTTGGCAGACTGATTTAAAAGATGACAGACTATCTTTTAATTTGAGGTTATGTTATTAAGTTACGAACACTGAATGAGCACAACATACATTTTAGAAGATCTGTAATTACCATTGTATGAATGTAATTTAAATATAAATATGTATTATCCACTTATACAGGGTTTTAATTTCTTCTAAAATATTTTAAATCTACGTATTGAACAGGTTTACAGCTAAATTTCCGTTATCCGTCAATTCTCTTAACCGTCACACTCCCTGTCTCGAGAGTGACGAATAATCGAGGTTCTACTGTATTTAATATACATGTCAGTTTCCAAGATAGGATTTATCTCTTATAAGGTAGAAGACAAGGCTGTAGCAACCACACATCAATAGCGATCGCTGACAGGCGATAGTGAGCTATCTAAGCAAACAAGCTGTGGGATTTATTCGATTTACCATATAATCTAAATAAGTCGTAACCTGGAATACCCTTTGGTTCGACAGCTGTTAAACAAGCTCCAGATAAGAATACAGCCAAATATTACCACAGAGTTGATTTTAAGAATAGTTGTTATATTCATTTACAAGTAAATATGTATTCAGAATCGGTTCAGTTAATTATAGACTTAACACATTATGAAAATGAAAATTTAAATCGAATATTCAAATCTTCCAAAGAAGTAATATTCCTTGCAGAATAAAGTTCCATGTCCTCAGGTAGATATGATGCGTTCATGGATTCTGCTGCGAGCTTGCAGTTTCTTTTTTGAATGACAAACGCTGCTGATTTTGGTTGTCTATCACGAGTAAAAAGCCCCTTTCTTTGCCTGGCTCCTACTCTTTTCACAGACTCATCGGATTTGATGTCCGTAAAGCTGTAAACCAATTCTCCTATGAACCACTTGTTTTTTCTCAGATTCTCGAAGGCTTTAAAGTGTTCAGAGAGCAGTTTGCTTTGGTAATCTTCGGTCCACATGACCAGAGGCACGCCATGAAGGCCCTCCACTGCTTCCGTTCCAAACTCCGACATGATGACAGGTTTGTTGTGCCTCTGGTTCCAGTAGGTGGCTTCCCTCTCCACGGCCGGCTCTATGATCTCCCATTGGCCCGGTTCCTTGAAATACCCGTTGTAGCGGTTGAAGCAAATGATGTCCATCCATTGGCCCGCTTGATCTACTGTATTCCAGCGGTTGAGTACAGCAGTTATCGGCCTCGTGTCGTCTTGCGCTCGAGAAAAGGCAGCCAGTGATCCAAAGTAAGGCCCGGCTTGGGGTGTCTCAGATTCCGGCTCGTTAGCCAAGGACCACATAATGACACAAGCTCTGTTCTTGTCTCGGTTCATCAGTTCGGCGACAGCTGTCTTGTGTTTCACCAGCAAAGTGTTAGTCAAGTTATGAATGTCTACGGAGGGGACCTCGTTGATAACCATGAACCCCATTTGGTCGGCCAAGTCCATGCTCTCCTCGGCTTGAGGAGTATGTGATGTTCTGTAGGTGTTCACACCGAGCCATCGTAACAGATTGTGGTCCTTCACAGTCGTGGAGAGGTCGAGGCTCCTCCCTCGGATTTCAGAGTCCTCGTGCTTGCTGATCCCGTGGATGTAAATGGGTTTTTCATTGATAAGAAGAGATTCATTATTCCATCTTAAGTTGCGAAAACCGAACTGGAGTCTGTAAACATCCGTTGTATTTTGTGATTTTACTATAATCTTAACAGTATATAAATAACCCGGATTAGAATTCATGAGGTATGGCCACCACAATTTTGGCTTAAAAATCTCTATAGCCCCAGACATATTTTCAAAATTAGGTTTAGTTTGAAATTCATAACCAGCTGTATTCCCCTCTTTATCAGTGACTGTTACATTGGTACTGAATTCCTCTTGTTTTGTAAGTCCTTTGCTGGACAAACCATATTGTAGAATAACTTTATCACCCTGAAATTTACTTTTCAACCATACGTCATCTATATAGACTCTCGGTGTTGTATACAACCAAACAGGTAAGTTAATCCCAGCGTAGTTATAGAAACCATAAGCGTATTTTTGCATCATCTTAGGTCCTTTGCTTGTCAATATTGGTTCAAGGGTGCCCTGAGGAATCGTTTCATATCCGAGTCGGTTATCCACTGCAACAGTTACGTTGTTTTCCATTCCATGTTTCACAGATTCAGTGATCTCACCTTGGAAGGGCAAATGTCCGATCTCATGCTCTAAAACCTTTTCCCCATTTATCCAAACCCTCGCTAAGTAGTGGACACCCCCGAATCTCAACCAGATTCTTTGCTGATGAGTTTTCCAGGACGCCGGTATCAAGAATGTCCGTTGATACCAGACCAATCCCACATGGTCCCGAACTGAGGCGTTTGTTGTGATGTCATTGTAGCTGCTCGGTACTGGCATCAACATAGCGCCTGCCATCTTACTGATGTCTTTCTCAAACCACTTCTCTGCCAGGCCTGTGTCTTTGTCTGGAAGGTCTAGCAAGAAATTCCAGAGGCCATTAAGTGAGAGAAGATCTCGACTCTCGGAGATCTGAGGGTAGAGGATTCCCCCAACAGGCAGTCCAAAAGGTTCTTCAGTTTTAACCTTTCTTAGTTCTGATTCAATCTCTGGAATCATTTTATCCTGGTCTGAAAAGAGATATTCTATTGATACGTTAGTTTTTATTATTCTAAATCCCAATTCAGGTGTTTCGGGAAATTCTGTTGAGGTTTGTTGAGAGCTGGGCCTTTCAGATTTCAAGAGAAGAGTTTGTGTTTCTATTGTTTCTTGAGGATTCTGCTGTTTTTCTGAAGTAAATTCAATCTGAGGATGCATCTGATCCTCTGGCCCGAGAAATTCAGCAACTTTAGAAAATTCTGTTGATGTTTGTTGAGAGCTGGGTCTTTCAGATGTCAAGAGAGGAGTTTTTGTTTCTGCTGTTTCTTGAGGATTCTGCTGTTTTTCTGAATTAAATTCAATCTGAGGATGCATCTGATCCTCTGGCCCGAGAAATTCAGGAACTTGGGGAAATTCTGTTGGTATTTCTCTAGGATTCAGCCGTCGTTTATCAGAGTACAAGGAGACATTTTTTGAAGAAAGTGTTTTTGACTGTTCTTGAAGATTCTGCGGTTCTTCAAAAGGTAAAGGAACAGATGTCACAAATTGAGTTTTTGATATTTCTTGAGTTGTTGACAGTGTACATGTCTTCTTATTTCTACAAGAAACATTCTTGGCAAAGTCATATGTTGCCAAACTTGTGGCAAGTACTGCGCATAGGAGGAAAATCAACTGCATTGTTGCTGAAATTATGTCTGATGTTATAAACGATTTTCACAACTTGCACTTCTAATGTAGTTTTAAATTTCCAAGAGTAATTTTTTTTACGTTTTCTTCTCAAGATATCTCAAATAAAAAATTTCGGTTGGTCATTACATTTTTTTATAATTGTTTGCTGTTTAACTTGTTACTTCACATTTTTAATATCTGTAGAAACAATAATTTTAAAAATAACAACTTTAATTTTGATGAATTCACTCTATATTACATTTTTCCATTTGCTGTTGCTAGGAAGCAATACTAATTGGACTTTATCAAATCATAATCTACAATATATTAAAACTAGCGTAAGTTTTTTTTGTCTGTATATTGCTTAGAATTATGAAATTATTGGTTATTTTTGTGTTTTGAAGGTCAGAGAATCCGAATCAAGCCTTATCTCAATTTCTGTCACTCTCTTGGTAACGCTCAAAATCACACATTAGACCACTTTTCACGCAAAAACTAGTGTACTGGTATGGCTGAAACTTAGGTTTTAGACAAATTAAAACTAGCGTAAGTTTTTTTTAAATTAAATTGTAAGCTTCTAAAAAGTGAATTTTATTCTATTTCGAACCTATAGGGTAGCTTATGAAGTTGTCATGGCACCCTAAACATTAAATCATGAATCCAAGGAAGTTTTTGTGTTTTTCCACGGGTGAAACTGTGTTGATCAGCTAGTTTTAGTGTAAAATTTAATACCCTAGGGGTTTTTGTGATCTTAATAGTTTTTTGATATCCTCCTATAGTTTTGAACCAATTCTAATGATTTAGGTGTCGTTGGATAGAGCTCGGCATGAAGTTCCGAAATAAAATTTATAAAGGTTAGACCAAAGGGAAGAGCTACTAAATATTAGATTCTAGATTCCCTCAAAGTTTCGTATTTGTCCATTGGATTAAACATTGGAGCAGAAATTTCAAGGCGTAGTGGATTTGAATCAACTTTATTTATCTGCAGACCTGAACAGAAACTTAAAAGCTTTTGAGCACGCGTGTCTACTAGTATCAACAAACTAGCCAATGATGTTTTTTTTAATAACGTTTCCAACAATACTTCTGTTCTATTTCAAAAATAAGTATACCTATTATAATATGTTTCAGTACATATTAACTTTGCTGGATTTCTTAAACCCCACTTATTACATAATAAGTAAAAAACAAGAGAGAAAAGGTGAAAAGAGGTTGGACGATTCCAGAAATGTTGAACAACATGTAGAATATAGGACGGTAATCTATTTTGAAAAGAAAAGAGAAATTTTCAGCGACTGCCATATGACAAATAAACAGATATGACGGCTTACAAAGTTTTTCTCTTGCTTGAAGCTTTTCACACAGAGAAAACTGTAAGAGATTAAAAGAAAAATATTGAGTAATACTTGCAAAAGTTAATGTTAATGAAAGTGTTTTCGCAGTACTTCAAATGTGACTTTTAACACAAAAGAAAATATTAAATGCTGTTGCTTCCTAGCAACAAAAATATTAACATTTATTGGCCATTTATTTACCAAAATCAAAAGTATATTTTTTTCCAAACACCACTCAGTTTCTCTTAACATGAGCATATGAATAGAACATTCATCAGGTATTTTGTTGTGCCTGATACAGTTGGTTCAACAACTTAACTTTAATTGTAATAGCCAAAAATAAAAACTGATTTCCAATTTGATTTCAAGATACAATGGTGATCCTTATGCTCCTGTGTATTATATGTCCAACAGCAACGGAATCAGCTGAGCTGAAAGGAATTCTCTATCCTCAAGTCTCTGAAAGTAGAGATCTCCTTTCCCTAAACGGACTCTGGAGTTTCATGGTGGACGTTCCGGACGAGGGTGCTGGCATCAGTGAGAAATGGTTTGAGAAAGACATCAGTCTGATGGCAGGTGCTGTATTGATGCCAGTACCAAGCAGCTACAATGACATCACAACAAACGCCTCAGTTCGGGACCATGTGGGATTGGTCTGGTATCAACGGACATTCATGATACCGGCATCCTGGAAAACTCAACAGCAAAGAATTTGGTTGAGGTTCGGGGGTGTCCACTATAATGCGAGTGTTTGGATTAATGGAGAAAAGGTTTTAGAGCATGAGTTTGGACATCTGCCATTTCAAGGTGAAATCACTGAATATGTGAAACATGGGATGGAAAACAGATTAACAGTTTCAGTGGACAACCGGCTTGGATCCAAAACAATTCCTCAGGGCACCCTTGAAACAATATTTACAAGCAAAGGACCTAAGATAATACAAAAGTATGCTTATGGTTTCTATAACTATGCCGGGATACACTTACCCGTATGGTTGTATACAACACCGAAAATCTACATTGATGACATCTGGTTGAGAAGTAAATTTCAGGGCAATAATGTTTTTTTACGATACGGTTTGATCTGCGAAGGAGTCCCAAAGCAGGAGAAAATCATTACTAATGTAACAGTAATTGATAAAGAAGGTAATTTAGCTGGTTTCCAATTGGGGAATGAGTCTGGATTTCTTGAGATTGCTAATCCCAAATTGTGGTGGCCCTATCTTATGGTAGAGTCAAACCCAGGATATTTATATACTGTTGTGGTTACGGTAAAATCACAAAATACAAGTATATCAGATGTTTATAGACTCCCATTTGGTTTTCGCAAGATAACATGGAACAACGAATCCCTTCTTATCAATGACAAACCCATTTACGTTCATGGGATTAGCAAGCACGAGGACTCTGAAATCCGAGGGAGGAGCCTCGACCTCTCCACGACTGTGAAGGACCACAACCTGTTACGATGGCTCGGTGTGAACACCTACAGAACATCACACACTCCTCAAGCCGAGGAGAGCATGGACTTGGCCGACCAAATGGGGTTCATGGTTATCGACGAGGTCCCCTCCGTAGACATTCATAACTTGACTAACACTTTGCTGGTGAAACACAAGACAGCGGTAGCCGAACTGATGAACCGAGACAAGAACAGAGCTTGTGTCATTATGTGGTCCTTGGCTAACGAGCCGGAATCTGAGACACCTCAAGCCGGACCTTACTTCGGATCACTGGCTGCCTTTTCTCGAGCGCAAGACGACACAAGGCCGATAACTGCTGTACTCAACCGCTGGAACACAGTGGATCAAGCGGGCCAATGGATGGACATCATTTGCTTCAACCGCTACAACGGGTATTTCAAGGAACCGGGCCAATGGGAGATCATAGAGCCGGCCGTGGAGAGGGAAGCCACCTACTGGAACCAGAGGCACAACAAACCTGTCATCATGTCGGAGTTTGGAACGGAAGCAGTGGAGGGCCTTCATGGCGTGCCTCTGGTCATGTGGACCGAAGATTACCAAAGCAAACTGCTCTCTGAACACTTCAAAGCCTTCGATAATCTGAGAGAAAACAAGTGGTTCATTGGAGAATTGGTTTACAGCTTTACAGACATCAAATCCGATGAGTCTGTGAAAAGAGCAGGAGCCAGGCAAAGAAAGGGACTGTTCACTCGTGATCGGCAACCGAAATCAGCAGCCTTCCTTGTTCAACAAAGAAACTTCTACCTTGCAGCAGCATGATGAAAGATTTCTACCCAATGACTTTTACACATACATTATATGAAAGAAGATACATCTCTGTGTCTGATTACTTTATTAATAAGTTTACAATTTAACCATTGCAAACTAATATAAAATATTTTGCAGAAACTAATCATAGATTAAAATTTACTTTTATTTCACCAATATTTTAATCTATATATAGAATTAAACTGGGTTTATCCAAGGTGGACAAAAAAGACGAGATATGATACGCTTATTTTTTTCTTTTAAAAGTCAGAGCAAGTGAATTTAAATCGCTAATACAGTAGAACCTCAATTATACCTCACTCAATAACATGACATCCTCTATGGTACTTTTTAAATCCCTTTGAAATTACCATAACCCTCAATGTTATATCAACCTGAATAACTTGACAGTTTTTGTTCAAACAACCTCAATAAAACAGCTTTTTTCCGATTGACATTGCTTAACATCTACAACTTGACGTTTTAGGAATCAACCTCAATGAGGCAAATCCAAACTTGAAATAGTACAGTTCTCACACTCTTACAGGCATGTGGTTCTCACAGTGAGTGAATCACCAAAACAGATGTTTTGGGGAAACAACAATCGTCCTTTAGGATACAAGTCTCGATGTAGAAACCTGGCTCCCCCTTTTCTTGTCAGACATCTTTGACAAGTGAAGGGCCACCCTTAAGTTCATTGTCAAAGCAAATAGGTGGGTGATTAGCGATCATGTTGGTATTCAGTTAATGTGTTTTGCGTTAGTATTGACAAAAGAGAACAGTGTCTGAAAAATCACTGACTGTTGCCTTTAATGGCAAAGTGATTAAAATAATAAAAGAAAAATTATATTGCATGAATTGCCAAATAAATGTTAAATAATTTGTCATTGACACAGCACACAATATGAAATAATCATCATCCATTTCACCTGCTCATTTGAGATATTTCTTGAAAAAATTCCCAAAAGTGGAAAAAAATTTAATTTTTAGATAGTTTCGAATTTATTTTAAGGTTTTAAATGAATCCAAAGTTTGCATAAATAATTTAACATTAAAAAATCAATATAAGATGTACAAGATCAATCTTGAGGGACAAAATCAACTTCATCAGAGACAACGCTGACTTCGTCAGGGACAACACTGACTTCTTCAGGGGCAATACTGACTTTTTTAGGGACAATACCAACTTCTTTAGGGACAATACCGGCTTCTCCAGAAGCAATACTGACTTTGTTCAGAGCCTCTTCAAACAGATCTGCCAGGAAATCTTCAACTATCATTCTTAGTACTGTTTGTTGAGCTTCGTTGATAACATCGTCAACAACTGCTTTGGCTCGAGATTCTGTAAATGAAAAAAATAAAACTAAGACACTAAAATATCCTTGTCAATAAATATTCGTTACTAAAAAAATTCTTCAGATAAATTTAATACTTCTTTACTGAGAGGGCTGTGAATTGGTTTGAGCTAAGTAAACCTTGATAGAGTCAATACAATGTGAATTGGATGACAGACTTTTATAACTACCTATATTTAAAAACTTTATAGCCTAGGCAATTAATAATATTATCAATGTTAAAATTTAATATATTTTAAAATCCTTTTTTTACATTTTAATTTATAAAAATTCTACTGTTTTGGAAATGCTTGCTTTGAAAAACAAGAATACCTGCCATTTTCAATTCATAAATACTAGACAGCAGCTCTAAAGAAGGTCCTACTATCCACACAAATAATCTTCAAAAGGTTGAGTGATTTTTGAAAACAATACAGATCAACAGATGGAAGATAATAACAGGTTTTTAGGACAAATGTTCACAGGATTTTTTTTATACAGTACCATCTTATCTTTAATTATATTGGAATGTTTTTTCAACACATATTATATTTATAGACTAGCAGTCTGCGTCACTTCGTGACTTATAAAAATGACTCTTGATAAAAAAGGCTTTAGTTTCATGTTGATTATGTATAGAGTTTTGCAGCGTAAAATACCTTACACATCTACGCGTCAGTTTCTTGCATTCATCTTTGTTAGATCTTAACAACAATTGGTAAGAAGGACAAACCACTGATTTACTGATGAACTAATTTCTAAATAACATGTATAAAATAGCCACTCGCTGTAAAAACAAAATTATTCAATACACATAACGGCCAAAGAATTAAATTTTTATAACAGACCCACTTTTTGTTTCGCATCTTAAATACATATTTGGCAAATTTTTACCTTAGCAAATAACATAATTTACTATGAAAAGCCTTCTTTAATATAGACATATTGTTATTGGTGCATTTCAAATTCGAGTAAAATAGGTAGGCTAACCGTTGACACTTCAATATCCTCCCATTCCAACTACATTTACAAAATACAGGGTTTAAATTTATGATGTGTTTTAAAATTTGATTTTTTTAGGTTAACATTTAATTAATATTAATATTTTAAAGCTAAAAACGTTGAAACATGCTTCAATGTGTCTTCACTGTCAATAGTTTGTTATAAAATCCAATCTCCAGAGCACCTCCTATTTACTTGTGTTCCTTTTTAAGAAAAAAAAATACAGTAAATTAAGATGATTTCAGACTTTTGGTCGTAGTTTCAATATGGCAAATACTCTTCCTTATTTTCTGTTGTCTTAAAAAACTTTAGTATTTAAGAAATTAAAATCATAATGACGTTTGCTTGCCCTGAATTCTCAGGCATATCTCTGGAACTATTTCAAATCTTGATCATCTGTTTTGTTACAAACAAATGTGAATTTGAAAAGTTCACATGTTCTACCACAGATAGTAACACTTTCGCTGAAATTTCAAAAGCTTCCTGTGTGAAGGCTTTTCATGGGATATTTTCCAAACCCGCAAAAGGAACATCTAGAGAGTAATAGCTTTAATTTGATACCAAATATGTGTAGAAAAATTAATTTCTAAGGGTCGATGTGCTCTGTACAAAATCCTAGAAATTCTTTTAATAATATAGATAAATAATGTACAGGGCCATTGCTTTACCTGGAGAAAACTCTTTTAATATCTCATCCTCCTTCATCTCTGCAATTCTTTGTTTCGCCTTTTCTAAAATTTCATCCACAATCCTTGATGCTTCAAGAATAAGCTCTGGAAGCAATAAGTAAGATCAAAACCTGTTTTAGACTTTCTTATAAGATAAAATATAGTTAAATATGAATGACTCAAAACAGATATGAAAATATATAATTGTTTACTTCTCTGGTGGTTTGAAGTACAGTACACCTCGGATTATCCGGACCTCACATTATCCGGATCCCGGATTATCCGGACCGGTCCATCCGAGAAATTAAAAAATTAAAATCACGTTAAAACATGATTTTAGTAAGTTTACGAGGGAAATGCGCTTTCTAAAAGTAAAATGCAAATGCAATACATTACTGTATGGTTTTGGAATCACAATAATGGAAGGAATCACATTGGCTTAAGGAAGGAACCACATTACAGCATTTTCGTGAACGTAGTTTTCTGGATTTCTACTTGTGGCGCTAGCAGTAATCAACAAAGGCGTAGTCTACGGCAGTTTTGCGAGTTTGTTTATTGCTGTCATTTGATGTGTTACGTTATTTATTAAGAAGAGTACAGTAATTCCTTTTGAGTTACTTTAAGTTTCGTCATGATTATTCCAATTTTGAGTTATGAGTATTTAATCTTAATAAATTAAATATTTTAATCTGGTGTTTTATTCCCAACCTAAACTGTGTAAGTTCGTATGATTATTACACTATATATTCGTATGATTATTAACGAAGTTTAGTTTTTAAGTTTGTTTCAAAATTACACCCCCGTAAAATTTGTAAGATTAACATTGTATTCGTATGATTAATAATGAAGTTTGGTTCTTAAATTTGTTTCAAAATTAAACCCCCGTAAAATTTGAAAGATTAACATGTTGTACAGTCTTGAAACAACGTTTGCAGCATCAATTTAGCAGGGGCTAAGGTGTGCGATCGCTACTTAGGCGATATTGTAATTACCTCGGATTATCCGGATTTTTTGTTATCCGGATCGGTGTTCCGCCACATTAATCCGGATAATCCGAGGTGTACTGTATTGAGATTTGATGAAAAGTACTAATGACTCAAAAGAGATATGAAAATGAAGAGTTATTTTCTTATTTTGTGGGTTGAAATATTATAATTTAACGGATAATTACAGTAATAATAAATAGTAACATTACAAATAATTTAGAGTCAATTAAGCTGTTGACTAAGTTTGTTTAATGAAACTAGGGACAACTTTAAGTCTTCATTATTTCTACATAGA
Source organism: Flexamia atlantica (assembly GCA_035578135.1). NCBI lineage: Eukaryota > Metazoa > Arthropoda > Insecta > Hemiptera > Cicadellidae > Flexamia > Flexamia atlantica. Next base: position 45,967,076 of record JAQJVK010000004.1, read on the forward strand.
TTAGTTTTTGTGAGAAAATAATGGAGTAATAAACTTGATATAATGTAATTCCCCAAAAGGAGATAAAACTTTAAATGGTAGTCAACTAAATACACTACAGCCAAAGAAAAGTAAGAGTCACAAATTAAAAACATTATCTCACTCTTGATAATGAAAAAGCTTAATATTGTCTGGTTCCAACTGTATTAATCTAAAGCAGATAATAAACTAGGCCTGCTGTAAATTCTTTGACGTTCTATAATATGTAAAATTTGAAAGGACAACCCAAAAATAAAGAGTCATGTTAGGTGGCAGGAAAGAGAAAACAAGAAAAGAACTCATCTGTAATTTTAAGGATTCAAAGCAGTGGTGTCATGGTGCCGGAACGCGGAACCCCGTTCCGGCACTGTTTTTAAAGATTAATGTATGTAAACGCCTGTCGAACGCGTATTTCAGAGGTTACTGATATTAACAAATTGACAGGAAACATTTTTAAAATTCAATTTAAATATATCATTGAAAATATCAAATTCCTTGCTTTCTTTTCATTGTATAAACATAACTTAAGTCGGGTACTTTCCCTGGGAAACGTCTTCAAAATAAAATACAAATACAGTGACATTGTGTCGTGCAGTTGCCGTTCGTCTGCTGTCAGTACGTAGTCGGCTGCACAGGTAATTTTTTTCACTGCGGTATACTGGTTATTTTATCATTTTATCGTCGTTCTGTCTGTTCTGTTGACAGTTTTCCAATGTCTAGTTTGTTATTATTTGTTTTGCCTCTTCACTCTTGCTGAATGAAGATGAATTCAAATAATTGCAAGCGTAATGAGGCATTCACCAGGACCACAACTCGTGAGCTCTGCCTAATGCGGCAAAATGCTCACTAAACGTTTGGGCAAGTCGGATTCACCCATTCACCCTGACTGAACTATGGTGAACTTGAGCCATATGTAGTCAACATGTCTTAATTTGTCTGAAGTATTTCTCAAGTACGCTCTCGGCGGGTCAGTGCGAACTCAGGCAATTGCGAGAAAGAACACGGTGTGTTCAGCAGGACTCGTTAACGTTGCTTTCATAAGGTACTGAGTGGAAAATGTTTCGCCGAAAGTTAGGTCAAGTCGGACTTGCATTAAACCGGTAAAAGTTTACTTGATCAATCAATACTCACTGCCCTTAAGTGACGAGATCTAAAATCAAATGCTAAGTAAAATGTTTATGTATAAATTCAAACCTAAATCCCACCAAAAACATACGAATGCATATTGAAAAAAATAAATAACAAATCTATTATAGTACAATAATTATATCCTGTCACAATAATTTAATTTTTAAATGGTGGTATGAATTTTGCATTCCATCTCAATCTGTGTCCAATAACACAGTCTAGGCATAGTCATTAAAAATGCTTATTATGCTGTTTATTGACTGGTATTGAAAGACACTGTTAGAGGGAGTTTGTACCTTATCAACGTTTCAAATAAAATTAATCAAACCTTTATTGTTGTTAACGTTAGGCTATATTTAAAACGTTTTTAATTCATAAATATGTAAATATCTACTGACACAAGTCGCAAAATTTTAACTTAGAACATTCAGAAATGTGTGGATATTGTTAAAAGTTAGCTTCAATCCCCATAAAAAAGTAGCTTTAATACTCTTAAAAAAGTGGGAATCCCTATACAAAATGTTATTCTCCATTTGGGGGGGGGGGGGGGGGGGTATTTGCCCGAAATCCTCGGACACACCGTTCCGGCACTGGAGAATTTACCATGACACCACTGATTCAAAGCCCCACAAAGTATCTGAGGTGTTTCAATCTGAAAGATACTCTATTTTACCTTCAGAAATCGGCTGTTTTTCTTCGGGTTTCTTTGGTAAAATCAAGCCGATGACCTCGACAAGAGCACTGTTGATCACCAGCATGGTTCGTCTCAAGGCTTCGTCAAAGCTTTCTGCAACAAAAAACCAAGTTTTGGCAACAAAATGTCTACCCTGCTTGCCAGGCATGTTTCTGTATTTCTTGTTCATAATTGTCATTGCTATTTTCTTATAATGTAATAAGAAGGCTTGGCCAGTTTGCCTAGTATGTTCTGGAAAATTGAAATTAAGAAGGGAAATTTAATTTTAAACACATTCAAAATAAATATTCATTAGAAAGAAGCTCACACTGGCTAAATAAATGTTTTGTGGTTTTTTGTTGATTACTTGATAGTTTGAAAATGCTCGGTAAACATATCAGCTTTTCATATAAGTACTTACATTGTGATTTTAAAGTCAACTAAGTACCTTATATTAAGAGTTTTTCTTATTTCAAACTTTATCAACTCAATTACTATTTCCAAACATTAAAATAAAATTTTAAAATATTTTTGCTAACTTCAACATAATGTTAGACAGCATCAAACCGTTCAACACATTAAGCTAATCCAACTAGGGGTTAAACAGAAAGTAAAAAAACATTCATCCACTACTTCAAAAAGCACCAAGTGAAGTAGGCAAGTACCAAGCAAACACACAACATTGTGTTTGCTTTGTTTGTAATGAATTCACTTCAGACTAAAAGCAGTGTGAGAGAATTGGTTGGCCCAAATAGTCAAGCTGGCTCAGAAGAGAACAAAAGTTGAACCATGGCCAAATTTGCCGCAGGTCCCCATTTTTCATCATTTTTTTTCTCTTTCTACTATTTAATATATAAAAATGTGAATGAATGTTTTTTTTTAGTAAGAAAGGAAATTTTGGTTTTTAAATGCATTTGTTTGGGTATGAAGTAAGCTTTTGAAAGACAGTAAATAATAAAAGTTTTAGGCCACTAGTGTATTGAAAAATCATATATTTAATTTCGTAAGGCAATTCTTTGCGTCAAAATTGTGGCCGTACGGCAAGTCGTAGAAAAATGGGAGACGGCTCAAATTAAAGGTCTCTATTCCGTGTTGGCGGGAAAAATACTGAAATTGCTTGAAATTCACCAGAAAATTAGATATAACATTAAAATATCTGCCATTTAAAAAGCATTACAATCTAAAAAATCTGCTTTGTTTACATTAAAACATGTGTTGCTTACTCTTGGTTTAAAACCACATGATAGATGTATATATATAATATGGTTTATTTAAAATTTAGCTTTAAATGTAGGTTGAACCTACTATAAGAAATAACAGTTTTTTACTTTTGAATTTTCTTACTTTATATTTAGGGGCTTTAACATACTCACCATTTTGAAAACATTAGGAATTACATACGTCTGTTTTGTTTACATTAGTTGATGCTGATATAAAGGCAAGTGATTTGTAATATTAACACAATCGATAAGCGCAGACTATAAGTATTTAGAAAACTTAGCATTTTTAAGGCCTATAGCTCTGCCAGTTTTATGTGCGGTCGGAAATGGTCATACTTATGGCCGAGCAACAAGATGAGTGTACTACAGTAACAACGATTGAGTGTAACATCAACTTTAAATTTGGCCAATAAAAGTACACTGAATCTTGATCTAAAAACACAAAGCAGCATTTACTCCCGGGCTTCCATAACAACAAGTGGACGTAAGGTAAAATCCTCAATATTAACTATTCACTAAGCTCGTGGTCTCCAAATCTAACTCCTGTATGGGGTTGAGCGGTTGAGCCAGTGGCTTTAACGTGGAGCGTGGAATCGTCAATGAGAGACAATTTTCTGATTTCATCCTTACCTATTTGCCTATTGATTAAAAAATATGTAGCTTCAGTTGGAAGTTTCCATAATTACCCTCTAACCGTCCAATATCTACTTTTGAACATCTAGGCTACATACGAGCTTGATGACTATCTTTTGATGACGTCACAATTTATTTGCTTTATTTGTGGTAAATCTTATGTCTTTCCGACGGATAGTTGTGTCCTTCTTAAAAGTCTGAAACGTACTAGCAAATGTCAAAATACCTTTAATATTACGCATAAAATGTTTAATAAATACTACAGATTATTAAATATCTTACATTAAATATTCAGCATTGATATTTTACTTTTAGGGGCTTTTGTCACTAGTATTTTATAAAAGCTGTTTTTAAATGTATTGTTACATAAGTATTGTTATGTATTGGAAGTTATGTATTGTTGCCTTACCAGGGAATTCAACTCTTTCAAAATTTCACGTGTTTCCTCTATATAAATCTAGGGTAAAAAGATTTACCAAATGTAGGGGAAAAAGTGTTTGAAATTCGGAACCACAAATGCATTGTTCAAATTGCTCATAAATAAGGAAAAACTTACTCTCACTATTTATTGCGTATTGTTTTCCACATACAGTAGAATTCTAATTTTTTTTTATTAATAAAGCTTTTTTTTACTTTACTTATATCTCCTAAGGTCTACCATTCTGGGGGGCAAACAGTCCTGGGCTACTAAACTCATAAAGGGCACCTAGGTGGTGGTTCTGACTTGGGGGGGGGGGGTCACTGGGCATTTACATTTCAGCCGTCATTACACGATGCCAAAAATAACTATAAATCATTATTAGATAAATTTATATTAAATTAATAAATTTTCATGTACAGATATTAGGTAAGAATTGTACACAAGCTGCCAACAATACGTCTGGCACTGGATTGTCTTATGCCGATCGGCTCTTCGACTTGCATTGTGAAAATGAGCCTTTAAATCTTTAAATTTCAAAATGTCTTGAATTTTAAAATATGTTCACAGTGAGTTCTGAACTGGGCTCTGAAACTATGAAAGAGATATTGAGATAAATTCAAATCTCCATGTAGTTGCATACTTTTAGCAATACCATTCAGTGTTCACCCTTGAACTGTACCGGCTCATTTCTTGCTCTGATAACTTCCACTCAAAGGCCTGAAGCTTACTGGGGGGAAGCAAATGCAAAGTATAAAAGACCACCATCCTCCGAAAAGCAAATTTTTTAAATACATTTTTTACCAACCTTGAGGTATGCCAGCGAGCTGAATGGCTTTGTTCAGGATCTTGGCCGCAGTGTGAAGCAGTGAGCTGGCCACATAGCACATGTCTCTCATGACCCTCGCCAGCAGACGATCCTCCGCGCTGGGTCTCGGCAAGTCGCGCAAGCCGAACGACCGACATTGCGCGGGCGACTCCACTTCAGCCGCCGCGGACGACCACACTTGCGACATCTCCGAGACTGCCGACAAACAATTATTACAGATAACTTTTCGATCGGTTTAAATCAAATCAAATCAAAAATAACTTTATTCATAAAACTATACAATTGTTACAGATGAATAGTGTCAGACATTTTACATTAAAAAATTATTCTATTCTAAAAACTGTTATGTAGCCCTTTGAGACAACTCTTCAAAGGAGTACAGGGGATGTTACACCAGAAAAAGTTTTAACTTTTTGGAGAACTGTGGCAGATGTTGAATTTTCTTTAGTTCATCAGGAATTTGTTTAAAAAATTTTATTCCCCTATAAGTTACTTTATTTTTAAACAACTCCAGTCGGTGGGGTTCAATGTTTAACCAATATTTTGTATTGTAGGGTCGGTTTGAATTGTCATAGTAGTAGGAATAAGTTTTGGACTAAAATCGGAGCACAAATAATCTAGTTTAGAAATTTAATTACTTCAACATGATTAATTTTAGGAATAGAAAAAAATTCTTGATAGGGGGAAAAACATTGTAATTTTTATTTAACTTGGTGTTTTATGACCGGGCTGAAATCTTTCAAAGGTAAGGCTATCTTTCCTTATTTAAAAATTCCAATACTGCCCTATAGCATTTTCTGAAAAAAAAATAACCAGGATAATATGAACTTCGATCCCCTGACATTTGTGGCAGGTACATGTACATATTCTTGTTTGTTGACTTTTATGATGAAATGATAACATCAAAATATTCCATGAGAACTTATAAATCTAATATTATAAAAATATGCAGGTCAAGGCAAATATCTTGTTTTGGAATTTTTGCCATATAAAGGACTTGTAACAAGTATCATAAATGGAAGAAGTTTTCTAGATCACCACTATAAACAGAGTCCACATAAAACCCATAACATTTTTTCTGTAATGTCCTCCTTTCCTCAAGTTATTTAATTTAAAAAATCTCAGAAAAAGATTATGTCTTGTAAGACATCTTTTTTGTTTTAACCTAATTAGATAATAAAAAAGATTAAAATGAATAATTGTACATGTTTGAAAATGTTTCAACAATATCTTGACCACTATACAACCAATTACAATGAAAACTCAAACAAAAATTAAATATATAGAAAGCTGATTTGAGGAAAAATAATCCACTTAAACCTATTTGTTTTTAAATTAGGCTTAAAACTACTTTTTCCATTTACTGTATTTCATAGGCCTATCACTATTTTAATTACTGTACCTCCAACGATAGCTCACATTAAATAAAAACAGAAACCTAAATCCAAAAGATATTTTCCAACCAATCAGTAGGAACGAAATGGATCATGGACTTGTCAGTACAGCTGTTGATTGGCAAGACTCTTTGGCTTCTTGCCCTGAGATTTGCTCAGCCTATATCAATTGCTCATCAATTAAACTTACTGCCATAATTTGAATAAAATCTAAATTTTGATTTTGATTTTTTGTTTAATAGGTGAGTTTTCTTTGAAAAGGAATCACTTATTTCTTTCCTGATTTGTTTTTCAATTTTTCACCTAAATATCAGTGTTTTAAATTTTACTTCCCAAGTGGTTTGACTAAAAATTCCAGTTAACTTTGAGGGTTGACCTTGCAAATTCTACAAATAACAAGGGATTTTGTTTTGTTTGGTTTCCATACAAAATAAATCTTAGAGAAGCTTCAAATGTACCACATTAAAAAAAAAAACAAACATATACAACTGCTTAGCTTCACTGAATTGTCAGTTCAAACTTTGCCATCAGTATTGTTTTACCGTCAGCACTTCTTTACCATCACTCACACTTTACTGTCAGTTCTGCTTTACTTTCTTTTCAACTTTACTTTCATATCAGTTTTGTCACTTTTACTTGATTATGAGTCCCACTTTACTTTCAGTTCTGCTTTACTATCTGCTCTACTTCACCATTAGTTCAATTTTACTGTCAGCTTAATTTTACCTTCAATTCCATTATACCGTCATATCTACTATACCATCAGTTTGACTTTACCGTCAGTAACCTTACAGCCAGTTCTGCTTTACTATCTGCTCTACTTAACCATCAGTACAACTTAATCGTCAGTTTAATTTTTCCTTCACTTCTACTGTTACATCAGTTCTACCACACCATCAGTTCCACAGCTGCTTTACAGTCATTTCTACTTTACCTTCAGAGTAGACGAAGGATGTTCCTTCTTCCTCCTTACTGGGGAGAACTGTCGAGTGATGGATGTTGACTGTGGATGTCGACCCCATAACCTCTATCGGCTCCTTTCCTTCAAACAGCATCAACACCTTCGGTTCCTGCGATCGTGTGGATTGTATCGTCTTCGCGACTGCCTCCCTCACGGATTCTGATTGCGACTCTTCTGATGCTGTCTCCACGACCGACCGGCTCTCCTCCGGTCGCTCGCCGAGCCTTTCAGTGACCGTGGTGAAAATCTCTTCCACCAAAGAATCCATCATTGCCATAACGTCTTCAGTTCCTTCAAGAAATCAAATTTTTTATTCAAAGATGAATATACATCAGGATAGTACATAGAATAGATTGATATTAAGTTAATACAGGAAAGCAAAAATTAAAAACTTGTTTCCATTAACAGATATTTCATTGTAATAGTGTTAATACTTTTTGTGTAAAAAAATTCATTATTTAATCAACCCTACATGTGGATAAACTCTTTAAGGAAGAAAAAAATTGAGAACAAATTTTTTGATCAGGATTTTTGCGGATATTTGCCAACTGATCGGTAAACAACAAATCAATGCAAATACTTGCAAATGTCAGCAAAAACAAAAATCATCTCAAGATAACAATAAACCCACAATCAACAAAATTGATTATAAACAAAAACCTATTCTTTCAGTAAATTTAAGAAAATTTACTGGATTTTCTTTCTTACTTTACTTTTACTTTTCTGTAAACACTAAAATTTATCTTTTTTCAAAGATCTTTTGTTTGCTAAATAACTTTTTTTAACTCTAGTTTACATATTTGGAGCAGTGTGATATGGTGTTCAATGGGAAGAATTCCTAATGACAATTATATTACTTAAATATGTTAATTTAATAGTTTTCACCTTCGCTCTTGAGGGTCGAACTTCGACTGTCCTCCAGCGCCTCGGCTTGCCCACGCTCCACAAGACACTTGCGAGCCTAGACACGAAATAAAGATTACTGCATTCAATAAGAAATACTCAGTGTATGTATAGCGCAATATAACTGCAACCCACCGATTAAAAAAAGATCATAAAAAATTCACTTCTGGAACTTATAATCAGTGAAGCTTGTAACCAGTGAGGTTTATGAGGTTATAAGTTCATAAGTTTATTTTGTTTAAAATAAAGAGAAAGCATAAAAATGTATAGGTGATTTCGAAAAATTTTACGATGAAATCTATAATTAAATTATAGCGAAATACAACTCAATAATATTAATTCTATGATGGTATAAAGTTACCTTAGTTCTGTCTAGGATGCAGTCAAGTAGACTAATGTCCTACCGGTTTTGAGGCAATAAACCTCTTCATCAGACTCCAATGAATATGAGTCACTCTCTTGAAATCATCGGAAGTTTAAAAAAACACACAGTACATTTAACATTTTGACAATCCATTACACAGTACATTTTTTTTAACTTTTGATGATTTCAAGAGAGTATGAGCAGGCATGTGCTTTTCTGTTTGAGTGTGAGCAGGCATGTGCTTACCTCCTGGTACTTCTGTTTGAGTATGAGCAGGCATGTGCTTACCTCCTGGTACTCCTGCTTGAATATGAGCAGGCATGTGCTTACCTCCTGGTACTTCTGTTTGAGTATGAGCAGGCATGTGCTTACTCCTGGTACTTCTGTTTGAGTATGAGCAGGCATGTGCTTACCTCCTGGTATTTCTGCTTGAGTATAAGCAGGGATGTGCTTACCTCCTGGTACTTCTGTTTGAGTATAAGCAGGCATGTGCTTACCTCCTGGTATTTCTGTTTGAGTATGAGCAGGCATGTGCTTACCTCCTGGTATTTCTGTTTGAGTATGAGCAGGCATGTGCTTACCTCCTGGTACTTCTGTTTGAGTATGAGCAGGCATGAGCTTACCTCCTGGTATTTCTGTTTGAGTATGAGCAGGCATGTGCGTGCGAGCTCTCGCAGGCCCTCTGGGGCAACGAGGGCGAACAACAAGTCAGCCGAGACGGGCTCCTCAGGCGGCGTCGGCGGCCTGCGACACAGGAGAGTTAGGGACGTAGGAATTCAACTTACTGTGTAACATTCCACTCCCTTAATGTGATGCGGTCAAAAATTTCTTACACATTTTTTTCGACAATGTGGACCAACTAGCAAGAAGGCCTAATTAAAAAGATCCATAAACAACAGTTTGCCCAAAAACTAAAAACTTGGCTTCAAGACAGTAGCAGAATAGGCTATACAGTTGCAGAACTCATCCACTAGAGAGTACAACATGCTTAGGATAAAAGAAAAAACTGGATTGTATTTAGATACGAGAAGGCGGAGGTTGGGACTCATAAATAAATGATTGGTTCAATGATTAATAGACCAAAAAATTAGGAAATTCAGTAAAAATCCTTTAAGTAACAGTCAGCATGACTTTTAAGATAGTTATTGAATAAGATTGAGGTATATTAATATTCTGCTAAATTAACACTCATTAAAACTACTCTAATTCTAAATGAGGGAGATTTAGTTATCGGTGCAATCACAACTGAGGTCACAGATAATTAACCTTAATTAAAGGGAATTGGTGGTCCAGTTCTTCACTGAGTAGAAATATTATTGATTTGAGAACACTTGTTGCCTTACAAGAAAAGGAGGTTATTGAAACGTAGGTTGTTGCAGCAGACTTTTGGTTAAAATGGTCTGTAGTAATTTGGATTTTTTAATTGAATACAAGGCTATTAATTAGAGTCATGAATTGAAAGAAACAAAACTAATTTCCCCTTACAAAATGTTTCAACACTCAGGCAGGTATTTACTTTCAGGGAAAGCTGTGGGAATGACACTTTAACATTGTGTACTAGAACTAATAACTTAAAGAGTATTCGTAAAATTTCACTGTCACTTGAGCGGATCACTGTTATTGCGCTCAATATAATCTGAACAATAGATGGTTTTATAACTCGATTTATGTAGATACTAGTTTATCAACCCGGTTTCACCTGTGGAAAAACAGAAAAACCTCCTTGGTTCAAGAAGTCATGTTTCATTTATCATACTTCATTTGGTCGCCATGGCAACTTCATAAGCTTCCCTATAGTTTGACATTGAAACTTTTGAGGTACCATACGGCGTAGCACTGAGGAAATTTTGAAAAATCCTTTCTTAGCGGATGCCTACGCCCTAAGAGGAACATTCATGCAAATTCTCAAGGTTCTAGGTCAAAGTAGTATGGGCTGTAAGATTGTAGGTGAGTGGTATTTGACAAATATATAGTAGATTTTAATAAACTTATAGCTTTGTCTGGTTTTGGTAAATTTAAAACATGCCTCTAATTCTTAATTTTGGTTGCCCTTTTTAAAAAATTTTCTTTTTTATAACAATAAACTAGTATAATTATAGATACTCTCAATAAATATATTCAGCAAAATTGTAATTTGGCTTTGATTGGTAAAATATGTGCAGGCGTTTGAAATTTGTTGAGTAGGAATGTATGCTGTGAGAAGAGGATTTTAGGGATATATTGTATTACATGTAGACTTCAAAGGTTGACAAAGATCACAAAAAATATCAACTAAGGCTAATTAAAACCTCTGTAGAAAAGTACAAGGAATCAGAATAAATTCAGAACAGTAATAGCAATTAAATACCCGACTTACCTTTTGTTTACCTTTTGTTTCTTTTATACAATACTACTTCATAAAATATTTACAATCCAATGACAAAGGAAATTTATATTTAGAAATAAAACAAAGCACTGCTAATTTGCCAATAGTAATCGTAATCTACAGCTCTACATTACCTGTGATAAGTGAACAAAGGTAAACCCAAACAACAACTGCAGCAGACTGCAAGCTCACAGGCTTATCAGGCAGTCAGGTGATCAACCGTTTGCCACACTCATAATGATTAACAGCGGAATGAGAGACAACATTCCACGGTCATTGCATTTTTATTCTCTTATCTGTTTTAAAAATTGCACTGCCTTTGTCTAAATGCAGTTTTTCATCTATGATCAATTTAATTTGACAAATTAATATTCACTGTTTATTGAGCAATATTTAATTCATTACTTTGTAGATCATAAGTTTAATGAATAGTAAGAGAATTTTAAGTGAAATGTTATAAATGATCTGCAGTGATCCTTGTTCATTGACGTTTTAATTAGAATTCATATTTGATGGCTCCAATGGGTTTATTTTTTTCCTAAATCATAATGGAAATTTAAATTGATTTTATATTAACATTTTTTGATAGGTTGAGAGTTTAGTAAAACTTTGATCTTTTGATCCATGTTATTTGTCTCCTTTGGGACATTATTATTAATGATAGACTATTATTAAACAAGTAATAAAATTATTAAAAAAATTAAAATAAAAAACAACCACCCCCCTTTAGGCAGGGTTTCACTATTAATTTTTAAAATTATTTGTTTTTAATTTTAATCTTGGATACAAGTTTATCGACCATAGCTATTTTTACAGTGATAGATTACAGTTCGTGCACGTATATCCCGACCAGTGCGAGAATTTTGACACATCGGAGTGTGGGGAGGAGGAGAAGTCACTCCTCTATTCAAGCCCCGCCCCTTTACTACTGCTGCGAGCTGTGAATAGGTGAACTAATATTCAAAACAAAAGTAAAATTCTTATTTGTCAAAATATATTTCAGGTTATGGTTTGAGGTTTTGTTTGCATAAATTTTATCCTTGTCATTAACCTATAAAATTGAAAATATGCATTGTATTCTCAGAATTTGTATTTAGTTGTTATTGAATAAGAGTTTAAACTTATAATCGTTATGTTTCCATAAGTTTTAATTCAAAAATCATTTTCCCAGAAGTAAACAAATATTGTTCATTTTCTTTGATTGATGACAGCTGTCAATTCGGTCCAGGTTTAAGAGTCGCTATCTAAACAATAATACAAACACTTCAAGCACAATAAAAAATATAAAAAATGATCGTCCAATAGGAAACCAAATAGGTACAAAAAAACCACTTTACTGCATCCAATGAAATACGAATATTTAGGAATCATCTATCTCTCTATAAACATTCATTGTCCATCTCTCTCGCACACGTTCTTTTAAATGGTCGGGATATTCATGCAAAAACTGTAGATTATTTGTAATTCTTTGCTGTATTTATATATCTCTCTGATTTTGATAGGATCTTCTGAAATTTTAATACATTGGTTATTGTTGCTAACCAATAATTCGTCTACAACTTCATTCTAAACTACAAACAATATTACCAAACTACAACAATATTTTTTTCTCTAGAAAAACTAAAAAAAAACGGCATTTAATTATAGCCAGCAAAACAAACAAAATAGTAAAGAAAAATAAGAAATAAACAAAACTACTAGCATTATAAATAGGATTGCAGATAAATAGCTTAAAAGTATGGATATTTATGAAATGAAATATTCAGACTGTGATAAGGCAAATTTTGGTCAAACAGGCTGTTCTTTTATTAGTAATCATTCACATTTACAAAAAAAAACAAAAGAAAACAATAATTATAATTTATTGAACATCTGGTCTCCTTTAACTGCAATATAACAAACAACAATTTGGAAATTTAACATCGATGTCAAAAAGGTCCAATGAAGGACACATTAGAACATTATGACAATTATAAAGCAATGAAATGTTCTAACAATGTCCTAAATGAAAATTTTGTATTTTCACATGACTGAATAGAGACAGTACGGTATGTGTTTTTGTAACTTGACAAAATGAGTGAGTTCATGTACAAAGACCTTGAAAATAGCATAAAGAATGTCAAAACTTAACTAAGAATTTTTCCTACTTTTTTTGATTGAAGAGAGTTCACAAGGTATGTAACTTACCTTGTTTCAGTTGGTAAAATTAAATCAGAAGGAAACCACAAACAAATTAAATAAAATCATCTTACTTAAATCAACTTGATTCAATATCAGTTTAGTTTGTTCAGATAATGAATACAATAAGTAAGAGTGGCCACAGCCAGTCATGTCCCTAAAACTCACTAATGCTACTATAATTTTATTTTTTTTCTGAAATATCATTATTGAGCTCAGAGCTCAATATACATTTATTAACAAACCAATTTTTATTCCAGAATTTCTACAGGTGTTATAGTTTCCCATGGGTTTCCATGTTAAATTCTGCATATGTTATTAATTCTATACAACAATATGTTTAATCTGAACCAATTTAATTTTTTTTCTTAACCAATTTTTTTTAAATTAAAATAAATCCTAACTCATACTATCATGAACTATTTGATCTCTAAGGAAATCGTTTATATCTCAATTGTACAAGTGCATTCACCAATAACATGTCATTAACTCTCACATGAAATAAGCGTATTGAAATAGTTTCTGTTAAAACTGACTAAAATTAAACTGAACCGTATAAGGGGATTTCTGAAACAATTCAATAAGATATAAAAGGGTCTATCTATAGACAAAAACTAAGACTATAACTATAATTTAAAGATAACTATAACTATAATTAAAGATTAACTATAATTTAAAGATGTTAACTATAATTTAAAGATTATAAGTTACATAACGCTCCCTCATGGGAGGGGGGTGTTCACAGCAGCTTTTCAGGGTGGGTGGAGGAATTTATCGCAGCGTTTCATATCTATTAAATCTCAGCGGTAAATGTTTTAAATTCCAGATTTGTCTGTTTATCCTTTAAAATACACAATTTTTAGTGCATTTTGGGGATGGGGGAAGTAGCAAAGATTAAATAATTTTTAAGGAGAGGGGGACTGGTGTCGCTGTGACGAAATTTTACGAGAGGGGAGGGAAGGATGAGTTTGAAGAAGCTTATTTTGGCATTACATAATTTATAGATGACCCCAAAGTAGAATAAGCTGTTGATTTTGAGTGACTCACCGGCCCAGTCTCTCCAGCTCCTTGAGTCGAGCCACTTCCTTGGCGTGCTCATATGCCTCTTCCTTCGCCTGGTTCTCTCGCGCCTCGGACACAAGCTCCACCAAAAGCTTGTTGATCGAGTCTTGATATATTTCCAACAACTGAAAAGTAGACATGTCTATAAATAGGTTATAAAATGTTATAGACATGTTCGATAATCATTGTAGCTGGGCAATTACGAGGTAGTCAATTTTTCAAGTTTCCTCTAGAAAATAAATCTAATTAGCTTATAAAATACTGAGGCCAAAGAATTAGACCCAGTGATGCCCACAGCAGAATAGAAACACATCAACAGTGATTTTTTTCTCACTCGCCGTATTTATCACTTTAACTGCCATGCCGGTCCGAACAGGTCAGCATAAATGGGTTAGGTGGAGCGATAGATGTCTCTGCTGGACACCTAGCAGCACTCTGGCGAACTAAGACAAAGTAGTACATCCAAACCCTTCTACATAGCGTTGCGATCCGATCAGATTGGCATAGTTTCAAATCAAAATTTCTTGTTATTATTAATTATGTAATATTGTTTAATAAACCTAATAAATAACTGTTCTTGAGTTTATTATTTGTTGTGTGCCCATAAAGCGGGAACAAATAACTCATTGGTATTTAGAATTGTTTCCACAGGTTCTAATTTTGCTTTGTTTTTTCCGATCAGGTCGAGAGGTCACAATATTCATTGATGTTCCCTAAACAATTTTAATGTCAATCCGATCGGTAACCCATTTTAGCGAATTTCCCCTATAGGGAATTAGCGAATTTCCCCTATAGGGAAGAAGCTATTACCGTAGGTCTCATGGTAAGACCTAAGCCCGAGACTATGATAACTTTTCGTTTTGGGGCCACCAGAAGCAAAAAACACTATTCGTTCGAATTTTTATATATATATATTTGTCTGTTAGCACGATAGCGGCCGTAAAAATGGTCCAATCTTATTGAAAATTGGTACATACGTGTAAAGTGGTAATCACTCGGACGAGTTCGTGAACCAGCCCGATCGGACCACCGGAAGGGGGGGTAAAGGGGGATAAACCCCCCAAAAATGGGGTTTTTTGAGTTTTTTACATAGAAAAATAAAATTTATCGAATTTTTGTTGGCACCATTGAATTCAGCTCAAAAAAACAAACAATTTAGTATCTTAAATCACTGCTCTATGTCCATTGATTACCAAGATATTGAAAGTGGTAAACACAGTACATTGTCTCAATGTTAACCTTATGGAAAATAAGTAAAATTCTATATCTCGGTTATTTCTCAACATATCTTGATAAAATTTGGTAAATAGTTTCTTCTAGTTCAGGTCTCCTAAATAATAAATTAAAACCACCCAGTTTTATTATACCCGTAGCAGCAAACCTGCATACTCATTCCCCATGTTATTCTTATGGAGCTTACCAAAACATGTCAAATCTCGCTATGTTAGATAAAAATATATTGTTTTGCATTTGAAATTCGCTGAGTATGCAGGTCTGCTGCAACGGGGGTATTTATACATGTAATTACATTTATTTCTTTAAAAGTCATCATAACTAACCTCAAAGAAAACCTGTGTTTGTTGTTAAATTGTGTTTGGTAGCTAATAAAGTCCAGATTGCTGAATAGAGGCAAAAATTAGCTTATTAATACAACTCTACCCAGAAAACTAAAAACTTCCAGAGCCTTTATTTTGGAAATATTTATGATTAATTAATATTCAAGCCGTATAATAAAATATAAGTTTTTTAACAGGAAATTATATTTTTGGCCTTTTTTAAATTTTATAGTCTATAACTTTAGTTAATTTCAAGACCACAGAATAACATACAACATCCAAACAAATTAAAAGAACATTTTTAAAATTTTCCTATAGAGAGGTTCAAAAAAATATAATTTTAGTGCCTGCAAAATCAGCCAAAGAATATTGCTGGCACGATCTCTGCATATTAACATACAGTTCAAGAAAGTAAAAAAATGTTTCATAAAATACTATAACTAGCAAGCAGAATGCAGACTTAAAGAATAAACCGTATCAGGATCGCTGCGGTACCTGAGCGAACATGAGGTTGTGCTCGACGCGCCGCCGGGTCTCCCGCTGTCGCCGCCCCTCCTCCGGCAGCTCCCTCCGCCACCGCGCAGCCTCCGCCTGCAGTGCCTGCGACTTGGCCACGCTCTCGTTCTTGAACCTGCCACAAGTGGTAACAGAGCGTTATTACCATCCATTAAGGTGGTAGCAGAGCGTCGTTACCATCCATTAAGGTGGTAGCAGAGCATCTTTTACATCCATTAAGGTGGTGTAGTCTATAATTTTTATGAAATTTTCTCTTCTATTTTCATGTTAATTCTGATAACATTACATGCTTTGACTGGTGGCAGACCCATGGGTTTTAGGGTTATCAGCCCTGCACTCTTCCTGTTTTTACATAATAAATCTTAAAAAAAAGAAAACTGTTGAAAACAAAGCCAAACCAGCTGAACAAATAAATACCCCCATTGCAGCAGACCTGCATACTCAGCGAATTTCAAATGCAAAACAGCGTATTTCAATCCAACATAGCGAGATTTGACATGTTTTGGTTAGCTCCATAAGAATAACATGGGGAATGAGTATGCAGGTCTGCTGCTACAGGTATATTAAAACTGGATGGTTTTGATTCAATAATTAGTAGATCTGAACTAGAAGAAGCTATTTACCAAGTTTTATCAAGATATGTTGAGAAATAACCAACATATAGAATTTTTTAGGGAACACCTTCATTTCCCCATGTCCTCTTTTTTCTGAAATGTATATTTTAACACCGTACATTAACATGTACATTTAAAAAAAAAAATAAACTATCAAACCAATAATCCAAATTCTCATAACTATAATTTAAGAAACAATCGGCATGTTGAACAGCACAACTTACAGTTTTTTGAAAAGAAAACTAGTTTCATTGGCACAAAGTTTTT
Source organism: Flexamia atlantica (assembly GCA_035578135.1). NCBI lineage: Eukaryota > Metazoa > Arthropoda > Insecta > Hemiptera > Cicadellidae > Flexamia > Flexamia atlantica. The sequence continues at coordinate 45,984,175 of JAQJVK010000004.1, forward strand.
ATTTGGTTTGCCTAAAAATATTTTTGATGTAACTGATTTTGATACTTTTAAGAAACTTCTAAAGGAATATTTGCTGACAAAATCCCTTTACTCATTTCAAGAATTTTGGAATTTAAGAAGTACAACATAAAATAATTTTAAATTTACTAAACATTCCCTACAAAAACAACTCTAAAAAACAAAAAACAAATAAAAAGATTACTTTATTAAAATTGTATTATTTATGTTAGAGATAGTTTAAGTTAGCTATGTTATTTTCTTGACGCTATTCTATGTATTGTAAATACTGTCTGCATGAATAAAGATTATTTGAATTGAATTGAATTACTTATTTCCCATAAGATTAACATTGGGACAACGTACTGTGTTTACCACTTTCAATATCTCGGTAACCAATGGACATAGAGCAGTGATTCAATATACTAAATTGTTTGCTTTTTTTGAGCTGAATTCAATGGTGCTAACAAAAATTCGTTAAATTGTATTTTTATATGTGAAAAACTCAAAAAACCCATTTTTGGGGGGTTTTCCCCCCTTTACCCCCCCTTCCGATG